>QEPC01003261.1:3392647-3408404 GCA_003113815.1 Sphenodon punctatus
GGGGAATGGGGAGGGAGGGAAGGGGGGTGAGAGAGGAGGACAGGCATCTTGGTGGGTCAGTTACAGAGGGGGGGAGGGATGGGACTTGTGGTTGTGATGATGGCCCTCTGTCCGCTAACGGCCCGCCAATGGCTCTTCACCCTTTGGCGCTGCCCTGAGAGCACCGCCCTCTAGCCCGCCCCTCGCTTAAGGCCCTGTAGCTGTGATGGGAGGGAGGGGAGAGTCAGTCATCCAAGTGGAGCTGATCACCAGTTGCTGCAGCCCACTCCTCCAGCCCTTCTCCCTCTGGCAAATACTTCGTAATTACTTTAATTGTTTTTAGTTTTGTTAGTTGTAGAGTTCTACCCCAATTAAGTTCTGACTTTATATATCAGAGGAAAGGCCGCACATAACCTGAAAGCATGTATACTCTCACTAGCGAAAGGTGAGTCTGAATAACCTCCCTGCAAGGCTACAGAAGGGCAATTCACAGTTAAGAATCCCTGGGTAGGGAGGAAAGATGAGTTCAGTCTTAGACATGTTGAGCTTGAGCTGACGTTGGGACATCCAGGCGGAGATATTAGAGAGACAGTTGATGAGGTGAGCTTGGACAGAAGGGGAGAGACGGGGGGTGGAGAGAGAGAGTTGAGTGTCGTCAGCATAAAGGTGATATTGGAAGCCGTGGGAGGCAATGAGTTTGCCAAGGGACAGGGTGTAGATAGAGACGAGGAGAGGGCCCAGGACAGAGCCTTGGGGAACCCCAACCAAGATGGGGCGGGAGGAGGAGTTGGAATTGGGAAGAGACTCATTAAAGGAGCGGTCAGAGGTGTAGGAGGAGAAACAGTCAAGGACAGAGCCACAGAAGCCTAGGGAGCGAAGAGAGTCCAGTAGGAGTGAGTGGTCGACAGTGTCGAAGGCAGCAGAGAGATCAAGGAGGCCAAGAATGGAGTAAAGGTGCTTAGATTTAGCGACAAGTAGATCATTGGCAAGGGCACTTTCAGTGGAGTGAAGGGCAGAAGCCAGATTGGAGCCCACCAAAATATCCCAACCATGTTAAACAAAGTTCAACTTTCTCAAGCATCAAGTCCCACAGCAGGAGGGACAAAATTCAAAGGGGCTGTCACAAGAAAGTGCAGCACTATAAGACAATATAAGGTTACATGTAAAACAAGTATTTTTGAAGTGTTCACTGCTGCATCTTCAGCGTTTCCATTCATTTTGCATTTCTAGTTCTATTTTTACAGTCTGATGCATTGGCAGAGATTTAAGAGTTCATTGTATTCCCCCATTGCCAGATATCCAAATTTTAGCATCCTCTCTTCAGGAAACTCAGAATTAATAAGGCATCCAGTAGTTAACACTTTTCAAATGCAAATATATTGCAAATACAGACTTAAAAAAACAAACCCTCTTCCCTAGTATCTAAACTCCACAACACAACTTTTATTCCCACAAAATCAAACCTTATTAAGCTTACCAGCAGTGCCATAATGGAGTCCAGTTAATGGGAAACTACCAAATGTTTTAAGGGAATTCTAATTTTTTATATCTGCCTGTGAAAATCAACACCAATACTCACTCACCCCACTAACAAAATCACACATTAGACCTATCTGGTCTAATGTTTCAGCCAGGCTAGACATTAGGTAGGATTTTTTCTCTCACCTGTTCTCCCTACTTGTTGTTTGAAGTCAGAGGGATGGGGTACAACACACACAGTTTGGTTCCATTTCCACAACACCCAAACTGAGAGCCTCAGCCAGCAGTATAGCAGACTTCCTGGCTCTGCCACTGACTGTGTAAATGGACATTCCCTACCCTGCTTTCCCAGCAAGGGGATAATGCTGCTTGCTAGATTCTGGATTCTCTTCCTGGCTCTGCCACTGATTTGCTGTGTGTTCTTGGACCATTCCCTTTCCCTACCTTGTTTTTATATATTGTCAGCAGTGTACCTGGTGCTTTACAGCTGTTGAAAATAGACAGGGTCCCTGCCCCAGGGGGCGTACAATCAAAGAAAGATATTCCTCTTTCCAATCTAAGAAAGAGATTCCCAGACAAAAGATATTCAGGTAAAGATCAGATTCATAGACAAATGGAGTTTGAAACCCAAATACTGCCACCTCCCCCCGCCCTTTGTTTGATGGATGATATTTGTAGATATACGAAAATAAGAACTACCAAACCAGCATCCAGTCTCCAAAAGCGGCTGGCACAGATGCATCAGGGGAATAATACAGGGGGCATATGGTGCAATCCGTCTTCTGTTGTTGTTCACTCCTAGCTTCCAGCAGTCAAATATTTAGGGGCATCCTGAGCATGTGGTTGCATCCCCAAGTCTGGTCATCTTGGCTGATAGTCATAGAGGAATCCTTACCCTTGAAGAGGTCTTTAGGCTGCTATCTAGGCAGAGATTGAAGTTATTGAATCTTTATCCTTCCAAGAACTTTTGCAGGAAATGAATTGGACATTTTTTGTAGGCAGGTTGATCAAAAAGTATGCGGAAGTTTGATATTAACTATTTTTGAAGACTACAGCCTTTATAAAACAGATTTTCTCAGTTCACAAACCAACCCAAAATTTGCAGAGAAACTGCTAACAGAAAAAACAGCATTTAGTTAATATGTGGGGCTACCGTTGGTATTGGTTCGGAAGCTGCAGCTGGTGCAGAATGCGGTGGCCCGTCTCTTAACGGGGAGAGCCTAACACGAGCATATAACACCGGTGCTTCACTCTCTGCACTGGCTGCCGGTAGGTTTCCGAGCCCAATTCAAGGTGTTGGTACTGACCTTTAAAGCCCTAAACAGCTTGGGCTCCGCCTAGCTGCGGGACCGCCTCACCCTCCGGGTCCTGGAGCAGCCCCTGTAGTCGGCTGGGGCCACCCTCCTTGGGGTTTCCCGGGTGTCTACTATGAAGAGGGCGTTCTCCGTGGCTGCGCCGTGACTGTGGAACTCCCTCCTGTTGGAGATCCGCTTGGCTGCCGACCTCCCCTCTTTCCGCAGACAATGCAAGACCTGGCTGTTCCGCAGGGGGAGATGGGTTGGGTTAGGGTAGGGGGGTAGGGGGTTTTACATTGTTTTAATTGAAATTATGGTTTATTTTAATGTTTTGAAACGTCGTAATATATTGAGCCTCCCTGAGATGCCTGAGGCAGGAGGGGGCGGCATATAAATTGTAAAAATAAATAAATATAAATAAATATATTTTTGTTCCTCTATTTTCAGATAATGTCTTGTGCAATTCCACCCCCTCCCCACCCCGTAACATGCAGTATTAGGTACTTGACAGACTAAAGACAACAAAAGGATTAGGTTCTGTAGGACACCTTTGAAGATTACCATGGAAGAAAATGAAAGGCAGAGATTTGAACTGAGGGAAAAGGGAACAGTCACTGGCGAAATTCTGCTTAAAGAAAATAGTGCGGATTGCTTCTTTTTAGCATTTAGTGCAAAAAATTAAGACAAGCTAAGATCTATAATACTCCACAAAGGGCTCTTCCTGGATGCTAGAAAAAGAAGAGGACTCATCAAAAACACTTAGGTTTTAAGCATCTACAACACAAGCAAGTCTGAGAGAGGTTATAGTCTATATGGAAGGGAGAGGCTTTAGAACAAAACTTGGCTGTGTAAGATGGCTCAGAGAGGCATGCAATATAAATGTTAAAATGGGTCTTCAACAGTTTGGTAAACCATGTTTCCTGGCCAAGTCATTCCTTAATTTAAAAAAAAAAGGAAACTTCTTGAAAGGAAATAAATGGAGGCAGAAGGATAGATGACAAATATATTAACTAAATGCTGGTTTTTCTGTTAGCAGTTTCTCTGCAATTTTTAGTTGGTTTGTGGTGAACTGAGAAAATCTGTTGTACAAAGGCCGTAGTCATCAGAAATATTAATTAATACCAAATTTTCACTAACAGTAGGACCTGCTTGCAGATCCCCGCGGGGATCATGTTGATGACCTTTCCTCGGTTCAGGTACACTTATGCTTCAGCATTGCTCTTGCAGCATACCTGCAGTTATCAATATACACACTCTTAATCTTATCTTTGAACTAAATATAATGCTGAAAACCCTTCTTTCCCATAACCAAGGACAAAATGAAGTGGGTATTAATTGGACTATTAATTTATCTATTACACCTATAATAAATATTTGACTTCATAGCCTTCGTAACAGCTGTGGCATAACCTTGAAGAGTCATGGTTCACTAAGCAATTTGATTTACCTAAATTTGCAGGACACACATGGCAACCTGCTGAAACTTGCCAGCATGGCCAGGCACACTGATTTGAAACCACTGATGTAATCCATGTTTAGGCTTTAATTTTTGTGTAAGTTTTCTTTGTGGCATGAAAAATTGAATGAATATACTTGGAAGTTCATCTTTTTGAGTATATCAGCTTTAATCAGTTTACATGTATTCCTCTTAATTATCCCCAACTTTTACAAAATTACAACTTAGTTCAGTATACATGTCGTCAAACCTGTTTTTCCTCTCTTATTTGTATTACCCTTATATTTGTCTTCGATATCTCTTTTCCTGTTCACGTTTTGTATCCCGCACACCTGTGTGTTATATCAGTCTCCTCCCTCTTGCCCCGGGTTCTGTCCTTCCAGGAACATGTCCAGGTCTGCGGTGTCAGACAAAAGTTTCCTTTTTCCATTCCATGTTATCATATATGCTGGGAATTTTAATTGTGATTTCAGTTCTCTTTGGAGGGGAGGGGAGAGGTAAATGGGGGAAGATTGGTGGGTGGGGAATTTGGGGGAATTGGAGGGGAGGGTTAGGGTTGGGGTTTTTTAAATTAGTTTGAAATTGATGTCGGTTTTAAATGTATTTTATTGTTTTGTTAGCCGCCCCAAGATGCCGTGGGCATGAGGGGGTGGCATAGAAATGCCAAGAAACAAATCAATAAATTAAATAAATAAACCTTCCTTTCAGGATAGAAAAATATTTGGCCCATCTATTTCTTTTTCTCATTGTTTCTGCTGAGTAATCAGGAAAGATTCTTACTCTGTCCCCTTGGAATTCTAGGTTTTGGACATGCCAGTCTTAAGATTTTTTCCTTTTCTTGATACTCCAGAAATTTTACTATTATTGTGTGAGGGTATTTATTGTCTTTGGGTCTGGTACTTACTATTCTGTGGGCTCCTTCTATTCTTGCTGTGTGGAGCTCTGGGTCTTCAGGAAATAAATCTTTAATGACCTTTCTAATAAATGCTCCTGTGTCTTTTTGTTCCCTCCCTTCTTTTAAGCCCACAAATCTTAAATTGGATCTGCGTGATCTATTTTCCAAGTCCTCAATTTTTCAATCAGATATGCTACAGTGTCCTGTTGTTCAGTTGATCCTCATTAGATAGAGAATGGTCCTCTAGACTTGAGACCCTGTTCTCAGCCATATCAATTCTTTTTGTTAGACCCTCTATTATTTTTTTTAGAGGCTTCTGTGATTTTTTTGTAGTTTAGTTATTTCTGAGAGAAGGTTGTCTCTGGCCTGGTCTGCTTTGCCCAGATCCGTGCTTTATTATTATTATTATTTACTATTATAAACATTTATATAGCGCCAGTTGTGTGACCTGGTGCTGTACAGAACATAGAACTTGACGCGGTCCCTGCTTAATTTCATTAAAGAGCTATGTTACCTTGTCTTCTGGGATTGCTTTTTACACCGGCCTTCTGAGGTGGCTCCTCCTCCACCATTTTGTCTGGCTCCCTTCTCTTCGTGCTTGCAGATCCCCGCGGGGGTTTGGGCTGGCAGAACTTGTCTATCCCATCTTGCTGTGGCATTTTATTGCCGCCTCTATTCCTTTCTGCCATTGGGGGAACACTTTGGGGCTTTTTAACCACCTTGTGCGCTTATCTGATCGGGTTTTCTGGTCGAGAGAGCAGAGTGCAGCCTGTCCACGTCTGCTCAGCTTTTGTGCATGCGCAGCCAGACCATCTTTTTTGCTATAAAGATGGCCATGTTACTCCATGTGTTAAAAAATACTTTCTCTTCTCTCATACGTTATTCTTGCTACTCTTTGTCTAGAGTGAGCAAATATTGTTCTGTATAATGCTCACATTTACAAGCATCCATGGTGCTTCACAAGGTACTATGCAAGTGATGGGGAATCTGAGGCCTAGGGCCAAACATGGTCGTCAGCTAGTTTTTATGACCCTTAGATTCAGTTTCTATCCCCAGGCACAGAGAGACTGAGCTGATGGTAAGGGAGCAGACGTGAGAGCATGCATGCAAGAATAGGAGATCAGTGGACTAGACTGTCCTCTTCCTGAGCATGTCCCATAAAGTGTCTCTGCCCCAACTTCTTTGTGGCTCTCGGAGCTTGTACTAATTTTCAAAGTGGCCCCTGGCCTATACAAATACTACTTGTAAAGCAAGAACAGTCAAAACCCAACATACTTAGAAAAATTGCCCCCCCCCTTTTTTTTTTAATTGAGGCTCAGCATTACGTATATATCTTTTATACATTTTTGTTGTTTGTCTTTAGCCTTGTGAACAAAATAAGCTTCATAAATTGCCCTTTCATGGTAATAAAAAATTCTTTGGCTTTCGCATGACTCCCTGGTAGTCTCTACATTTGGAAAAGATCGAAGATTAGGAGAACTGCAAGTGCCTTGTTATGGGTTTATGAGGCTCGTGACTTTCCTCATTTATCTTCGTGTCAAATAATTCTGCTGAATACATAGCCAGAACCTTAAAAAACGTTGTCGCTTCAGTGATAGCAAGCCTATTTTAGGTTACTTTCTTGTATTATTCTTTATACCACCTTACTACAGAGAGCTCTCTTCTTTGAACTGATTTTTTTCTGTTGTTCAAGTAGGTTTTTATCCTCTGAAGTGAACATTGAATGCTACTCAAATTGTAGCTAATGCATTTGTTCATTCTAGTACATGAAATAACAGTTAAAAGGTGTGATACAGAAAACTAGAGCTATATTACAGAGTGGCTTTCTGAATTATAACAGTAATTATCATTGTAAAAAAAGAACAGTTGCAATGAATGATGTGCTACATTGTTGTGTACTTATAAGTACTTTGACTATCCATTTGTATTTCCATAGTTCTAATTTCAAGCATGGATTGTTAAGAGCAGCTACTTTATCGTTTCTATTCTTTCTTTTATAGGTTTCTGCTTCAGTGTCTTGAGGATCTTGATGCCAGTCTAAGAAAATTAAATTCTCGTTTGTTTGTGATTCGTGGGCAGCCAGCTGATGTGTTTCCCCGACTCTTTAAGGTAAGCTTTCTAATGTTTCAGGCAGAAATACATTTCACTACTTTACAGTGCTACATTTTTTTTTTCTTTTGCTGTCTTTGCTCTACTCAGAATTTTGGTTTGAGTCTCAAACAAATATGTCTAGGAAGATGCCACTTCTCATTTATATACATCTGAAACCCTGACTTCTCTTCCAGTTTGGAGACTTCCTAGTTGCGCTTTTGTTTTGCAAGTAGGAAGGATTTTGAAAAGTGTATATAGTTTGGCTAGCACAGAGGTCCCCTACCTGTAGGGCACAGGACCCATGTGAGGTGGTCACCTTTGATGGGGTCATAAGAACATAAGTGCTATATTGGGTCAGACCAGTAGTCTATCCAGCCCAGCATCTTTCTTATCTCCTTAGTGACCATCTTTGGTTGCTTCAGAAAAGTATGCAGTAGGTCATAATGGCTGCTGATAGTCAGAGGTTACGTCCCCTGACCGATTTGTCTAATAGCTATTTTATTGGCCTATCCTCTAAGGATTTGTTCAATCCTTTTTTTAAACCCAGTTACACTAGTGGCTGTCTCAATATTCTCTGCCTACAAGTTCCACAGGTTGATTGTACATTGAGTAAAAAAATACCCTCCTTTGTTTGTTTTAAATCTGATGCTAGTTAATTTCATCGTGTCCCTTAGTTCTAGTATTACTTGGGAAGGAAAATAACAGCTCTCTATTTTACTTTTTTCTGCACCACTCATGATTTTAAAAACTTTTATCAATTCCACTCTGTCGTCTCTTCTCCACGCTGAAGAGTCCTGACTTGTCACGCCTTAGAAGCTGTTCCTATTTTTGATCGTTTTTGTTGCCCTTCTCTTCACCTTTTCCGGTTCTACTATACCTTTTTTGAGACAGGACAATCGGGACTGCACTCAATATTCAAGATATGGTCGTACCAGAGATTTATATAGTGACATTATATTTCCTGTTTTAGTCTCTCTTTCTTTCTGAATAATCCTTAACATTGTTTGCCTTTTTGACTGCTACTGTACATTGAGCACCTGAGTTAGAACCCAACATTTATTTTATTTTATTTATAAAATTTCTACCCCGCCCATCCTGCCACGCAGCTCGGGGCGGCTTCCAACAATTTTTTTTATAAAACACCATAAAAACAATTTAAAAACAACCATAAATATTATAAAAATAATTATTACAGGGCAGACTAAAACCAAAATTAGGTGGGGGAATTAAAACCCCACCCTACTCTCCCTCCCTCCCAAAGTCCTGGGCGAACAGCCAGGTCTTACAGTTCCGCCGGAATATTAGTAGTCTAGGGGCCAGGCGAGCTTCCTCCGGAAGGGAGTTCCACAGCCGCGGTCCCACTACCGAGAATGCCCTCTCCATCGTGGCCCCCCGTTTAACACGGGGGACCTCCAGGAAGGCACCCCCGGCAGACAGCAGGAGCCGCTCTGGGGCGCGGAGGGCGAGGCGGTCCCTAAGGTATGAGGGGCCGAGACCGTGTAGGGCTTTATAAACCATCACCAGCACCTTGAACTTGGCTCGGCACGCTATCGGCAGCCAGTGCAGAGCTTGGAGCACCGGTGTAATATGCTCCCGGTGGCCCGTCCCCGTAAGAAGACGAGCCGCCACATTCTGCACCAGCTGCAGCCTCCGAACCAAGAACAAGGGAAGCCCCACGTAGAGCGCATTGCAGTAGTCGAGCCTCGAGGTGACAAAGGCATGGATGAGGGAGGCCAGGGACGGGCCGGAGACAAACGGACGCAGCCTGCGCACTAGATACAGCTGGCGAAAGGCAGCCTTAGCGACTGCCTCCACCTGCCCCTCCAGACGCAGATCTGCGTCCAACATCACCCCCAGACTCCAAACCTGCAGAGCTACAGGAGGGCGAACCCCCCCAACCAGGGGGGCCACCACCCCCTTCGCTCTCCCCACCAACATCACCTCCGTCTTGTCGGGGTTAAGCTTCAGTCTGCTCAGCCGCATCCACTCCGCCACGGCCTCCAAACATTGGGAAAGCAACGAGATAGCAGGGTCTGGGTCAGTAGAAAAAGAGAGGTACAGCTGAGTATCATCAGCATACTGGTGACATTGCACCCCGAACCTTCTCACGACCTCCCCCAAGGGCTGCATATAGATGTTAAACAACAGCGGAGACAAGATCGAACCCTGCGGAACACCACACGGTAAAGCGCAGGGGCACGATGTCTCCTCCCCCCAACACTACTCGTTGGCTCCTCCCCGAGAGGAATGAGCGGAACCATTCAAGAACGGTCCCGCCCAGACCCCCCAGGTCACGCAGTCGCCTCAGCAGCAGCCCATGGTCCACGGTATCAAAAGCGGCCGAGAGATCTAGCAGGATGAGAAATGTTGAACATCCTGCGTCCATCTCCCGGCGGAGGTCGTCTACCAAGGCCACCAACGCCGTCTCGGTGCCATAGCTGGGGCGGAACCGAGATTGAAAAGGGTCTAGGAAGCCGATACCATCCAGATGCACCTGGAGCTGGAGCGCCACTGTCCGCTCAATAACCTTCCCTAAAAAGGGAAGGTTAGAGACAGGGCAGTAGCTGGCAAGCGCATCCACATCCAAAGATGGTTTTTTCAACAGGGGGCGCACCACAGCCTCTTTAAGGCAGGGCCCCAGCCTCCCCTGTCGAAAGGACGCTTTCACTACCCCCGCCAGCACCATCCCCAACGTCTCCCCGGAAGCTTTTACGAACCAGGACGGGCACGGATCAAGTTCACAACATGTGGCCCTCACAGACCCCAGGACCTCCACCACATCGGCCGGCGTCACTTCCTGAAACTCTCCCCACGAAGCTGGACCGGACGGGACCTCCGCCCCCCTACTGCCGTCAATCCAGCGTCAAATTCGGTCTGAATCCGAGCAATCTTGTCTGCGAAGTAGTTGACAAACTCCTCACAGCGGGCCTGGGAGACGTCCCCATCAAGGCTGAGGGAGGCCGGACTAACCAGCCCCCGCACCACCCGGAACAGTTCTGCCGGGCGTGACTTCGCAGACGCTATGAGGACGGCAAGGAACTCCTTCCTCGCCGTCCTCACAGCCTCAACATTTATAATTAGGATTATTTCCCCTATGATACTTGTACTTGTCAACATTGAATTGTATCTGCCATTTGATTGCCCAGTTGTGCAAGATCCTCCTGGCTTTCCTTGCAGTCTACCTTGGTCTTAACTATCTTGAATAACTTTGTATCATCTACAGATCTGATCACTTCATTCTTTATCCCCCTTTCCAGATCATTAATGAACATGCTAAATGGCACCAATCCTAGTACAGACCCCTGAAACACATTGCTATTTTCTTTTATCTATTGTGAAAACTGACCATTTAGGCCATTTTTAAAACAGACATGGCTGGGGGGCAGGTCCGTGTGTGCTGAGTGTGACAGCCGCGGATCACCCACACGTTGGGTAAGCGGGGAGGGGTTCAAACGGGTGGCTCCCTGGGTGGGTACCCTGGCAGCCTCCATGCACTCCCCCTGCCATGGACAATGGGGGAGGGGGAAGCACGCTGGGCTGGCTTTAGAGATCAACATGTCCCAGCTGAGCAGTGGGGAACCCGGGCTCCCCAAAGCTCACGCCTGGTTCCCCGTGCTGTGCAAAGGCTGTTTCCCCACCTCCAGTGCCTCTGAACAACGGACCACTTGGCCAACGCGACTGGCTGCCGCTGCTCATATGGACTGGAGATGTGTGGGCGCCTCTCTCCACACCCCATTCTGCCTGCCCCCTCACAGAGCATCCCGGCTTTTCCTCCGATGCTCCATGAAGGGGTAGTGCGTGGGTCATGGGCGCACACATCCCCTTCACACCACCTTCAGACAGCTGCTCAGGTGGGTGGGGAATGGGTGGATCTGCATGGTACCATCTCATCTAACAGCAGCCTTAATTCTACTCTTGGCTTCCTGTCTTTTAATCAATTACTGATCCATGCCAGGACACCGCTTCTTATCCCATTACTAGTTTTCTCAAGAGTCTCTTGTGAAGGACCTTGTCAAACACTTTCTAAAAATCCAGATTTACTACATCCACCAAGTCACCCATGTCCATATTGTTCTCTTTGTTGACTCTTCCTATCAGGTCATGTCTGATTTTATTCTTTTCAGTGATCTCTGTCTCAATTAAGCCATGTTTCTGATTTCATACTTGAAGTATTTTGCATAGTTTTGTTGCTGTCTGCAGGTCATGGAGTTATATTTTAAGTCTCAAGGTGAAGTTGTGCGCACAGTTCTGGCAATCACTTGTCTAAGCAGCTTTGCCCATTTGATCACTTGAATGTCTCTGGAACTTTGCACTTTATTAATAAACAAAACAAAACTTCCAAGAATTTTTGTTAGGTTGTTGTCTCTTCAGAAAGATGACCTACTAAAGTACTATTAATCTCATCCTTTAATACTGTACAATTAGGGGAACCAGTTCCAAAACAGATTTAAGGACATTATTTTTCAGGACATTGGGCAAATGAGAATGGAAGAAGTTACAGGCCCTTCTGTAAAGAAGTTTCTTATGTGGAACCCTCATTCTTGGGTCATATCTCCTTTAATGTGAAGATTACAGATCCCGTGAAGTTAAGATTTTCATTCTTTAAAGGTAGTGTGAGTAGAGCGTGAGTCAGGGACATTATCCGTCACTTCATGCCAACCTGAAGTAAAAGTGCTGGCTTTTCAGTCTTTTGAATGTTGTTAATGAAAGAGTTTCCCAAGGAACTATTTCTCATTGGTTATTTTTTTCAGATACTTCCTATTGAGTATCCTTGAGATATAGCAACCCAGTTTTCTGGTTTGATTCAATTTTAAACTGGGAGGTGTCCTGCAATAGAGAGGATTCAGGAAGAACTGGATGGACTACCTTTTGAACTGTACTCCATATTCTCTGGAATGATAAACCAAATGCACCCAAAACTCCCTCCTCCATTGCTTCCAGTAGATTTATCTCCAGTTTATAGAAACTAATAAACATTTTTGCTGAGTACAAAACTTTTCATTTTGCCCTTTTGAATTTCATCCTATTGCTTAGTTATCAGCAATAGGATGAAATTCAATACGGTAAAACAAAAAGTGATGTACTCAGCAAAAATGTTTGTTAGTTTCTATAAACGGGATAAATCTACTGGAAGCAATGGAGTGGGGACAGTCTTTGGGTGCCACCCCGAGATGCTTTTACCGGGAGGGGGCGGCATACAAATTTTATTATAAATAAAATGTGGCTTATCATGGGATAACTTTTACACCTGCCGTGTTATGTAACTGTGAAGAGGGCACATGCAGTTCTATGATGTAGTTGAGATAATTCCTGTAGGGATAGAGAAGTATAGTTTGTAGAAGGCACTGGTAAGACCTTGCTTTGTAAACTGTGCTACAGTCTGAATTCATCTTTCTTGAGCTTTGCTAGCTGACGAGAGTCCCAGAAATAACTGTTTCTGTAGCGAAATTTCTACTTTATGCAGTAAAGTAAGTGTTAAGAAAAGAACCGTTTCTTGATTTTATCTTTGGCTTGTTTTGCTTCTCCTCTTTTCCCTGGGCTGGATGTGTTGTTTGTATTATTTTTCTTGTTCTGTTTTTATCTTATGTTATTTTAACTTAGTCTGATTTGCATTGGTCATTTACCTTGCATTTTGTATATATGTATATTTGTATCTGTGTTACATGTGAAGGTCTTGGCCAAGCATTTTAATAGATCAATCTATCTTTCTTGAGCATGGTTAACCAGAACTGTGAAAGTGCAGAAAAAGTCTACTAGAATGGTTAGAAGAATAGAATGCATCTTACCAGAAAAGATTAGAAGAACTCCCCCTGTTGAACTGAGGAGACATGGCTGTAGCCTACAAATATATAAGGGGTAAACATAAAGGAAAGGAAAGAAATGTTGGAAAACATAGCTATAAATTGGCCATATAAAATTTAGAGTGGAAATTTAGAATGGTTCCTTTTATGTGATAAGCCGTCTCAAATTGAAGTGTCAATACAAGAGATTTTAAGAACACATTGATAAATGGTAGTAAGTTACCAGGCACACACTGTAATAACT
Organism: Sphenodon punctatus; assembly: GCA_003113815.1. Lineage (NCBI taxonomy): Eukaryota > Metazoa > Chordata > Lepidosauria > Sphenodontia > Sphenodontidae > Sphenodon > Sphenodon punctatus. The sequence continues at coordinate 3,405,888 of QEPC01003261.1, forward strand.
CAAGAGTTCTGAAGAAACTCAAGCATGAAATTACAGAATTAATAACTATAGTAGTAACCAACACTAAGATTAGCCTCGGTCTCCAAAACCTGGAAGTAGCTCAAGTAATGAGGACTTTTAAAAAGGCTCCAGAGTTAACCTCAGAAACTGCAAGCCTAACCAGGGTTGTAACTAGGGTGGAATGGCCCCCTGGCCAAGAAGTCAAGATGAGCCCCCCTTTTTGTGTCCCGCCAGTGGGCCTAAGAGTGGTGGGCCTGGGGGTGCTGCTATCAAACACACAACACCCCAAATAAGTGTGCTCCCCCAGGGCAGCGTGCATTTGACTGCATGGGGGGCACAAATGAACTGGTTATGAGGTGGGGGTTTAAAGACAGTATTCCTGTTAGCAGTAACTTCATTAAGAAGAGTTAGTGAAATAGCAGCCATAATAATTTCAGAACCATATTTGCAGATTTTCCAAGACAGAATAGATATTGCTTTGCATCCTAAATTCCTAGCTAAGATAGTATAAGTAAGACAGTTGTGATAATGGGGCCCTTTTTACACGGACCTCTCTCATCCATGAACATGCAGATTTCTGTGTGTTCATGGGTGGGGGAGCCCCGTGTGAATGATGCGGCGCCCACAGCGAGTGGGGGTGCATGTGCACACCCGCCAAACGCTCATCCCCACTTACCCCCATCTTGTTCCCATGCACAGAGCAACCGAGGAAAACTGCAGTTGCTCTGTGGGTGTGGATGAGTGGGGGGTGAGTGGGGATGCGTGTGAGGCCGTGTGCACGTCCTGCCCACACACCAGCGCACTCCTGGACACACACACAAACCCCCGGCAGAGCTGTGTAAAAATGGCTGTGAGGAGCCACTTGAAGAAGAACAGAAGGTTGCTGCCTTGTAAACAAGGTTCTTCGAGATGGCTTCGAATAGTGTCACAACACCCACCCTTTTAGCCCTGCACAGAATTTTATTATATTCCTAGAAAGGGTTGGATGGAACTGTCATTCTGAGGGGGAAAGTGCTTTTTATACTAGAGGAGCTTGAGACCATCACATGGTCTATTTGAATACGGTGAGCATGCACAACCCAGTTGTGAGAATGTGGGGAGCCATCTCGCAGAACCTTCTTTATAAGGCAACAACCTTCTGATCACTCACATGGGGAGGAGTTGTTTGTTTACAAACTGCTTTATCTCCCAGTCTGGTGTCCTGCTGCAGCACTACTAGCAGGCAGAGGCAGGTGAGGGATGGGGACACCCCCATGATGTGGGCGTGTCCTGCATCCAGGCTGCCTCCAGCCCAGGCACAGGGCTGCCCCCACGGGGCCAGACAGAGGCCCCCTGGTGCCTAGAGGCCCCTGGCTTTATGCCAGGTTCGCTCATGGACGCTATGCCCCGAGCCTAACATCAGTACTAAATAAAGAACAGAAATAGATATAAATATTTCTTTTAGATATAAATGTATTACTATACAATACAGCCAAACTCATGATACAACAACATTCAGATCTCTCCAGCTCCAAGTTAAAAATTAATCATGGGCTAATGGAAAGACTTTTCCAGAACCCTCATTCTGGTGTGGGTGTCCTATCCAGTATCCTCTGGAATTGATGTAGGGAGTAGAGTTTGAGCCGTGGATGTTATCAGTCACTTCATGCCAACCTGAAGTAAAAGTGCTGGCTTTTCAGACTGAGGCAAATAATTTATCTAGCTTTTTGATGGCCTTATCTTCCTTGACAGTCTACTAGCCCATCGGAAACATTGGCAGGCTTCCTGCTTCTATTGTACTTACTAGTAGGGATGGGCGAACAGATCGCGGTTCCGGTTTGGTCGTTGAGTTTGGTTCGGCTGTTCGGTTCGGTCGCCGTGCTTGGGTTCGGCCGTTCGGTTCAGTCGTGTTCAGTTTGGTTCGGCCGTTGAGAAAAAGAATTGCGAGAGCCCGTGATCGCCCTGGAAACAGGAAATTTGAGTGCGTGTGGAGCTTGTGCAGCGCAAGGGATGCTTGCGAAGCCCCCGTCACGGTCGGACTGCCTTTGTTATTGGCCGCGTTGTCCGTGACCACACATCCCTTGGTGAAGGCCGCGCCTGGCGTGACCCACTCCCTCACCATGGTGGCCAGGGCTGCCTCGAGGTTCCTTGAGGTGTGGGAGCTGTCCATGACTTGTGCCTGAAGCAGGGCCCACCTGTACCCTGCTTCAGGACCCCTCCTGCCACTGCCAAGCGCTGCCTCTGAGTCCTGCCACCAGTGTGCAATCACTGCCAGGTAGGCGTGCTGGGCGTTTCTGGCGGACCACAGGTCCAGTGGTGAAGTGGACCGTGGCCCCCCCCAGCTCCTGCCAGCTGCTCCCTCACCCACTTCTTCAAAGCCCTGTAGAGCTGTGGCACCACAGTTCAACTCAGGGTGGAGTGGGAAGGTAGCTTAAAGTTGGGGGCCAGGAACCCAGTCAGCCGCTGGAAGCCCTTGTCCTCCACAATTGACAAGGGATGGCCATCCAGGGCTATCATTTCTGCCAACAGGTGCTTCAC
>QEPC01003261.1:3412909-3452155 GCA_003113815.1 Sphenodon punctatus
AAATGCAAGGACTGTGAGATCATTGCATCCATTTGCCCAATGCAGAGTTTACAGAGGAGTGTGAGTAGCTAATCATCAATAAGCAGGCAGGAAGCATACTTAAGCTTAAGTATCTTTATTAGGAAATACATGTAGGATAGGAAAGGCCTACATCTATGCTAAGTCCTAAGACTAGGTGTGTTCAAGAGGGAGGATCGAGTGTCCCTGCTGCTGCTGCTGCGCTACTAGAAGGCAGAGGCAGGTGAGGGATGGGGTCTGGAGCCAGGGAGGGGAGGAAGAATCACCTACTGGGGGGGAAGCTGGCTGCAGCCTGCTGCCCAGCCAGGCAAGTGCGGGGCCCCAGCTGGCCGTGGGGCCATGTGCGGCAGCACATACGGCACATGCCTGGGGCCGGCCCTGTGCCTACCCAGGTTAAATGGACCTGATGGAACCTGTCAGAGGGAGCTCTTGGCTGATCTTGGAGGCCAGAGGGACATAAAGAGGAAGGTGGCCGCTTAGATACGTAGGGCCCAGGCCATTTAGGGCTTCATAGGTCAAAACCAGCACCTTGAATTGTGCCTGGAATGCTATTGGCAGCCAGTGCAGACTCCAAAGCACTGGTGTTATGTTCTTACGGTGACACGCCCCCATCAAGAGGCGAGCGGGCGAGCCGCCACATTCTGCACATGTTGCAACCCCCAAACAGTCTCCAAGGGCAGCCCCACGTAGAGGGCACATAGCAGTTGTTCAGCCTTGAGGTAATGAAGGCATAGATGAGTGTGGCCAGATTGAGAGAAAAGGAGCAGTGTTCTCACCAGATGGAGCTGCTGAAAGGCACTCCTGGCCATGGCTGCAACCCGATGTTCCAGAAACATGCACCTGAGTAACTAGGGGGGATGCTGTACCCATCAATGGTAGGAGTCCCAGTCCCTCCAGGTGACAGGGCTGGCCAACGATCATCACGTTAGTCTTGTCTGGATTCAGTTTTAGCTGGCTCACCCATATCCAGTCTCATAAACTATAACTGCTCCTATTGAATTTCCTTCTAACAAGCATCCCCATTCCTGTGTGTCTCCCCTTTTTGAAGTTAAATGTTACTCGGATGGACTCTTTTCCTCCTTCAAAAATGTTGAATTTAATTACATTATTTCCTCTTGGACCAGACTCTGTTTCACTTAGGATTGAATCAAGAGTTGCCATTTCTCTTGTGTGTTCCAGGACTAACTGCTTTAGAAGCAGTTCTTCAAGGAGCACTGCAGTTCTCACTAATGGGTATATCTTCTTGCTCCACAGGCAAATAGAAACTCCTTTTTTGTCAGCAGTTTCCAGGCAGACTTCCTGGAATGGTCTAGAAGGGAGTTGAAGCTCTGCCTTATCACTCCCTTTGCCTCCCGTTCTCTACTCTGGCTTTTGATCTCACAAGAGGAGGTAGAGCCTCCCTGCCTCAGTTCCTTCCTACCACCCTTGGCAATTTAGGAACAGACTTTTGCTTGGTACTCGGCATTCGTCAGTTTCAAAAAGTCTTTATTCTCTTAGTTTACCATCTTTAGATAGATAGATTTCTTCTTCAGGGCCTCCCACCCTTTGGTGGGCCTCCGACTGCACATTCTTCACTGTACTGATGTCAAAGAGATCAGGCTTCAAGTGGTGCCTCTCGTGTCTTGCCACTTCCTCTATCACTGACCAGCATGATAGGTGTATGTCTGGGCAAGTCCCACGACACCAAATCCTGCAAGGCTTGAGCGACCCTCTCCACCCAAGCAAGAAAGGACTGCGTGCTGCAGCTTTGAGACATGCTTAACAAACGAAAGAAAAACCTTGCAGGAAGGTGGTGAGGGCCCCATCAGTGTGGGTTCTTCTCGCACTCTGTTGGCCAGCACTGCAGCTATCACCTGCAGCCTTTTCCTCAGAGGCTTCTGCACCTGCTGCCAGCCCTCATTACTGCCTCCAGCACTGCTCAGGTTTTGACCAAGATGATAAACCAGCTTCAGTTCCTTTGGCGGAGGAACCACTTCAAGAGAACATCATGACTCCTTCAGAGGAACCTAGAAAAAAGAGGAGAGTTAGATCCCCATCCCATTTCTTTGACTCTGATCGAGATCAATGTGACCAGTGTTCCCAGTGAGATCCCTCACGGTGGAAACTGTCTACTTGGAGCTCAAACCCCGTCTGTTCCATCGTCACCTCCTCCCTTTCCTGACCATGGATGGTCCAAATCACCATATGCCTTGCTGCACCACTCCTGAGCACCGCGGCACTGCATGGTACGGACGGGAATATCAGTTCCCTAGCGTGAGGCACTCACGATCCCATGATTATATGATCCACTATAGGGGTTAGAAGTTCCTGCAACTGTTGTCCACCACTGGAGGGAAACCTCCTATTACCAAGACAGGAGGCACAGAAATCCCTACAGTTGTGACTATTATTCTCGCTCCCAGTGTAGATACTTGCATTCTAGGAGCAGATCTCCAGGGGACTATTCCTGGCACCAGGATTTCAGATGGTCCACTTCACCAGCTATACCCAACTATACAGGACCCCCCCCCCCCAACTAGGGAACCACAGCTTCCTATTGACCCTACCATGGCCCCTCACTTGCCCCTTCTCTGCTTCTGGGACCCATTTTGTCTCCCTTTACGGAACTCACCAGGAATGTACCATCGGCACCGTTTGTGCGGTACATCCAAGCTCCGGTTCCAGAAGTTCCACAAAAGCCCCTAGTGGCCCTTCTTCAGGTTCCTCTGGTTAAACACAACCTTCCTATGAGGCTCTCCTTTCTACAGACTCTATTGGGGAGACACACCCCCTTCACATCTCCCACCAGCTCTACCCACTGATGCGGATACAGGCAAAGATGCTTCTGCATCCTCATCACCGATTCCTGACTTGAATTGAGACAGTAGCTCCTCCTTGCACTCATGTAATCTCAGACCCATCTTCCATGCTTTCAACTGAGGATGTAAAGGCTTTTCAAGTCATGTTAAGGACACTGGCAACAGCCATGCCACAGGTCCCCAAGAAGATCATTAAGAAGATTTCTACTGGACCCCTATTTGGGATCCTTGGAGGTGGAAACACAGAACAAGTCATGCTACTTATTTTTGAGGAACTACTGGAGCCCTCTGCAACTGTATGGGAAAACCCATCTTCTACTGCCACAAACAAGTTGGCTAATGCCCTTTGTCCCTCAGGAGGGATCCATGATGATCTTTTGCTATTCGTTGCTGAATTCATTGGTAATAGCAGCAGCCATGCAGAGTTCCAAATTTGGAGCAGTCCAGAATACCCCATCAGATCAGGAGGGTTGCCATTTGCATGTACTAGGCCAAAAAGCCTTCTCCCTCTGCAACACTATCTCTATGAGCTACTTGTCTGCCATGCATGACTATCAGCATTGAGTTGTGAGCTCAAGCTGCCTCTACCTCAGACCCTACTGAGCTAGCAGCCTTGCAGAAGGAGAGTGCCCAAGTGGTACAACTCCATATGAGCTCAACCATGCGCATAGCTGAAGGTGCAATACGTAGCATAGTCTCGACAATTACAGTTAGGAGGCATGTATGGCTTAGGCCTACTGCGCTGACTCCAGAGAACAAAACCCGAATAGAAGATCTGCCATTCGCTGAGGCTGGCCTTTTTGTGAACTCGACTGATGAGACACTGGCCAAGATTAAGGAGACCAGTCAGACAGCCAGATCGGCAGGAGTAGTTCATGATATAAAAAAAGAGGTACTACTCTGTGCATGCCTCCTACTCTTACTGCCAGAAAACCTCATCGTTCTCCATCCAAAATAGGCGATTTCTACAACAGCAACCCTTTCCCTAGTTCAGGAAAAGGTTTATGAAGCTGAGAAACAGGTAAGTGTATTGCTGTCATGGCTGCAGAACTCAGAAGCCAAGGCATGCAGGTTTCTTGTGTACCTGGATAACTGGCTTCTCATGGCAGAACACAAATGTCGCCTCTGTTGCAACATTGCCACCACCATTTCTCTTTTGGCCAACCTGGGCCTTATTTTATAGAATGGGGGAAGTTGCATCTTATTCTCACAAGAATACTTCCCTTCAGAGGGTCTGTCATTATAGACACCATCCAAGGAAAAGCCTTCCCTCCAGAGGATGGATTCCACATCATTGTTCGACTCCTCCAGAGCATCCGTTCCCATCCTACCCAACCAGCCCATTGCTTCCGGAGACTGCGTGGCTTGTTCGCTTCAACAACAGTGGTTACGCCACTGGCATAGTTTCATATGCATCCTCTACAACAGTGGTTCTGGGCAGTTTACATTCCCATTTGCTGATGAGCAAAAGGATCACCATCCCGGGTCATGTCAGGGACTCGTTATGGTGGTGGACAAAGCCTTGGCACCTACTGAGGGACATGTCTTTCAACTTGCTGAACTTCTTTCACTCTGACTGCATATGCATCTCTAACGGGATGGGGGGGTACACATGGACACACTCGCTGCACACAGCCTGTGGACTCCAGATGAATCTGAACTCCACAAAACACCTTGGAGTTCGGGGCTATCAGGTGGGGCCTCAAGGACTTCACCTCCCGTGTGGAATGCTTGCTAGTACAAGTGGTGACCGACAGTTCATCAGCCATGTGGTACCTCAGCCGGCAGGGAGGTGCCAAATCGACCCTGTCAGCAGAAGAAGAGGAGTTATGGTACTAGTGTGTCTGCCAGGAAGACTTGCCTCAGGCAGTGCATCTGGCCAGTCACTCAAACACGATTGTCAATGAGCTCACCAGGGTGGGTGAGTATCGATATGAATGGAGCCTCCATACAGGTGTGTTGAACAATCTCTTCACACGGTGAGATCAGACAGCTGTCCACCTTTTTGCGATTGCAGAAAATGTGAAACTTCCAGTCTTCCGCAGCAGAGTAGGACATGACCCGAAGTTCCTCTGAGGTGCATTCAATAATTCCCTGGAACACCAACCTCGTGTATGCTTTTCTGCCATTCCCGCTTCTTCAGAAAGTAATATACAAGGCAAAGAGGGAGAGGGCAAGGCTCATCCTGATCACCTCTTTGTGGTCCAGACAACCCTGGTTTCCAGTCTTGTTGATCTGGCAGCTCATTTCTCCTTTTTACCTCTTCACGGGGATCTCCTGTCTTGCCAAACAAGCCACAATACTGCATCACACCCTACAATCTCTACATCTCTCCACCTAGCTGATTTCTCTGTAATCTCTGACCTTTCTCCTATGGTCTCAGTAATTGTCCCAAACGTGCATAGGCCTTCAACTAGGGCTTCATATACAGCAAAGTGGAAGCACTTCTCTGGTGCATGGAGAAGGGCATTTCATTCTCCTTCCTCACTATTGATAACATCCTCACCTACTTGCTCCACCTGCAACATTCCTCCCTCTCGATCTTGTCATTGAATGGCCACCTAGCAGCTATTTTAGCACACCTGCACCTCTGGAAGTGAAATGAACAATCAAACCAAGGGGTGAGAAAGATCTCATTGGAAAGGCCTTCTTAATAGGTTTCCACCAGTGATACTCCCAGTCCCCCAGTGGGATCTGAACTTAGTTTTCACCAAGCTCATATCACCACCGTTTGAGCCCAAGGTGGCTTGCTCCATCGAACATCTCCCTTTGAAAATGGTCTTGCTAGTGGCATTAACCTCAGCTAGATGGGTTAGTGAATTGGCAGCACTAAGAGTATCTCCTCCCTATTCTGTATTTTATAGAGACAAAGTGGAATTATAGACCAGACCCATCCTTCATTCCTAAAGTGGTTTCCCCATTTCATGTCAATCAAGATATCTTACTCCCTGTGTTTTTTCCTAAACCATATTCTTCACCAGGAGAAGCCGCACTTCACACGTTCGTTGAAAAGGCTGTTGTCTTTTTACATATACAGTGTGAAACCTGTTGGAGCTTCTGATGCTCTCTTCCATCTTCTATGGGGCCCAGCGCACAGGAGTTCGTCACATAAGAACATAAGTAGTGCCATATTGGGTTGGGCCAATGGCCCAGCACCTGTCTCTGACAGTGGCCAATATCAGTCACTTGGAATAAGTACTCAGCAGGTCACAATGGAATGTTCCGTTCCCTGTTGTTCACTCCCAACAGTAAGAGGTTAGGTTCCCCTAAACCTACCCGGTTAATAGCTGCTAATGGAGCTATCCTGCAGAAACATGTCCAACCCTTTTTAAAACCCAGCTATACTACTAGCCTTGACCACGTCTTCTGGCAACAAATTCCACAACTTAATTGTGTGTTGAATTAAAAAAAGACTTGTTAGTTTCATGGAGTGTCCATTAATAGTACTAGTTCTAGTACTATTTGAGAGGGTAAATAACCATTCTCTACTTATTCGTTCCACATCACTCATGATTTTATAAACTTCTGTTATCTCCCCTCTCTCAAAGGATCTCAAAATGGATACAACCATGTATTCATACTTGTTGTACTGTTGCTGGAAGAACTCCTCCACAAGGTCTGAAGGCTTATTCCATGAGAGCAGTTGCCGCCTTTATGGCAAACTTCGAAAGTGTCCTGTTGACATTTGCAAGGCAGCAACATTGTTGTCTTTATTTACATTCTCCAAACATTATTTTTTGCACTTAGAGTACACAGGGACTTGATTTTCAGGGAGCTGTGCTGTACTCTCTCTTAAGACCACTCCTTGCACCCTTCTCCTATAAGTGCACAACTGCTTACTACTTGCCTGTCAGTGAGAATCACAGAGCTCCTTGAAGAAGATTTAGGTTACTTACCAGTAACTGAGTTCTTCAAGAGAGCTCAATGTATTTTTACTACCCGCTCATCCTTCCGCTCTGGCTTGGAGTACATACTTTCATTGTGCTCTTGTCTAGGGGATTGGAAAGAACTGAGGCAGGGTGGCTCCGCCTCCTCCTTTTATCTTCCCTCCTCTCGCAAGATCCAGAAGCTGTGCAGAGAAGGAGTGCTAAAGTGGCACCTCAGCTCCCTTCTAGATCATTCCAGGCAGTCTGCCTGGAAACCACTGACAAAAAGTAGTTTCTGGTTGCCTGCTGAGCATGAAGATATACCAATCTGTGAGAAGATGTGGAGCTCTCTTGAAGAACCCAGTAAGTAACCTAAATTTATTTATGTTGCTGTAAAAAATGATAGAGCTAAAATGTTTGTTTACTTTTTCATCAAATAAAAGGTAGAAATATTTGCTTAAAATTATATGCTGCCCTCCAAAAGCAAGGAACAGTGTGCGGAGCAAGGGGTAGGAAGTCTTCACACCACTATGGGCCATTTGGAAAATCTTTTACAAACTCCACCCCTGGGATAGCTGCAGTAATGGGGAGGAGGGAGAGCCTGCTGTGGAAAGGGAAGAGTACCACCCTGCATCCATTCTCTGGGCCAGGAAAAAGAAGGTGGACTGCATTAAAGGGGAAACGGGAGATGCTGAAATAGGCTGGATGGAAGGGGGGGGGGAACAGGCTGGAAGTGCACTGGAGGCCTGAGTGTTCCCCACCCTCAGTGTAAAAAGTCTGTTTAGACAATGATATCCACAAGGACATTCTTTTTCAGCCCTAGTTTTGACCCTTATGGGAGATGGAAAAGGACACTGCAGTGCTAGGAGCCCTAGGCAAATACTTGGTATTTGAATTCCTCATTCTCACAACCACAGAGTCGTGAATAAACTTGTTTACTCTTTTCTTTTATTACCATTTTAATTTGGCTCTTGCTTTTTTTAACTTCAGGTGCTATTTCAGCAAATTAAAAGGTTTTTTGTATTGAAATTTAATAATTTATTTACCTACTTGCATTAATAATGCTAACTTTTTCTTCACCACCTTCCTTTTTGTTTTGAGATTACTGGCTCTTAAAATTTTATTTCCCCTGTCTTTTACTTCTTTCCCCCTTTTTAATACTTCAGGAATGGAAGATTACAAAACTTTCTATTGAATATGACTCTGAGCCGTTTGGGAAGGAGAGAGATGCAGCAATTAAAAAGCTAGCTAGTGAAGCTGGAGTGGAGGTGATTGTACGAATTTCACATACATTATACGACCTAGACAAGTAAGTTACCAGTGTGCGAAGTGTAAAGTAGAAATATTTGTTCTACTCTCTTTGATCTGTTGCACATACCCAATCATTTATACTTTGCAGAAAAGCTGCTAGTCATATATGAAGTCAATTCAGTTCAATTTATTGTAAAGGGGAACTAGCTTCCGCCATGTCCCAAGCAGATAAAATCAAGATACAAAAATAAATATAAAAAATAAAATCAGTTACATACAACGTAACGTAACATAAACAAATCCCATGGGGGGAGAAAAGATTCCCAGCCCATTTGTATGGACCAATATGGTCACGTGAATAATCACAATCCTATGAATATATGACAGAACAACAATCAATACGTAGGTGGAGAAACCTTGAATCAAATGGCGGTTCCAGGCCGTACACGATTAACCAGTGCACGAGCCAAAAGGGCTAGGTTCATCAAATTATCAAGTTCTTAGATGTTGCGTAATACACCAGCAGTTGTTTAGGGGTAAAATTAGGCCTTGACCTAAGACCTAAGGCCAGAACTGACTCCCTTTCATACTGTGTAAGTGGACATACAAATAATACGTGGAGTAAATTCTCAACTTTGCCAAGATTGCAAATACACAGTCTCTGATCGTATGGGATGCCGGCACGTCTTCCCAACAGGACTTTAGTGGGTATCAAATCAAACCGTAAAAGAGTCAACGCCCTATGGAGCTCAGGATCCTCTAGTTTCACTAAGTAATTTTCAAGTTCGGAGGTATCCTTAAATTCCTTATAGTAGAGCGCACTTTTCAAGTCCTGAATTTTCCCTAGGTCTGTTTGAATCGCTTGGTCTGCCAGTTGTCTGAAAACAAGCCTCTTCCTACTACATTGGGGTATTGTGAGCAACATTCCCATAGAAAGGCCTAACCTTTGAAGAAGATTCTCCACCTTACTAGTCCAAGATGACACAGAAGCCCAGGACTTGGCCTCCACATAACAACGTCTGGGCAGCCGATCCTCTGACATATTTTCTAACTTAAGCCAGTAATTGACTATTGCCATATGGACTCTGACCTTTATGTGCAGGCTGCCAGTTTCCAATTGTAATAAACATGTTGGTACTGATTTAGGGATATATATGAAGTTGAATTGCATTGCTTTTTCTCATGGACCATTCCCCTCTGGTAACTCAAAGGGTTGTGCAAAAAAGAGAAATTGTCCCTGAAGTATTCTGGGGAGGAATGGAATTTCCTCTCCCAACTTTAGGGTTGGTTGCTACCACCATGGCAGCTTATACTGTTGATCTGACAACTGAGATGGGAATTTCACTAGTGGGTGAAGTAAATGAGTGAGAAGTTTGCTTCTCCCTAGGAAACATGTTCGTATGCTATTCCTAGTAAGATCGGATCAATACAATCTCCCATTAGATTCCCCCAGCGAAGATTAGCTCCTTGTAGCAAGCTTTCAGCTTGTGCCAAATCCATCCTGCCCCCACTCTGCCTCCTCTAGACCTCTGCCCGCTAGCACCTGCCTCCCTCAGACCCCTGCCCATGTTCATCTGCCCCAGTTCCTGCTGCATCAGCACTGCTGGGGTGGGCAACCCAGGCACTGGGGCAGGGCAGGAGTTCAGGGGAGGTGAATGCTGGATGGGGTTCTGGGGAACTAGAGCTAGGGGTAGATGGGCCACGCAGACGTGGGGATGAGGGGGTACTTGCTTTCTTACCTTTTTTTCCTATACTCCCCCCCCCCCCAAAGTAATCCATAGATTATTCTTTTCCTGATGCCAAGTCCTTCTTCTCTTTTCCTCCTCTGTACTCATCTGTATTCAATCAGATTCTAAAATTGTAAAACTCTTGGTAGTTGTATATTTAGATTTCAGAATAATTCAAAAGTTTGCGTATGTGTATAACTAACATTTCATTAAGTGGTATAGAATCAGTAGATTTTTGACCCATCAACCTGATCATCCAAACATAAACGTAGGTGCCAAATACCCATAGAGAATATTGTTTTCACCTGGTAGTCACCATTTAAAAGCTTTAACTTTTTCTCCCTGATACCCTGGTTCTCATGATGCTATTTCAGAAAGCTTAGTAGAAAACCTCACAGCAGCAACATGGTCCTGTGTCTCTACATCTTCTAAACACCTTGGCCTTTGAAGAACTGTATTACTGTTGTGATTTCACTATTGTTCTCCATCCAGTGTCTTGATCCATGAGGCTGACTCTTCCTAGGATGCAAAAGGACTGAGATGCTCAAAGAAGAAAATTAAGTTACTTAATTGTAACCCACTGTTCTCCAGAGATGTGCTTTGTTTATTTACAGCTTAGGAATCATGACCGCAGCAAACAGGCATCCAGGAATCTTTTCTATAGCACTAGCTTGTTAGAATGGTTCTGCTTCTCCTGACTTGAAGCCTCAACCATGCACTGGAAGAATCTATGTAAGAGGTGGGGGCCACCTGAATCCAACTCTGTTCCTTCCTTCCAACCTTAACCCCAGAGTCCACACCTCTAACTGATATTGCAAGATAGATAGGAAGGCAGGTGGGTGGGTGGCAGGAGTCGTCAATAAATATTTCAAACCAGGATTATAGGTAACGATTTACGGTGACCAGAACCACATTTTCCGCAGCTGTCTCATCTAGGGAACAAGGTGTAATTTCATTTACCTTGACTTTTTATATTTTTCACTGAGCTGATGATCTTCAGTACAGCAAACAGGAATAGCTACTTTGTTGTATTATTATTAGGCTCTTCATGTCCCTATTGGCATGAAGGTGTATAAAGTCGTGTGCGTGTGGATAGAGAGAAATAGCAGATTTTGTATTGTGGGTAAGAACAAACTTCCAGTTCTTTTTAAAAATAAAAAAAAGAAATTGTAATATGTACTATTTTTCATGTGCCTGTATTTAGCAAACGTGAACTTCTTTTCTATGCATACAGGATTATAGAATTAAATGGGGGACAACCACCACTTACCTATAAGAGATTCCAGACTCTGATCAGTAGAATGGAACCATTAGAGATGCCGGTAGAGACCATCACTGCAGAAGTTATGGCGAAGTGTATTACCCCAGTTTCTGAAGACCACGATGAGAAATACGGTGTTCCATCACTAGAAGAGCTAGGTATGTTAGGAGACCTCCTTCTTATGCATTGCACAACAGATTTGAATTTTAGCCCCACACCTTTTCAGATACTAGGTGATATTTTTAATTATGTAATCAACACTGCTACTGAAGCAGTTTATGGCAAAACAGGAACACATTAGCCAGTTTAGCATACAGATGAGTACAATCCCTAAGCAGACTGTAATAGAAAGTAACGTGTAGCACTTTCTAAAACTATATTGTGGGTATTTGTTTAATACTGTTACAAACGTTGTTTCACTAATGCGCATATGAAAACACTTCAGATAGTGTTAAAGATTAGCAAATGTTTGGCATCTCTAAATGACAACTTAAAGAACGTAAACACATCAGTCTTTCATAGAACATACTCAATTGCCTGTCTTGATCTTTTTGTAAAGAATTTTTCCTGGTTCTTTGCTGTAGAGCGTTGAACAGAGATAAGGGGGGTGAGGTCAGAGCAGGGGAGACCAGTAAGGAGGAAATTGCAGTAGTCCAGGTGAGAGATGACTAGAGCATGGACTTGGGTATTTCTTTAAATTCTAAAAGGACACAGTTGTCTCATGAACAACAACAAACCTTTTGCATCTCTGTCATTAGCATCGAGAACCTGAAGTGAAGCTGTTTTGGGTTTTTTACAGTTGCTTTTTCATTTAATTGTCCAAGCTGAGGGGAAAAAAAATAATTAAGATATTTGTCTTTTCAAAAAGTAAGCAAACCTGTCTTTAAACTAGTTCCTACTAAGCAGCACTCTAAAATAGTTTAGCGGGAAACACTATTAAATACTGTTTTGTCTGATTTCCAGCCAAGTTTACATTTAAGATGTTGCCTAAATATACTATTCTGATAATATCAGCATGATTTTTAGTATACATTAAGAGTAAAACCAAATGAGATAGTAGCCTGCTGCAGTCCGGGTTTGGTCCATGTAGTCTCCACTCATGTGTTTTGTGTGTCCAGCCTAACATAAAAAGGTATGTCTTCTGTGCACTTGTGGGCAACCACACCTTGTGGCACCAGGGAGAGTGCGAGTGGAGAGAGGGCCAGGAAGTGGTTACTCATCTGGCGCTGTAGGATTTCTGCCCGTGACACTCTGGTGCTGTTGGACCTATACATGCGGAGGCACTGCACGCAACCTAATAGGTGGGACACAGAAGCATGGGTATGCATTAACCCAGATTTGCCCAGATTAGCCTGCATGGCAGGTTCCACATTCTCGGAGACCCCACCATGAGTGGGGGCTGTGTGGTGTGTGGGTGGTGGCCACCTGGCGGGTGGGGGCAGAAACTTAATAAATGGGGAATGGGCACATGGGCAGTCACCTGGTGGGAGCTATCATCTTATCTCTTAACACCCAAGACTATCCTTTTTTGTTTTAATTAATGTAGGTTTTGATAAAGATGGGCTGCCTTCCGCTGTGTGGCCAGGTGGAGAAACAGAAGCTCTTACACGGCTGGAAAGGCATTTGGAGAGAAAGGTACATTTGCAAGTTTGTTTATGTAAGTAGGTTATAAGTACCTTAATACCATGGCTGATTCCCACGCTTGTCTGTAAAACAAAACAAAAACCAACTTAAACTGGAGGTCCCTTTATGATACAGACTCAGTAGGTATTTTTAAAGAACTGTTTAGGAAAAACTCCAAAGCCTTCCCTTTTTTTTTTTTTTTTGGCCAAAGTTGAAGTCTTGATAGCTCAACAATTATGAAGACTGTATACAGCCCTTCCATGTGTAAATATCTGAAAGACAACTCCTACCTTCCTGTCTACCTACCATCACAATCTAAGCTCAACTAAGAACAACCTCTTGCAAGTTGCATCAGCTCACCAAGAACATGTAGAGAGGTGTTCTTATTGGCTGATCCACAACTTTGGAACTCCCTTCTCCTGAGGCTCACCCAAATGTGTTTTCTGGAGGCAATGTAAGATGTTCTTATTCAGTCAAGTGTTTGGTGGACAGGGATAAGGGATTGTGTGTTTAGGACATTTTTATATGCTTTGTGTTTATATTATTTGCATATATTTTATATCCTGTAGCTTGCCCTGAACCTTTGTGATAGGGCAGAATATAGATTTTAAATAAATAATTATTTTGAGTATACCTGGAAGAGAAATGGGGAGGGTGAAATGCAGGAAGCCAAAAATGAGGGAACGTTTTTTTAAAACCTGGATACAGTTGAGAAGCTCAGTTGCTTAGAGAGTGGTAAATTGCTGGGTGGAAGAGTAAAAAAAAAAAGGATAGAAAGGGGCTGTTGTAAGGTTAGTTCACATCATTTGACCATAAATCACAAGGGACATCAAAATTTAGAGCTAAACTATAAATTGATTATATATATAAATAAAAAAAGCACCATAAAACAATACAGTCCACCATGGGGGATATTGATATAGGAGTGACAGCCAGGACCACTGTCTTCTGAGGTGACAGCAGCAGTTGGGGTGGGCCAGAAAAACAGATGCTTAAAGGCAGGCCCATGAAAATATTACATAAGAATTAAAACCTGCAGTTAAAGACAAAATTTAGCAAATTTTGCAAATCAGTGACGCAAAGGGCAGGATGGTTCTTAGCTGGTACCAAATCACAAGATAAACAAAATCTCCCCAACCAGTGCCAGAACAGGTAATTGAAATATTTCTGAGTGTCTCACCCAACAGCGTTGCTAATTCACGAGCCTAAAGGTTTCTAGCAACAATACAGCTGTGTTCTAGACACACCTTTTAGATTACACTCATTCACATTCAAATATTGGGGTGCTCAAACAAGTGAGGTCAGTTTACCATGAATCATGCTCCAAAATCCTTTACTAGAACACCCAGCTAGAAAAAAGACAGAAAGGGGAACACACACCCCTGTAGTATTTTACTTAGTAGAAGACCAGATCAAAATACAGATCTCATTTGATTTTAGTTGATCCAGAACACTTGTATACGAACACACAGAAACAGCAATGAACACATTCACACAGTAAACAGACACATTCATAAAGATATTTTGTTCTTAAGCAGTTTATAAGAAACTTGTGTCAAGCAAAGTAAAGAAGCTATCGGGCATCCATATTGACTTGGCAACCAAAGCGAGAGTGCACTGGGTACCAGGGAGTAGCTATGGATGCAGGCCAGGGACTTTACCCTTTCAAAGAAAAGACAGGTGAAGAAGATTAAGGAGGTGCCATAGGTGGGCTGACTTTAGAATTCCACCTCGGGTTGCCAAGAAGTATGAACTAAGCCTGGATTGGTCAAGTCTAGCCAGGTGATCCGGTCCAAAAATCACACTTTGGGATGCCAAAAAGGGAGGGCCGTGACTAGATTGGTCAGTAACGGTCAGGTGGTCAAGTAGGCTGAAACAACTAAGGTGTATAAAAAAGCATGACAAAGAAGGTGTGACAGCTGACTACTCTCAGCTCCACCGCCCGCTAGCCACATGTATCAGCATCAAGGGATTCTTGACGGTGAACCGGATTGGTGAGACACTCATTGTTAGGGTGTTTTGCTTGCCTGTTATATCATCAATACTGCTTGCTATCCTACACTCATTGTTAGGACATTTTGCTATTTTGCTTTCCTTTTGTACCATCAATACTGCTTGCTGTCCTATCAATAAATGTTGCATACATATTAAACGCAGGTGTGGTCCTTGTTGGGTGCTATGTAGTTGAAAGATCCCGCGTAGCACTGAAGCCACTGAAAGCTGGTTGGGTGGAAAGGGGGTTTGCCCCTAGATGGCGCTGCAACACTATCAAAGAATAAACAAAAGAAACTCTCCACGCTAACCCTCAAACCCTACCCCCCCCACTCAACCCATCTCCCTCACCGAAGGCCTGAACAGCCAGGTCTTACATTGTCAGCGGAAGGAGGGGAGATCCAGAGCTACCTGGGCCTCCACTGGACGGGAGTTCCACAGCCTAGGTGTGGCCGCTGAGAACGTCCTCTCCATAGTCACCGCCCCCCCTCCCACTTGGGGGACTTCGAGAAAAGCACTCCCGACGGACCACAGGGGTTGATCCAGAAGCCAGGGGCAAGGCGGTCCCGTGGGTAGGTGGGGCTCAGGCCATATAGGGCTTTATAGGTAAGCACCAATATTGGGCCCGGAAGACTATTGGCAGCCAGTGCAGAGCTTGGAGTACTGGGGTAATGTGCTCACGGCGACCCGTCCCCGTTAGGAGGCGGGCCGCCACATTCTGCATCAGCTGCAGTCTCCAAACCGTCATGGTAGCCCCATGTAGAGTGCGTTACAAAAGTCTAGTCTTGAGGTGATTTGTTCAACAATAACTGGTCTTAAAATCGTGAATGCACAGGCATTTAGGGGGTAATATGTTACAAGTAACAGCAGAACAGGGTTTTTAAAATTTCCAGTCTTTCCTAAAATCCTGGATAAAATGCTGAATGAGGTCAATCTAAGTTGGGTTGAGAACCACCAACCCAAGGTCATTTTCTACTTGGCCCCTTTCCAATTCCAAGATCTGACCAAATGATCCATTCCCTATCCTCAAGCACTGAAATGGTGAGTTCAAGATAAGGGAGCAAAAATGGGAGCATGTGTTCAGGAATAGGGGATGGATCCATGGCAGGAATTCATGATCTGGACCCTCCCATTCCTTCCATTGTGAGCACACACACACCCGGTGCCCTTGGCCAGTGGAGCTTATGCCATCTTCCAGAGTGGCCCTCAGGAGGAAAAAGGTTCCCCATGCCTGATGGAAGTACTTTGACTGGCAGAGTTGGTTATAGAAATAGTATTTTGTCAAAACCTGACAAACTAGATTTGCAAGCAAGAGCTGTCAACTTCAGAGTGACTAGTACTTTTCTTGTTTTTGTCTCTTTTAAAGGCCTGGGTAGCAAACTTTGAAAGGCCCCGAATGAATGCAAATTCCCTTCTGGCAAGTCCTACAGGACTTAGTCCCTATTTACGGTTTGGTTGCCTGTCCTGTCGCCTCTTTTATTTCAAGTTAACAGACTTATACAAAAAGGTAGGATATGAACATCTTAAGTCAAATGCTTAATTTTCTGCCTTGTGTAGCATACTTATTTAATTATTCTCCCCTTTGCTATGGTCTTCAGGTAAAGAAGAACAGCTCCCCTCCCCTTTCCCTCTATGGTCAGTTGTTGTGGCGTGAGTTTTTCTACACAGCAGCAACTAACAATCCACGTTTTGATAAAATGGAAGGAAATCCCATCTGTGTTCAGATTCCGTGGGATAGGAATCCTGAGGCTTTGGCCAAGTGGGCAGAAGGAAGGACGGGTTTTCCTTGGATTGATGCAATTATGACCCAGCTGCGTCAGGAAGGTTGGATTCACCATTTGGCCAGACATGCTGTAGCTTGCTTCTTGACTCGAGGTGACCTGTGGATTAGCTGGGAGGAAGGAATGAAGGTACAGTTTTTCATGATTGAATTTCTGATATACAAGAATGGATGCTTAATATATACAAGGGATCTTTGAGCTTGGAGATAGTCATGGGCACTATGCCTCTAAACATCACAGAAGTAGCTACTTGAGGATTGTTGGTGCCAAGCACACCTATCCATAAAAGCTCTCCAGTCTAGCTGCTTATGTCTGCCTCAGCAACCCTCCTGAGCAATTTTTTTTTTCTGATTTTCCTATGCTTCTTTTTTGAGAACCCTGAACTCAACATTTCATGGTCATTTTCACCCCAAGTGCCCACCACATTTACATGGGTAAAAGCACATGACCACGGTGCGGCAGGAAGCCACGGCAGACATGGATTGGGCCACAGAACAAATGTACCTGGGGAGGGCGGGGAGAAACATGAACTCGTGGCTGGCCAACCTGCTGTGCCCAGACCACTGCCATGATGGGTGGCTATGGTGGTCCCCAAGCCATGTATGCCAGCCTGAACAGATGTGATAGCCTACTTTGGCCCGTTTGGACGGGCCTTAGCCTGGGCTGTGACTTCGGAGGTTTTCTGAGGTCAGAACCCGAGCTAGCCATCGACATGGTCTGGGGCAAGCCCAGGCCAACATCTGACAGTGCCTGCACAGACATGCAGGTGAGGTCCAGACCACAGTGGGCCACTGTCATATCTGTTTTTACCCATTGTCAACCAACTCTTCCCTGTTGGTGATGATCAGATCTAAAACAGCTGTCCCCTCAGTTGGTAGCTCTGCATTCTGAAATAGAAAGTTGTCTCGTACAGTCAACAGGAACCTACTAGGCGTTTTGGTGTGGTTAACCCTTTGTGACTACTATTTCTTGAGATTTAACTATTCCAAATAACTATCTAAAATTGTCTTATCCTCCTCCTCTTTCTGATTTGGCGGTCTGCAATAGATCCCCACCACATTGCTTCAGTTTCTTACTCCTTTATTTTCACCAATAGATTTTCAGTAGATGTTGCTGTTTTTCTTTTGTTTTTATTCTTGGACCTCCCAGCAAGTGTTTGACATACATTGGTACATTAAAGATAAAATTACTGCTTTGTCACCCTTGGAGTAAGTATTCCAGAGTAGAGTAAAGTAAGTTTGTGCAAGGGAGTGGAATTTATACCATTCTGTTGTAGCAAGAATGATGCTGGTGCACTTTAGCATTATATGTGCTAACATCTTGACATAGTCAGTTAAATGGCAGCACCTTGTGGAGTGGTGGTGTAATGACCTGTTTTTTTAATATTTCCCCAGAACCTCTTTATAGATTACTTCAATTTTAAAAACTGTATGGTATAAAGATCATTTCAACTATTTTTTTTTTAATTCTGAACACATAACTGAAGGAAACTGTACAATACAAAGACCATAGCTACAGCTATTCAAGTAATGATATTTTCTTTTATGGTATCTTTTTTATGAATGTTGTTTTTTTAATGTGCACAGATGAAATTGTACTTGGCAGTTTTTTACTGTAACATGCTCATAGTGGATATGATTGTTTTTAAGACACGCTTAGGCACTGAGATCAAGAACAAACAGAGTAGTTAAGCATGAATCAAGCAAGGGAACATGTGGTGATACCATCAAACCTACTTGTACATATGGGTCTGCTCCCCACTCAGCCCCAGTTCTTTCTCTGCCACAGCGGAAGCAGGATTTCTGATGGCTAGTGCTCTTTCCTGGTCCAGACCTCTTTAATTTCAACCTTCAGCGCTCACTACGGACAACACCACTTCAGACATTTCCTATCAACAGCCAATATTTTTGCTCTTGGAGTTATAGCTCTGACTGGCTAAGTCCCATCCCAGAACATTCCTCCTTATGCAGCAACGTGGCTCAGTTGTGGTGCAAATATCCCTGGCTGATGTGCATAACAGGTACCTCTCATCACCCCCACTTGTTCACTCTCCTGGTATATGCCTTTTCCCTTGTCCTGCTGATTGCAAGACTAATAGCAAAGGCATGTTCCATCAGGACAATACGGACCTAAAGCTGATGATGGTTCTTGGAGTGGGACTTGGTGCACTCACACCAATGAGGAGCTGCACCTGCACAGATCAGCTTCAGGGACCTTCTTTAAGCAGTTCATCCTTTGCGCTCTATGGCCCCTCCCCATGCGTCTTGTGCTGTTGGTGGGCTCACAGTAAAGCTATAAATAGGAGGAGCAGAGCAGGAAGTACCTCATTTCCTTCCAACTGCCACAGTGTTTGGTAGTTAGAGGCCACTTTCTTCAGTTCTTCTCTGAGAGAGCCAGTGTGGTGTAGTGGGTAAGGAGCTGGACTTGGATGCAACTTCTCAGCCTCAGCTCTCCATCTGTAAAATGGAAATGTGTGTGTGTGTGTGTTTATCCCTGTATGTTCCCCTCACCTGCGTCCATCTTAGATTGTAAGCCTACTGGTCAGAGACCTGTCCTGAAAATATGTGAATATAAAAGCACTGCGCGTACGCCTAGTAGCACTATAGAAATAAGTAGTGAGGAACCATAGACAGCAGTTATAAATCTTCCATTTTTCTCTTTTTTTTAAAAAAAAGACCACAGAAAATCTTGTCTTCCTCAACACCACAATGGGGTTCAGCCTCTCAAACTGTTGCCATGGCCGCTGCCAGCAAAAAGGGAGGTTTTTAAAAATGTAGACCTGTTTTTCCCCACCCAGTTTTGAAGAGGTTTATGAAGGGTCTTTCAATCTATGCCCCCTTGTTAGAGACCCCTGTCCCCCCACCCTCCCCTTGGAATTTAGAATTCGTCCTTGGGAGGCTCATGATTTTACCATCCTTTGAACATGTAGCCACTTGCTCCTGTCACCTCCTATCAAGTCGCCATGTTAGTGGCTCTCACTTCAGCTAGGAGGGTGGGAGAATTAGCAGCCCTGTACATGTACCCCTCCTGTGTTAGTTTGAGTAAGGATAAGGTGACTCCCTCCATCTTTTAAATCTAAAGTGGTTTCTCACTTCCACATGTCACAAGATACTGCTTTACCTGTCCTTTTTCCTAGACCCCATTTGAACAAAGCAGAAATGGCTTTACACACCCTACATGTAAAGAGAGCTCTCTTTCTGCCTAGGCCATTCCGAAAAGATAATTCTCTCTTCATAAGCCCTGGGGGTCCCACTATAGGGTCAAAAGTCAACTCAGACTGTATCTTCGTGACTGCTGGAATGCATTTCCCTTTGCTACCAACTCTCAGAAAGGGAACCCCCGTGGGCCTTAAGGCTCACTCTACGAGAGCTATGGCAGCTTCTGCAGCCTGGTTCAGAAAGCTTCCAGTAGATGAGATCTGTAAGACTGCTATGTGGAGTTCTATGCACACATTTATAAAGCACACTGCGCTTGACTTAATGGAACTGGTTTCAGGAGAGCTGTCCTCCAATCCCTGTTTAGCTAGGCCTCCGCTTTGTATTGCTTGACATTCTTCCATTGGTGTGAGTGCACAGAGCCTCACTCGAAGAAGAAGCTAGGTTCATTTATCTGTAACCTTGGTTCTTTGAGATGGGCTCTGTCACTTACCTCCCACCTTCCTTCCCCTCTACATCAGAGCCCTAGTTCAAGTGGGATTATCTGGTGTAGAGATTGGAAGGAACTGTGAAACTTGGTGCTCTGCTCCTCCTGTTTATAGCTTCTCTGAGAGCTCGCTAACAGCAT
Organism: Sphenodon punctatus; assembly: GCA_003113815.1. Lineage (NCBI taxonomy): Eukaryota > Metazoa > Chordata > Lepidosauria > Sphenodontia > Sphenodontidae > Sphenodon > Sphenodon punctatus. Next base: position 3,433,010 of record QEPC01003261.1, read on the forward strand.
GAGGTACAAGGAAATGGGCCATGGAGTGCAGCAGTTGAACTGCTTAAAGAAGGTTCCCGAAGTCAGTCTGCACAGGCACAGCTCCCCATTGGCAGGGCCCTGTGAAAAATATGGGGAAATAGTCAAAATTCTGTGGGCTGGACCCCTGATTCCGCAGGCTGGGACACCACCACTCGGCAACCCATCCCTCCTTTGGCAACTGCCCTTTTTCTTTTTCTTCCCCTCCCCCCGCCCTGGCCCTCTTGAGCTGCAGAAAACTGAACTCCCCAGGTGGGCAGCAGAAACTCCTGGTTGGCAACGGCAGAATCTCCCTGGGTGGTGGTGGTGGCAGCGGCAGCAGCAGGAACTCCCCTGGCAGCAGTTGTGGCGGCAGAAGCTTACCAGGTGGCAGCGGCAGGTGGTGGCTTGTGTGCAGTGATTGACAAGTGACGTCACAGCGCATGAGCCAATTGGAGGCTTGCATGTCATGATGCCACTGGACAAGGGAAATTCATGGAGAATTTCCCTGTTTCTGTGGGGAATCTCCCAAAGACTCCATGAATCATGGAAGTGCATTTTTCACAGGGCCCTGCCCATTGGTGTGAGTGACTGAGCCCATGTCAAAGATCCTCTACTTTTAAAGTGCTGTAGCCTTAACTGGATCAGTGTGTGTAACTTGGTCCTGGTTTAATGTTACCCTGTCTCTTCAGGGACCTCTGGCGTTTTGGATTACCTCCTAGACTTATGCTAGGGTAGGGAAGACCTTGATGTATCTTCTGTGAAGCTTCACTTGGCAACTTCAACCATTCATGTTCTTGTTAATAGCAAACCTTATGTTTCTTGCCCAGCTGGAGCAGTGAATATTTTCCCCCAAATTCACCTTACTTCACCATCATGGAATTGAAATCTGATTCTGACCTGCGTAATGAGAGCTCCCTTTGTGGAGCCCCCGCTCCTTAAAACTGTTCTTGGTGGTTACATGAGCCAGGAGAGTGAGCTACAGAGAACATAAGGACAAGGTTACTTTGGCCCCACTTCTTCTTTCCTAATAAGATGGTATCAGAGCTGCATGTTAACCAATTCATTTCCCTACCGTTCTTCTCGAAACGTTCGGCTCCTGATACTGAAGTGCATGTGCGAACACAGGATGTTAGGTGGGTTGTTCTGTACTACCTAAAGTGCTATAATTTCAATTTCATGATGGTGAAGGAAGATAAGTTTGAGGTGCTGTCTCCTGTGTGTGTCATTATTTTGGTTAGTCATGTCACAGTAGATCAGGAAGTGCATTCAGCTTTGTTACATCTTTGCAAAAATCTGGTATCGGAAAATACCGAGACACATTTTAGGAAAACCATTTCTGCCTCTGTGTTCCTTTGCCATGTTACCACTGCTGGAAATATGCCAGGCAGCTGATTGCGTACTTTTATTGGGCATTATGGAACCAAGCATGTGCTTTGATGTCCAGATCAATTTAGGAGGGCACTCTTAAAATAGATATTTCAGTTGGAGCTCCTGGTCCTTCCATCCACCCAATCTCCCTGCAGCGTATATGTATATGAAAAGGCCCTTGAAGAGTTACTTGCCAGTAATGTTTGTACTTCAAAAGGCAGCAGCCCCATTCCCTACCCTCCTTCCCTACTGGTAGGAATGCCTTGAGAGAGACCGCCAGGGGAGAAAAGAACTGGGGCTGAGCAAGGGATGCAACTGCATGCTTCAGGGGGACCTTTACACTCTTGAATAGGGAGAGGCTTCCTCTGGGTTGGGGTTTTTTTGTGTTTGTTTTTAAACATGTTAAGTAATTGTAGTCAAAAATAGCAGAATGGGTGGGTTGGTTGTTTTTTTTTAAAATTGTCCTTGGAGTATGGCGGGGGCGGGGGGGGAGTGGGTGGCATTTTGCTTAAACATTATGAAATGGTGCAAACTTTGAAAGGAATAACGGACTTCTAACATAATTATACACAAAATAAATGTGTGTTTATAAAGGAATTTTCAAAACCGTTGAAGAAAATGTTGTTTTAGTATTATTCTTCAAGGAATCTTTCTTGCAAAACTGCAGCCCCTTTAAAAAAAATTAAAATTAAGTATTTTAAAAATACTTAGTTAAGTCATAACATAACAGAGCCAGTGTGGTGTAATGGCTAAGTGTGCAGTACTTGGACCGGGAGGTGGTGGGGGGACCCTGGTTCATGGCTTAGCCAGAAACTCACTGGGTGACTTTGGTCCAGTCACAATAGTCTCTCAGCCTAACCTACCTCACAGGGGTGTTGAGGATAAAAAGTAGTGTTTATATGAAAAGCACTCTGAGTGCCATGGCCGGGGGGGCGCTATGTAAAAATAAAGATGATTATTATAAAAAATTCTAAATGCTTTCTAGTGGGAAAATTATTCCGTTCATTATTTAGCTGGCTTTGTCAGAGACAGATGAGTTTCCTTATTTTATTGATGACTTTTATTGAATCCAGTTTTTAATAGTAACTTTTTTACCAAATTTATTCCTCAATTAGATTTTGTGATCAGTCTTGCTTATCCTAATTGCTCTGAAATTTTAACCTTAATAGGTGCATGTGTGTGTTATATATATATATATATATAATTTAAATTATTTTCAGCTGTGTTTTAGTTGTCCAGTCAAAGCGAGGCCTTAAACCTCCTCTTAGAGGTTTTTTTCTCTAAAGACGCAATTCTAATTTGCTTGATGCACAAGGGGGTTGTGCGTACATACGCCTAACATAGTGCTTTGAAATCCTTGTTTGTAGCAAGAGGCATCATTGCCCATCACCCACTCTCACACATCATGTCACCCCTCCGAGCCCAGCAAAATCTGAAATGCCGTGAAAGGAGTTCTGGGTGTGAAGTGGATTCCCCTAGGACCTCTCACTGCTTGGTTCCTCTGTGTATCTGATGCAGAAGCCCATATGTGGAACAGCCACTTGAATCTACTCTTCCCTACTCGTAGCTAGATCTTATTCTAACTGCTCTGCAGCACTTTGTAGTCTGTTAAGGAGGGAGACCCCCCTCCTTATCCTCTGCGTGTTCTTTTCCTAGCAGTTTCTAGGACTTGTCAGCCTAGAGTATGCACATTGGCAGTCCTGTATCCTCCAGGATAAGAGAGAGAGAGACAGTGTTCCAGTATTCAAGTTACTTGCTCCACGTGCCCTTTACATTGCTGATGTACATAAACACAACAGAGAAACTCGCAAATTAACAGCAAAATTGAATATGCAGGAACAGTTGTCAGAAAAGCTGACAAACCACCTTTAAATATGCCAAGAGTTCTGAAGTCATTATCGTATTAATCCTCACACCATCCCTGATAAGTGGATTAGAGCAACTCCCATTTTAGAGAGAGAGACTGAAGCTGAAACAGTGATATGCCCCCAGCCACCCATTTATTCCATTTCTAAGACAGGATTTGAACTCTTGTCTCCCAGCTCAAAGTTCCATTCTCTGTCCATTGGGCCTCACCATTTCTGTCTGCCTTTCTTTCTCTACATTCAACTTTGAATAGTCTTTGGTAGCACTGAAAAGCACACCTCATAAGCATCAATATATAGTGAAGCTACTTCTTTCAAAGAACTGCATTTGTTCTTGCAAGCAACATAACTTAGCCACCTGAGCCTGATTTTGCTAAGTAAATAAGTAACGTTAATCTTTCAAGAACTTAAGGGTTCCTTTGTCTGGAAAATGTGTCCCAACTCTGTGAGTCAAAGCCTGTAAGAACCTATAAGAATGGGTTTTGCAGTGCAAAAAAACCAAACAAAACTAAGCCACCTTTTCCCACTCTCGCCTCATTTGATTGGACCTTAAATAAATACTTTTTGAAATATTTGCTAAAAATTATAGAGATGTTACCAAATCTTACCTAAGTGTTGCAATAAATAGGACCTCCCTGTCTCCTGTACCAGTACCTTGACAACTGGGCAATTTTTAGAAGTGCTTCCTGAAAAGATTTTAATGTTCTTGAACTAAGTTAATACTGTTGTTTTTGAAGGTATTTGAAGAATTGCTGCTTGATGCAGACTGGAGTGTTAATGCTGGAAGCTGGATGTGGCTGTCCTGTAGCTCATTTTTTCAGCAGTTTTTTCACTGCTACTGTCCTGTGGGCTTTGGCAGAAGAACGGATCCGAATGGGGACTATATCAGGTAATCTGGTGGCAGTGGGGGAAATTATTTTATTTTATTTTGTTCGTTCTTATGTTTATTTATTTTATGTATTCAGACTGTTTTTTTACCCTGCTCCCATCCTGCCTCAGGCTAACAGAAAAAATAAAACAACAATATTAAAACATGTAAAACAATTAAAATCAACACAGATAAATGCAATAAATAATGTGGGAAGTAAAACGAAAGCAAAAGCCCAGCAGAACAGCCAGGTCTTGCGCATTTGTCAAAAGAAGGGAGGTCCGAGGCCACCCGAGCCTCTGCTGGAGGGGAGTTCCACAGCCTCAGTGTGGCCACCGAGAACACCCTCTCCATAGTTGTCCCCCAAGCAACTCAGGGGACTTTGAGAAGGGCGCTCCTGGCGGACTGTAGGGGCCGATCCGGTGTGTGGGGAGTGAGGCAGTCTCGCAGGTAAGTAGGGCTGAGACTGTAGGGCTTTATAGGTAAGCACCAACACCTTGAAGTGAGCCCGGAAGACTATAGGCAGCCAGTGCAGAGAATGGAACACTGGTGTAATGTGCTCTCGGCAACCTGTCCCCATAAGGAGATGGGCTGCCGCATTCTGCACCATCTGCAGCTTCCGAGCCATTATCATGCATAGCCCCACGTACAGCACATTACAATAGTCCAGTCTTGAGTTGATGAAAATGCAGTAAACGCAGGTTCTTCAAATGGGGCTCTGTCCACTCATACTGATGGGACTGCGCCTTTGCAGAACGGAGTCGGGAACCTTCTCAAAACGATTCTTCTGCCATGCTCCATGGCCCCTTCCGTCTTGTGCCATTGGCAGGCTCTGAGCAAGGCTATAAATAGGACGGGCAGAGCACAGATCGCAACATTTCCATCCAACCACCGTAGTGTTCACCAGTTTAGGGACATCCTTAGTTGGGTTTCTCCCTCAGAGACCCATTAGCAGTTATGTAGCATTCTTTGGATAACTAATTCATTTAGCAGTGAAAAAATATTTTTTATATAAGTTTAGAGATACTGGAAAGCAGAAAGGGGAAGAATTTCCTTCCTTGTTAAATCTCCTCCAGGGAGCAGCCCCAGAGGCTGCAACTATGGTGTCTACAGGGAAAAGGGTTGTTTTTTTGTTAAAGAAGTGTAAGACCTGCCCCATCTCTATCCCGCATATAGATGCACACAATTGGCGTCCAATCTGCCTTGACGAGACTATCAAACTTTCTAACTGCCCAGCTTGTGTGGGCCTATTGGGCAGAGCAATTAAAGAACAGACAGACATGCCTCCAATTTATACTTGCCAAAAGGGCACTAGAGGTGACTGACCTTCATCAGATGAGGTCCTGCATCCAGTCAGTTCCTCTTCAGCACCAGCCACACCATCAGCACTGGAACAGTTTCCTGTCAGCACTGAGACTTCTCCTCTTCGACCGACACTGATGCCCTTAGCACTGGGAATAGGTTTCCCTTTACCCACGGCATAGCTGAAGAAGTATAAGCCCAATCATCTCTTCACCAGTCCTTAAAAAGAAATCAAAATAAAGGAAAAGTTATAAAGAAATCAGATTGCCTGAAGAAAAAAGGATAAATCTCCAGAAAATGAATTGCCTGCTCTGAAGAAACCTAAAAAGGAGTCTGTTGCTCAAATCACAAACACAGGATGAGACAGTAACCATTTCCGAGTCTCTGGCGTCTCCCTTAACTATATCTCACTTACCCTATCATGGTCTCCCAAGGGATCCCAGGTCTCTTGCTACACGCATGACAATTCGTGGTCTGACTCATCTTTCTATAAATGACCTGTAGAGACCCTCTACACACTCCATACCGGATCCAAGACCACCACCACAGCCCTCTCTCTAGTTCACATCCCATGCTGTATTCTCCAGCTTGGATGCTGGATCATAACCCTTAGGCTCCATGGATGTACTGGCCTTCTCCTAGGTACCATCCGGCACCATAGAATCCTCTATACCAGTCACCATATCACTAATTCTGTCCCCTGTCCCCCTCCTTCTAAAATGGGGAACGCCCTTCCCCTTCTGAGGCACTAAGTAGACCACCAACACGGACACCCTTGCTTGCACTGATCATGAGCACACTGCCGCTCACATCAACCTCACTCACTCAAGTCCTACTAACTCATCTGAAAACAGCTTTGAGATCTATCTCGGCACCATCCAACCCCATCTCTTAACTCACAATACTGACTACCGAATCAGCTATCATGGTGCCTACAACTATGGTAGCCCCAACAACATGACCCTCAGTACTGACGACAGCCATGGTACAAACATTATCTCCAGAACTGTCTAATCTTTCAGTGCTCCATTCTGGTGATTTTAACCATGGTGCTGACATGAACCGAGGTACCTTTTTAATGCCTACTCCTTTAGGACAGTCTCAAATGCCAGCAGCTCCATTTTACCATCATTAAAAGCACTGCACACTATGGCTCTAGTACCATTCGTTCTATCAAACCCTATGAAAAGTAAATCTCTCATAAAAGTTCAACAGTCACCAACAGACAAATCCGACTCTAAAAAGCCAACTCGTCCACTAGGAGACTTCTCTTCTTCCCGAAAAGAGGCCTTGCTTTCTTCCAAGGATGCATGAAATGCAAGTTCAACAGAGTCTGAACATTTGGGTTCCTCTCCATCTGACACCATCTACAATCTGGTCCCAGCTACTACTACTGAAGATCATAGGAAATTCCAATCTTTAGTGAGAGAGATGGCAACTGCACTAACTTTAAAATGGTTCCTGTGGAAGAAAAGGAAGACGATCCACTATATAAAATCTTGCACAAATATGCTCCAGCCGAGATAACCGTTATACTTTCTAAAAAGTTCATTGGAAGACTCCCTCCTCAATGTTACCGATAGAGCCCCAACTCTGTTTTTTTTTACCCAGTATCACCAGAGGAACATGAAATGTTTCATAAAACAACCCATTCCAAACTCCATGATCATACAGGCTTCCAGAGAAAGACAACAAGGCAAGTCAACCAACACCCCACCTCTGCCATAGACAGAGAGGATTGTAAAATAGACCTCTTTGGACAACATACCTTTTCATCAGCCACCATGATATTAAGAGCTTGCAATTACACTTCTGCCATGTCAAGTTATAACCACCTCTTATTGCACCTATTTTGTAGACACCCCCTAATTTGTAGGAATTATTCGGAAGGGAATAGAGAATAAAACTGAGGAGGTCATAATGCCACTATACAAATCAATGGTGTGACCGCACCCCAAATATTGTGTGCAGTTCTGGTCACCCCATCTCAAAAAAGACATAGCTGAACTAGAAAAGGTACAGAGAAGGGCAACAAAAATGATCAAGGGCATGGAAGGGCTCCTGTATGAGGAGAGGCTTGGTAGGTTGGGGCTGTTCAGTTTGGAGAAGAGACGACTGAGAGGAGATATGATAGAGGTCTATAAAATCATGAGTGGTGTGGAACTAATAAACAAGGAACAGTTATTTACCCTCTCAGCTAGTACTAGAACTAGGGGACACTCCATGAAACTCATGGGTGGCAAGTTTAAAACAAATAAAAGAAAATATTTTTTCACTCAGCGTATAATTGGGTTGTGGAATCTACTGCCAGAGGCTGTGGTAAGGGCCAGTACTATAGCTGAGTTTAAAAGAGGTTTGGACAAGTTTCTGGAAGATAGGTCCATTAGCAGCTATTAGCCAGACAGGATCAGGGAACATGACGGGAGCTGGGGGAAAACAACAGGGAATGGATCCCCCATTGTGACCTGTTGGGTGCTTCTCCCAAACCACCGTGATTGGCCACTGTCGGAGACAGGATGCTGGGCTACATGGACCATTGGTCTGACCCAGTATGGCACTTCCTATGTTCTTAGGTCCTGGCAAAATTTGGATACCAGGAGAACAGCTCTGGCCCTGGGTGTCACAAGCTATAGGAAGGGGTTCCACTACAGTTTTGAGGTAAGGAGTTTTACTCCAGGTATTTCTTGGTCCTCAAACAGGATGAAGGCCTTAGACCCGTTTTGGACCTCCACCACTTAAATAAGTTTGTTCTTTTAAGTACAGGATGGTAACTCTGACAAATATGTTGACCATATCTTTATGAGGAAGTATGGTTCGTGGCTCCTGATTTGCAAGACACTTTCGCATCTGTATTTTTCCTTTGTTCACCAAATTCCCTAGGTTTACGTGTAATGACAAACATTATCAATACAAAGTTACCCTTTGGCCCTTCCACCGCCCCAAGGGTATTTGCAAAATGTCTTGGCCAGTGGCATTATACCTCAGGAATAGAGGTCTGATAGTTTTTCCTTATTTAGATGACTGACTTGTGGTCACAGACAATTAATACAACTGCTCATGAAACTTACAATTTGCGCTAGACTCTCTCCAACAACAGGGCATTCTCATTAATTTTTTTAAATCTCAGTTAACACCAGCCCAATCCATTCGGTTTATAGGTGCAGTGCTAAATTCCGTCAAGCAAAGAGCATTTCAGTTAATCCAAGTGGCTCTTCAAACACTAACCAATGAACCAACTCAGATGGTGCATTTCTTACTCCATATACTTGGCTACATGGCATCCACGACCACTGTCGTCACAGAGGCAAGAGTTCAATGCATCCTCTTCAACGTTCGGATGGCAGTAAGTTTCATGAGATCCACTGTCAGTGCCGATCACAATACCACTATCTTTCTCACACTTTGTTGGCGGACTTATAGAACAACCTCCTGCAGGGTACGACTTTCCTCCATTCCACTCCAAATATCATTATTATTACTACTACTGTCTTCTTTTTAGGCTGGGCCTCCATTACAAGGATATGAAAATCAGTGGGGTATGGAATACGTGTGAGCAAACGTTTCATATCAGTCTCTTGGAATGAAGGATCATTCACTTGAGTCTGAAAGCTTTTGTTCCCCATATCCATGGGACGGCCGTACAGAAAGCCATGGACAACCCCACAGTGATGTAGTTTATAAACAGACATGGGGGCATCCATTCATTGTGGGATTGGGCAATAGCCCACAAAGTTCATCCCATAGCCATACGTGTATCAGGAAACTACTGTATAGCAAACGACCTGAGCAGGCACGTCACTCAACAGCAGAAGTATAGATGCTAAACTGATATGTGACTCATCAAATTTTCACTGTATTTTGGCTATCCCAAAATAGACCTTTTTGCCACTCCAGAGAATGTACAATGTCCTCAGTTCTGCAGCAGAGCAAACCACGCAGCATTCTCCATAAGTGATGCCTTTCTGCTCAATAGGGGAAAGAATTTCACGTCCATTTTTCCTGTTTTCCCACTGATCTAATTAGTTCTACAAAAGATTCAACATGACAGGGTTTCTTCTGTTCTCATAGCTCTGGACTGGCCCAGACAGCCCTGGTACACTCTGGAAACAGATATCAGCAAAGCAACAATGGCTTTCTCCTCTGCATGATCTGTCTCAAGACAGTGGAAACCTGCTTCACCCAGACATCCATTGACTACATTTGGTAGCATGACTTGATATATTTCACTAACCCAAGAGGATGGTTGTACACGTCCTCACAAATGCTAGGAAACCCTCTACCATTAAAATATATGAGATAAAATGAAGAAGATTTACTCTCAGGACCACAAGTGCATGCATTGACCCGGCTATAGCCTCTGTTACAGAAATATTGACTTACCTTTCTCAACTCAAGGCACAAGGATTGATCCCATCCTCATTAAAGGTGCATCTAGCAGCCATATCTGCCCATCACATACCCATTGGTGGAGGACCCATGCCCTCCATGGGATTTGAGTTTAGTGCTATCAAGACTTACATTACCATCTTTTGAACCATTGGCTACGTGTCTTTAAAGGTGGCTATGCTAGTAGTACTTCTGCAGGGAGGGTGGGAGAGTTAGCCAAGTTGCATATGGATCCACCTTATTTAAATTTTGTCAGCAATAAAGTCATGCTCAGAATCCTCCCCCCTCCCCTCCCCCTTTTAGACCTAATGTAGTATCTGAATTCCATGTGTCCCAGGACGTTAATTTGCCAGTTACTTCCCTAAGCCTCATTCTGACAGGGCAAAAGGGCACAACGTTCCTTAGATGTCAAAAGAGGAATCTCATTTTATTTAGACAGAACCAAACCATTCTGGTTTTGGGGGGGAATGGATTTCACCCTCACTCTTATATTGGGGCCACCTGAACATAAGAAAAGGAATTTGTCCTTTCAGAATGGTTTGGTTCTATCTAAATAAAATGAGTGCATATCTCTCTGCTTTCAACAGGCAAACAAAAACCCTCCTGTGGGTTTGAAGGCTCACTCTACTAGAGCCATGGCACCTTCCACAGCATGGTCTAGAAAATTTCCAATTGACCAAATTTTCAAAGAAGCCACATGGTGCTCCACACACACTTTTTATTAAATATTATGTATTGGACATATCGTGTTGCTCCAATGCTGCCTTCAGGAGAGTTGTCCTACAGTCTCTTTTTGACTAGGCCTCTAGGCCTCCACCATAGAGGGAATACTGCTTTACACTGTCTCTTTGGAGTGAGTAGTCGGAGCCCCTCTTGAAGAAGAAACTAGGGTTACCGTAACCTTGGTTCTTTGAGATGGACTCTGTCACTCGCACCTCCAACCCATCTTCCCCTCTATACCAGAGCACTATTAAATAAAGAATGGACTCTCAGGGGGGTTGGAAGGAACTGAGACAATCCGCACTCTGCCTCTCCTATTTATAGCCTCACTTAGGCCCCACCAATGGCATGAGATATATGGGGCTGGGCCATGGAACGTGGCAGAAGAACTGCTTTCAAGAAGGTTCACGACTCCGTTCTGCACAGGTACAGTCCCATTGGTGTGAGTTATGGAGCCCATCTTGAAGAACCAAGATTATGGGTAAGTAACCTTTGTTTCCTGCTCATACTCAATCATTGTTGTAATGTTAAACAGTTTTGTGTATTAAACTGCACTATTCTCTTTTTTTAAAAAGACGCTACTTGCCTGTGCTTCGAGGTTTTCCTGCAAAATACATATATGATCCTTGGAATGCTCCAGAGGGTGTCCAGAAGGCTGCAAAATGCATCATAGGAGTCAGTTATCCTAAGCCAATGGTTAATCATGCTGAGGCAAGCCGCTTGAATATTGAGAGGATGAAACAAATCTACCAGCAGCTTTCACGATACAGAGGATTGGGTAGGAGAGTAGACTTCTTGAAATACTTCTATTTGGAAATGTAATTTCTCTCTCTCTCTCTCTCTCTCTCTCTCTCTCTCCTTGAGCAAGTCACATCTAGGACAACATTACACATTAGTCTAGTACAGAGGAACTGAGCTAAAAGTTCGAACAATTGTATCAGAAAGTTAGTAGAAAAAAGGCTTGCAATTTTTAACAATATAACTTTGACCACAATCACTATATTTACCTAGAGTAGTGGGAGCATGTTAACCATTTGGGTTGCATCATTCTTCCTGCCTAGAAAATGCCATCACCACCTCTTCTCTCCCCCCCGCCCCGCCTCGCCCCAGTATACCATGTGTATTTGCTTGTTTGTCTGTTCAAATATTGACTACACTTAAGTACTTTTTTCGGAGGGTGTGAATCAGAGGGTGGGCGTAAAACTCTGGGTTCCTTTGGACTTAAATCTACTACAAACTATGTGATGGAAGTCTTCAAAAACAACAGGTAATTCTGACCCTAGGATTTTGTTTTTAAGCTAGAATGGGGATAACGTCTTGTTCTTCCTATTGATGAAGTTAAAAGAAAATCCAGTTGGGATTCAGATGATGAAGATGCATACCAATGAGAATATAATTGCATACTTTTGTCTTCATGGCAACAAATTTTGTTTCTTTGATTAGGTCTTCTTGCTTCAGTGCCTTCTAACCCAAACGGATATGGGAATGGTGGCCTAATGGGATATTCACCAGGAGAAAATGTCCCGGGCTGTAGCAGTACAGGTGGTAAGTTTTATTTATTTATGTACATACTAATCAGATGATAGTATTGGATGTAGGAAGTTGCACAAATTCCATGTGAATCCTTCAGCACTTTAAAGTATAAGCAGCTACTTTACCCAACCAGTAGGCATAGCTAGCCCCTAATGTTGGTGGAGAGAATGGGATTTGTGTGTTACAATTTTTTTAATGTTCAGATAGTAACATACCCTTAAACCTAAGACAATTTTTTGCATTCACAAGTTTATGTACAAAAAAAGCATTTGCTTTTTCCACCTCAAAAAGTGAGCCTTTGATACCTGGTTGGTTCACCAAGATATGAACTTTCATGAGAACAGTTTAGGAAGGTGCCCTATAAAACAGGTTATTTTCAGTTATTCATATTTCATACTTTATAATGACTTTTTCAGTCATTCTACTTCAAACAATCTCAGACTTCCAGAATGTTACTTTATTTGCAGTGTAATTCTTTCTGCTATGTGTGAATCCATAATTAAAACTTTTTTCAAATGTTTTTCCCCTCCCAGGATCTTATATGGGAACCAGTGAGGGTCACTCAGGGGGTATTCAGACATGTGCCCTAGGAGAGTCTCATATAGGACCAAGTGGCGCTCCACAGCAAGGTATTATTCAGCAATAAGATGTGTGCAAAGAGTTCCCTTGAATTCTTGCAATTGATCCTTGGAATGTTTGCTCTATAGATGGGCTGGTTTAGGCTGCTTGCACATGGAGTGGGTGGACTATCGTGAGCCGAAATCACGTCAGGGAGGATCATGTGAAGTTCTGCTCGTGTATGCATTGGCTTTTTCACATGATTACCCCATTTCTGCCATGATTTCAGTGACAGGAGACAGGGCTGAAAATTCAGCCCTGTCTCCCATTGCTGAAATCACGGCTGAAATCCTGCTCTGTATCGCTGCGGGTATTTACTGAAATCCTGCTCTGTATCGCTGCGGGTATTTACTGAAATCCTGCTCTGTATCACTGCGGGTATTTACTGAAATCCTGCTCTGTATCACTGCGGGTATTTGCTGAAATCCTGCTCTGTATCACTGCGGGTATTTGCTGGCAAAGCCGCACAGAGGGGCTTTCAGACCAGCGGCACCCCACGCGTATCCTGGCTGCGCATTCCCTCCCGCAGCCAAAATATGCAGCGGGGTGGGGGGGGAGGTCTGAAAGTGGCTGTAGTGTTCTTTCCATAGGAGACTAGTGGCCCATCTCTGCACAAGTCTTGGACAATAGTCAGGCAGGCGCCTGTGTTCACTACATTTTCACTGCTGCTGCCAATGGGGAAAACTCAATGAACACAGATCCCTGAAATAGTGACTCAGTGTTATGCTACCTTTGGTTTAGAGAAGAAAGTATTTTATTGTGCTCTTTGAAAGAAATTAGATTAACAGTTCTGGGTGGGGACGGGTGGGTGTGTGTTAATTAAATCTGCTCCTAAGTGTCACCAACGCCTACTATGACTGAAAGATTAAAGGGGAAGAAATATTTTTGGTTTGTTTTCTTTCAGGGTTCTTACTTTTGTGTATTTTGATAGCTGCTTGAGTATAATCAGTTTTGTGGCTCTTCTAAAATAGTCAGCCATCTTCCAGCATCAAAATGTTTCATGTCTCTGTAAAGTGTGAATAATGAAGGAAAAATAGAATTTTTATGGCTGGAAGGGTCCATCCTACTATCCTTAAGCAGGACCAGTTATACCCACCCAGATCATCCCTAACAAATGTTTGTTTAACCTATTTATAAAAACTTCCAATGTTGGGAATGCCACAGCTCCTTTGGTAACTTGTTTCATTGCGTAACCACCCTTATGATAGAAAATTCTTCCTTAGACTTGATCTAAACCTTGCCCCCTTCCATTTAAACCGTGCTCATGGAGAACAATTGGTTACCATTCTGTTAATAGCAGACTGTTACATATTTGAATATTTAGAACACGATCCAGTTCCATACAAGTCAGTGGGAGTTTAGCCATTGACTTCAGTGGGAGCTGGATTATGCACTTAATGTATTTCCTCAGCTCTCTGAATCTTCTCTAGTTTGTCAATGTCTTAAAGTATGGAGCCCAAAACTGGGTACAGTACTCCAGCCAAGACGCAATCAGTGCTGAGTAAAGACAATTGGAATAAATATATGCATAAAGTCTAAATAATGTAGAAGTCTCAGTGCAGTATCTAGCAAATAGTTGTCCACATTGCAGAACCACTAGACTCGGCACTGACTCTTCTTGCCATTTTTGGTAAAGAGGTCAAGGGTTGACTGAAGAGATGTGGAGTCAAATCCTCACAATCTTTTCTCGTAGACTTTCAGAATCTTGCTGAAGCACAGGGATTGGGCAATATAAAAAAACTCTCTGCTTCTGCTANTTTTTTGCATTCACAAGTTTATGTACAAAAAAAGCATTTGCTTTTTCCACCTCAAAAAGTGAGCCTTTGATACCTGGTTGGTTCACCAAGATATGAACTTTCATGAGAACAGTTTAGGAAGGTGCCCTATAAAACAGGTTATTTTCAGTTATTCATATTTCATACTTTATAATGACTTTTTCAGTCATTCTACTTCAAACAATCTCAGACTTCCAGAATGTTACTTTATTTGCAGTGTAATTCTTTCTGCTATGTGTGAATCCATAATTAAAACTTTTTTCAAATGTTTTTCCCCTCCCAGGATCTCATATGGGAACCAGTGAGGGTCACTCAGGGGGTATTCAGACATGTGCCCTAGGAGAGTCTCATATAGGACCAAGTGGCGCTCCACAGCAAGGTATTATTCAGCAATAAGATGTGTGCAAAGAGTTCCCTTGAATTCTTGCAATTGATCCTTGGAATGTTTGCTCTATAGCTGGGCTGGTTTAGGCTGCTTGCACATGGAGTGGGTGGACTATCGTGAGCCGAAATCACGTCAGGGAGGATCATGTGAAGTTCTGCTCGTGTATGCATTGGCTTTTTCACATGATTACCCCATTTCTGCCATGATTTCAGTGACAGGAGACAGGGCTGAAAATTCAGCCCTGTCTCCCATTGCTAAAATCATGGCTGAAATCCTGCTCTGTATCGCTGCGGGTATTTACTGAAATCCTGCTCTGTATCGCTGCGGGTATTTACTGAAATCCTGCTCTGTATCGCTGCGGGTATTTACTGAAATCCTGCTCTGTATCACTGCGGGTATTTGCTGAAATCCTGCTCTGTATCACTGCGGGTATTTGCTGGCAAAGCCGCACAGAGGGGCTTTCAGACCAGCGGCACCCCACGCGTATCCTGGCTGCGCATTCCCTCCCGCAGCCAAAATATGCAGCGGGGTGGGGGGGAGGTCTGAAAGTGGCTGTAGTGTTCTTTCCATAGGAGACTAGTGGCCCATCTCTGGACAAGTCTTGGACAATAGTCAGGCAGGCGCCTGTGTTCACTACATTTTCACTGCTGCTGCCAATGGGGAAAACTCAATGAACACAGATCCCTGAAATAGTGACTCAGTGTTATGCTACCTTTGGTTTAGAGAAGAAAGTATTTTATTGTGCTCTTTGAAAGAAATTAGATTAACAGTTCTGGGTGGGGACGGGTGGGTGTGTGTTAATTAAATCTGCTCCTAAGTGTCACCAACGCCTACTATGACTGAAAGATTAAAGGGGAAGAAATATTTTTGGTTTGTTTTCTTTCAGGGTTCTTACTTTTGTGTATTTTGATAGCTGCTTGAGTATAATCAGTTTTGTGGCTCTTCTAAAATAGTCAGCCATCTTCCAGCATCAAAATGTTTCATGTCTCTGTAAAGTGTGAATAATGAAGGAAAAATAGAATTTTTATGGCTGGAAGGGTCCATCCTACTATCCTTAAGCAGGACCAGTTATACCCACCCAGATCATCCCTAACAAATGTTTGTTTAACCTATTTATAAAAACTTCCAATGTTGGGAATGCCACAGCTCCTTTGGTAACTTGTTTCATTGTGTAACCACCCTTATGATAGAAAATTCTTCCTTAGACTTGATCTAAACCTTGCCCCCTTCCATTTAAAACGTGCTCATGGAGAACAATTGGTTACCATTCTGTTAATAGCAGACTTTTACATATTTGAATATTTAGAACACGATCCAGTTCCATACAAGTCAGTGGGAGTTTAGCCATTGACTTCAGTGGGATCTGGATTATGCACTTAATGTATTTCCTCAGCTCTCTGAATCTTCTCTAGTTTGTCAATGTCTTAAAGTATGGAGCCCAAAACTGGGTACAGTACTCCAGCCAAGACGCAATCAGTGCTGAGTAAAGACAATTGGAATAAATATATGCATAAAGTCTAAATAATGTAGAAGTCTCAGTGCAGTATCTAGCAAATAGTTGTCCACATTGCAGAACCACTAGACTCGGCACTGACTCTTCTTGCCATTTTTGGTAAAGAGGTCAAGGGTTGACTGAAGAGATGTGGAGTCAAATCCTCACAATCTTTTCTCGTAGACTTTCAGAATCTTGCTGAAGCACAGGGATTGGGCAATATAAAAAAACTCTCTGCTTCTGCTATACCTCTTTAGATTTGATGGAGGATTTTGACCTCCATAGGGCTGTCAGCCATTTCCATGAATCATAAAATATAGTTGCTTTTTTTTCTTTTAAACAAAATGAATGCATTAGAGTTCCTAGTTCTTGCTTTCATCTCACAGTTTTTGCTTTGCCTCTCATCCCTTTAATCAGCAGAACAGCATAGTGAAAGGCTGAGGAGATTAGACCATACAAAAACAAGAATTCCTAGCATCTAGGAAACTCGTGTGTATATAAAATTATATATTCATTCTGTGATATTAACTGGGCTTTCATCTTAACATGGTAATGGGTACTTTTCAGCTGGAGATCTTGCTGCAAGAAAAGTAACTTTTTCTGGCAGCACTTAGCTATCTTGAGGCAGAGTGCAGATTTAGTTTATTTTATATTATTTTAGATTTCTTGTGGCCTAGAACAACTGCTAAATCAAATGAAGAAACACAAACAGCTTAAGCAAATGTATGCTTTTTCAACAGGTTACTGTCAAGGGAGTATTTTGCATTGCGCTCATGGAGGAGACAATCAGCATACACACTTACTGCAACAAGGTACCTTTTTATATTTTTAAGATGGTATTTTAAACATGAAAAGGTAAAATAGAGACTTAAATTAGTCCTGGTTTCAATTTACAGGAAGAGCATCTCTTAGCGTTGGTATCAACATTGGGAAACGTCCAAATCCAGAAGAAGAAACTCAGAGCATTGGACCAAAAGTCCAGCGACAGAGCAGCAATTAGTTTGGTAAGAAATGAAAATTCATAAGCGTTGTTAATGAAGGAAAAATTCTGTACACTGTGTGCTCCAGTCCATTGTGGAAACGGGAAAAACTTGTAATTATTGATCCAAGGAACAGTAGCTATATACTGTACATTTGCTCATACAGCTCGAGTATATGGTGGTGTTTCTAAGTAAAAGGGGTTCTGTCCTAGGAAACAGCTGTTCTGTGTGTTGTAGCAAACACAAATTTGCTTGTAGAACTGGAGGACAAGGGTTTGAATGGCGCACAGAACCACACAAATGTCCTAAGATGCACACATCTGGGTACATGTTCAACCCCTCCTCTGTTCCCTCTCCCCTTCACATCAAACTCCTCATTCTCCTCCTCTCTCCGGCTAATCCTCTGTCTGGGTAGCTTCTCCCATTGACCTCCCAGGAGGCAGAGCTCAAATTCCTTTTGCGCATGCGCGCCAGCTACCCCTTCTAGCCCAGTCTGTTCTCTGCCTCAGACCGACAGGAGGCTTTACTGTAGCGCTCCACAAGGGGCATGAACTCCAGTCGACGATTATTTCTCCGCTCAAAATTGGAATGAAAGTGGACGGCGGAAGGGGGGTGGGGTGTTGCTCCTCAGGCAGGACCAAGAGGCAGGTTGTTACCAGACCTGTCTGGGGAACAACCAGGAAGCCTAGGCCAGCTCCCTTGCAGACACCTGGGAGCAGGGAAACCACGCAGGGAAGGGACCCCCACCGCGGTCTGGGCCAGGCCGCAGCCGGTGCTCCCCCCGCCATGGAACTGACCCCGCGGCTGCGGGAGTCAGTTCAGGTGGAGAAAAAGACTCTGAAACCGGCCGCCTTGGACGTTCCCTCCCATGGCAGGGACGCAAGACAGTATGGATACCGAGACACTGAAAGAAAATCCTACGTGAGAGACGCAAGTACCCAGCCAGCAGGATGCCTCTTTATCATCCCTGGCTGTTTCCATGGACAAAATTTTACAGTCTTTGGACAAGAACTGTGATTTACAAGCTAAAGAGAAAAGAAAAAGGGTTCCTGCCAAAACTAAAGGCAAGGCCCCTCACAAAGCTCCTCTAAAAGCATCAGGGAGATCTAAGAGCACACCAAGGGGTGCTACAGCCCAAATGCTGGATTCACCTCAAACCTCTGAGGAAAGCGCTGGGGAAGAAAATCCTAAACGCCCCAGAGACCTATCACAAGAGCGTTTTCAGCCCAGTGGGGACTGCTCCTTGGATAGTGTATCTCAAGGGGAGGTCTCAGAGGGAGGGGAGGGGGAGTATATGGCAACAAGTTCTGAGCCTAAAGATCAAGACATAGTTTTCCCTCCAATATAGAGAGGAGCTACTAAGCCAGATAATCAAGACCCTGCAGTTAAAGGAAAAATCAAAGAAAGGGGACTCCTCCGATTCCCAGGAGGAGGAGGAAAGGGAGTATATCCCCACTGTTCGTGGCAAAGATCACGGAGTCCCTCTAGACAAAGCCTTTGAGAAGCTAGTACTAGAGTAGAAAACCCCTAACAAATCTCACAGAATGAATAGGTCTCAGGAAGCCCTTTACTCCTTTTCTAGAAAAAAGGAACCACTGTTTAAAAATCCCAAAGTGGACGCCACTGCAGCCCCTCTGGCTAGGCAAACGGTTTTCCCAACTGAAGGAGATTGTTTCCCTAAGGACCCAACTGACAGGGCTGTGGATACATCCCTCAGGAGGGTGCTAGACCCGGCAACCTCTTCCCTAAAGATTAACATTCTCTCCTCCTACGCAGCCTGAGCCCTGCTATCCTGGTTCCAAAAATTGCAGGAACCGGATTTGTCTGAGAAACAAGCCCAGATTCTCTGCTCAC
>QEPC01003261.1:3467648-3492021 GCA_003113815.1 Sphenodon punctatus
CGGTTCCGAACAACCAAGGTAGTCAGCAAGGGGGTGGAAAGGGAAAGGGGCCCAACACCAATTAAAATAAGGAGACTTGAAAAGGCCCTGGCAGATCACCCTGACAAGGAGGAAGTGCGGTATGTAGTTCAAGGCTTCCGCCACAGTTTTCTTATTCCGGTAGGATATGTTAAAAAGGGACATGAACCACCTAACTTGAAATCTGTAAGGGGAATGGAAGAGGTAGTCAGAAACAAACTTAGCAAAGAAGTGGAGGAGGGGAGGATAGCTGGGCCATTTGACGAACCCCCCCTTTAAAGAATTTATAATATCCCCACTTGGGATTGTGCCAAAGAAGAACCGCAGGGAATTTAGGTTAATACATCACCTTTCTTACCCGAGGAGGGGGGGGTCGGTAAATGACGCCATACCGAAAAAGCTTGCTACGGTAAAATATACATCCTTTGACAAAGCCATCGAACGAGTCAGGGCTTTCGGTAGTGGGGCTCGTTTGGCCAAATGCGATGTCAACCAACTCTAAACTGCTCTACCCTGCTCAGATCAAGACAGTCTGACTGGCTAAAAAAAGAGACTTCACAGTGAAGCATTTCAACTGCAATATCTCTGCTGTTATCCAGCTGCTTTGGCTGAAATTTGGACAGCATCAACCTTTTATCCAAGTGATCCTTCACCACAAATTGCAGGATACTAACTTTAATGATGTCAATTTTATGAAAGATAGAATGTTCAGACTTTATAATAAAGCGTGCAATACACCTTAAATATAGAGCGACTCCTGCCGCTCTATAATATCTTCCTCCTCCTCCTCCATTGGAACCTGAACAGAGAGGTAAAGATGACACATCGGTGGGTTAGGAATTTCTCAAGTGGTGTTACTCTGTCTGTGGCTATCAGTTCTTTTTTCAGGTTCCAGATAGGGATGGGACTTCTGCTCAGCTGACATATGCCTGGTTCAAGGTAGGATAGGAGGTAGCTGAGATATCAGTGCTACCACCAATGCACCACAGGAGGTGTGTCTGCACTTGTGTGCCACGCTTCCAGCTGCCTGACATGGGGGTCCACTACCTGTTATATTTAGCCATTCCCACACCAGGTTTTGCTACAGAGCGTGAAAACAGACATGCATTTAACGCCACTTTAACACTGCTTTAACATTTCCTGTGCATATTGAAGGGTTGTCTTGGTGCCTTATGCAGCCCTGCAACATGCATAAGAGAAATTAAAGCAGAGTTAAGGTGCATGTCTGTTTTCACTCAGAGTAAATGTGGGTTTGCGGCCCTGACCATATGTGAGGAACTCATGAGAAAATCCCTGGAGCAGCCAATTACACTGCACACAATGTTTGCTCAATGCCATCACCCTGCCGCACAACTTTAGTCAGCCAGGCCATCATTCACCACATGGAATCACTTGATGACATTGGCCAAGCTTCCATTACCCTGGTCAGTGTCACCCTGACTTGGAGCGAACCACTTAAGGTGAAATTAACTAGAGGAAACGGGAGCTCAGTCAGTTTTATTAAGTGACTCAGTGAGGCTGGACTCCCTGCACCCCACTCAACAGCTGACCAAAGGGAATAGGGAACCCCAACTAAGGGATTTGGTTAGCTCTGTGTTTTACGTCTGTGGCCATTCAAAGGGCTCCCTCTGGTGAGTGGATTCCAGAGCAGGGGCATAGCTACTATTGGACAAACAGGGACAGTTGTCCCAGGGCCCGTACTGGCTGGGGACCCAATATCCAAGGTAGCTAAGCCACCCTCCCCCCCCCCCTTTTTTTTTTTCTTTTTTAAATTGCCACCTGAGCTGGCTGGGGGCCCTTCCGGCTGCTGCGTGGGCCCCCTCCCTGTCCTTGCCTGTGGTTGCAACATTGTGTCTGACACAATGTTGCAACTGCGGGCAGGGCAGGGCCCCATGCAGCAGTCTGCATTAGGCCAGGTCTCTCACACAAGCCTCGCGGCTTGGCTCGCCCCCCTGGTGCCATGTTGCAGAGGAGGAGTCCTCCCCACCAATCCAGACCCAGTCCGGCCGGCTGATACAAGGGAGGTCCAGCCCGATCAGGAAGTTGCCTGGCGGCGGCCCTACTCAATAACTGAATGGAACCACCGCCAGGCACCTTCCCGCTCCAGCGCTCCCCACATCGAGCCAGCCCCCGCCCACCTGACCAGCCCCTGGTCTCCAGGCCTGGTCGGGGGGGCCGAGGCAGCAATGGCACTGCTGCTGCTGGCTGCGCTTGGCTCCAGCGTGCGGGCAGCGAGCTGCAAGGGACAGAGTGCAATGTGGGATCAGCTTGCCACCGGCTCAGACGACGGATGGGCCCAGCAGCAGGCCACCAGCAGTACACTTCATACTCTGTAGAAAGCAAGTACCAGCAGCCCAGCACCACTAGGCCGTCCAAGCTGGGAGGCTCCCCTAGGTCAGCCAGCTGCTTCACCACCGGCAAGAAAACGGGGGGGGGGGGCACAGACATTTCTTGTCCCTGGACCCATCCCAAGCTAGCTACGCCCCTGTTCCAGAGAGTGGCAGCATAAATGGTTGATCAAACTGTTCTATCACAGGTTGATGTCCCAGTAACAGAGGATTGATTTCCCTCATGTTCAACACAACATGTGATGTAGACAGGGCTAAATCTGCCATTTTGTGTTTAAGTCTCCATTTTATTAACTATGCTGGGTCAGTTCTACTCAGATGGGAATTTGTATGGTGGGGATTAGCATGCACTGGCTATGAAAGAGTTAATGATGAGCTGTACAATTCTCTCTGAGCATCTAGTTCATGGTGGTTTGCTACTTTGTTTAGTGTTCCCCATCTTGAATATGCAATGATAGTGACTGGTGCAGCCAAAACAGAGTTGTTAATAATTTAAAAATCGGTTCTGCAGGCTCGCACATGCGCAGTTGAGCAGCTGCTGACCGGCAAAACACAGCTCGGTTCTGCAGGCTCGCACATGCTCAGTTGAGCAGCTGCTGCCCTGAAAGTTAACGTGACTCTACTTTTTTAAATCATGCAGCTTTATGGGCGTTTATAGACGAGACCAAAAAGGCAGCTGATCCTTTGATCAGCCGCCTTTCTTGGCGCTCGTCTACTCACTGCGGTTGCTTTTTAATCCGCGTCGGAGGGGGCAGGCGATCCTGCCCCCTCCGACACGGATTCCCGAAGTGCTGGCTTTACGCCGCACTTCCGGATTCCGTGGGCGAGTGCGCATGCGCACTCGCACTCTGCGCCGTGTCTGAACAGCAGACATGGCATGCAGAGAAGGCGCGGGGGGGAAAGCCGGCATTTAGCAATCCCGCTTGTCAGCGGGATCGTCTATAAACGCCCTATGAGAAGGCAGCTCTGTCACAAAGAGTTTAAGCTCTAGTCAGTTTCATGTCAGTTACACAGCGCCCCGCTTCCCCGGCTCCCGGAGAGGGCAGAGGAGGGTAGCACAGATGTTCGAAGCACATTCAACAAGGAACAATTCTTGTATTAAGTCTGTTTCTACAAAACTTCATTCTCTACAACGAATTGTATAATGTTGTCTACATTCACATTGTTAAGTTCATTGTATGAAGTGTATACAATTTGTATACATGTAAATAACAGACAATGCACTCTGAAAACATTGTTCCTTGTCGAATTATGATAATAAATTAACATTTAAGAATGGAAAAATGTTGTTCATAAAAATGAATAAAAGTATGTATGGTAAGGAATTAAGTACATATATTACATTTATGTTGATGAGGATAAAATATTAAATATTGCTCAAATTCTGAAATAATTTCCATGTTTTTTGGCATTTATGTTTTGTTGCAATGTAAGGAGTGGAAGGTTTTTTTAAATTGTAATTGTACTGAATTTGTTTTTTGTTTTTTTAGTTTAAGCTAGAGTCAAAATGATATTGTGATGTTTTCGAAGAGGAAAGTTTTTAGTATTAAAAATCGTTGTGCATTTTTAAGGCTTTTTTAAACTGTTAAGTTTTTTGTTTTGGTGAATATAGCTCAATCTTATCTCCAGCAGCTGTTAAAGCTGCTGTCATGGCTTTTCTACCTGATTTATTATAAAACGATGGAATCCCAAATTCTGCCTGGGTTGCTTTTATAGCTACATGCTCAATGCAGTTCCATTTCATATTCCTAGAACATGTAACTCCTAGGTAAAGAAAGGTAGAAATTATTTCCAAAGATCTACTGTTAATAAACTATTTATTGGCAATCTTCCTAGGTCCAAAAACCATAATTTTAGATTTATTAACATTTATTTCTAAATGGTTATTACTGCAGTAATTATTAAACAAATCAAGGACAAGTGTTGTAGACCAATTTTACTAAAAGACATAAAAATTGCATCATCTACATATAATTATCTTATCTATCAGAATCTTAGGGCAGTGAAAATGATCTTCTAATAGTTCTGCCTTGAAGTCATTCATAAATAAAAAGAAGAGGTGCCCATAAACATCCTTGACATAGGACTCCTCTGGTGGGGTCTCAAATGAATTAGGGACTTTCCATGTGTTTGAAATCTTACTCTAGCAGAAGTCCCTGAGTAATAATTTATAATCAAACTTAATAAAGTTCTGCCAATTTTAAAACTCAACATTTCCATAGTAAAACTCTATTGAATCAAAAGCACCTTTTAAATCCATAAAAAGCAACGTAAGAACTGTTTTATTTCTGGTATACTTCGAAATAAGATAACTTAAAGTAAAATCATTATCTATACAACAGTAACCTGCTCAGAACCCTCCTTGTTCCTCACCTAGTATATTAAATTTATTTATGCAGGATTGAAGATAAGTCAATAGATGTTTCCTAGAAATCTTTGAGAATATGCTAATCAGGCTAATTGGTCTGGATGTCCAGGTGGCGGCTGTGGCAAGGAGCGCTTTTCACCAATGGTGCAACGGCTTCAGCCATACTTCTCGGACTCAGACCTGGCCACCATCATCCATCTTTTCATCACCTCAAGAATGAACTATTGCAACGCGCTCTACGTGGGGCTACCCTTGGTGATGGTCCAGAAACTGCAGCTGGTGCAGAATGCGGCCGTCCACCTCCTTATGTGGATAGGTCGTCGCAAGCACATTACACCAGTGCTCCGGTCTCTGCACTGGCTGCCTATAGTCTTCCAGGCCCAATTCAAGGTGTTGGTTTTGACCTATAAAGCCCTACACAGTCTGGGCTTTGACCACCTGCAGGACCACCTCACCCCCTGGGCCCTGGAACAGACCCTTGATTGATTCACTCACAACACAAGGATTAAATTTAACTCGTCCATTCAATGTCCAGGTTGTCATAGGTTGTAGATTAGATGTCTAATTAGTCCCTTGTGGCCAAAGTACATACCATTTGATTAAAATTAATTGTCCATCCCCTAAGTTCATAGGTAAAAGCACATCCGTGACTGGAGCAGGTGTTTGTTCTTTTAGTGCCTCCATCATCTGCTCTGCGACATTTTCCTGAGTCAGCTTGTGTATAGTCTCCAGTTATTCTCTCGTCCTATTCTCCTCCCCTTGTTTAGAAATGTGTTGCAAGTGTCTCCTGTTATGTCAAAAAGATTGTCCATCTTGAGTTGTTACATTGTAAGATCGTGTAGCAACCCTACAAGTAACTCGCGTTTTCTGATCCCAGCTTTCACCATTATAAATATGAACTGTATCATTGGGCTTCAGCTCCGGCAGTGCTCATGAGCCTTTATCATAGTACAATTTTTGCTGAGCTTTGATCTTTTGCTTATGCCTGTGCAAATCAGTGTCACTCCTGTGATTTGTTACCATTAGTTTGGGTAGCCGCTGTCTGTTAAGTAAAATCTGAGCAGGTGACCGTGTACCAGAGGAATTGATCTGCAATTAAGAAGAGCTAAGTATGGGTCACCAGTATAAATGGCTTTCTTTAATAATTTTAAAATTATCTTAACACCATTTCCCACAAGCCCATTAGACTGAGGATATCTTGGGCGCGATGTAACATGCCGAAACCCATAGTCCTGTGCAAACTTTATAAATTTGTGCCCTGACAACTGGGGGCTATTGTTGGACATAACCACATGTGGCATTCCATGTCTGGCAAAGATTGCTTTAAGGTGCAGTGTGATCTGCTGTGCAGTCGTATTGTCTAACAAAGCCACTTCAAGGGAGTGAGAAAAATAATCTAAAGCCAACAGATAATCTTTGCCAGCCAGTGTAACCAAATCAATACCCACTTTATGCCATGCCTCTTGCAGTTCATTGTCTAATCACATTGGTTCCTTCTTAGTCATTTCTGGCATGTGTCACATTTTTGCACAGCACTTTCTATTTCACTATTCATAAGTGGCCAATACAGTACCTCCCTAGTCCTCCTTTTGCATTTTTCAATGCCCAGGTGACCCTCATTTATTTATTTGTTTGTTTATTTATTTTCATACACTTATATCCCACACCCTCCTGCTCACAATGGCAGCTCGGGGCAGCTCACAACAGCAATAGATTAAAACAATTATAAAAGTTAAAACTTATTAAAACTCAATAAATCAATAAAATGCGTTTAAAACGGCAGAATAAACCCCTACCCCCACCCCACCCAACCCCCCTACCCGTCTCCGTCCTTCAGGCCCAGAAGACAATATTTATTTTATTTATTTTAAAAATTTGTTACCCCACCCCTCCTGCCACAGGCAGCTCAGGGTGGCTTACAATCATTAAAAACATCAAAATAAAACATCATAAAAGGTGGAAAAACAACACATTCCCACCCCCAATCCCCACCACTACCCATCTCCCCCGCCAAACGCCTGGCGGAATAGTCAGGTCTTACAACTTCTCCGAAAGGAGGGAAGATCTGGGACCAACCAGGCCCCTACTGGAAGGCAGTTCCATAGTCGCAGTGCAGCTACCGAGAATGCCCTCCCCTGCTTGGCCCCCCAAAAAACTCAGGGGACCTCGAGCAGGGCACCCCCGGATGACCACAGGGGCCGATCCAGGACCCGGGAAGTGAGGCAATCTCGCAGATAGGTAGGGCCCAGGCCGTTTAGGGCTTTATAGGCCAAAACCAACACCTTGAATCAATAGGCAGTCAGTGCAGAGAACAGAGCACTGGTGTAATGTGCTCACAACAGCCCGTCCCCATAAGAAGATGGGCTGCTGCATTCTGCACCAGCTGAAGTTTCTGGCCCATCACCAAGGGTAGCCCCACACAGAGTGCGTTACAGTAGTCCAGTCTAGAGGTGATTAAGGCATGGATGATGGTGGCCAATTCAGAGTTTGAAACATACGGCTGTAGCCATCGTACCAGATGTAACTGGCAAAAGGCGCCCCTTGCCACCGCCTCCACCTGAGAGTTCAGGCAGAGCTGCAAGTCGAGGAGCAACCCCAAACTGCGGACCTGGGCGGCTAGGGGAGGGCAGACCCCATCAATGACAGGGGCCATGAGTCCCCCAGCCCTACCCACCAACATCACCTCTATCTTGTCGGGATTCAGCCTCAGACAACTCGCCCTCATCCAGTCCCCCACAACCACCTGCTGAAAAAGAGAGGTACACCGACCCCTCTCAGGGGAGACCAGATCAGTTTGGAAACCAGGACTGCTCATGTATCCTCTTAATCATATCTGCTTGTAGCACTTTAGGTACTACCACCCTGTGACCCTTGAACAAAACACCATCTCTCACTGGGAGCTCTGCTTTAAACTGAAAATACGGGCCTGGTATGTAATGGCCAGGCCATCCAGTGGTGATGGCTTTTATAACCTTCTGCAGTGTGTCATCCTGTGCTGTAGCCACAACAAAGTTTCGCCACATCTCATCTGATACCAGGTAATGTTTTTTTTATCCCATTGACATGCACAATGTCAGATTCCAGTTCAGCATCATCAACTGCCCAGGACAAAGTGCCTGCAATCACCAGTTCCTTATCTGGTTTATATTCTAATCTCAAATCGTATAACTGCTACTGAAAAAAAAGTCTCTGGAGTCTGGGAGGTGTATCAGCTAACTCCTTTGTTGCAATGATGACCAGAGGTTTGTGGTCAGTTTCTGCCACAACCTGCCTTCCATATATAAAAACATGAAATTTTTTGCACCCATGCACCAGGGCTAAAGCCTCGTTCTCTATCTGTGCATATAGGTATTCTGTTTCTGCGAGGGTTCTGGATGCATATGCCACTGGGCTCCAGTGATCACCATACTTTTGTAATAGGGTTGCCCCAATGTCATCTTTTGAGGGATCTGTGAGCAATTTGGTTTCTCTTTTGCTGTTAAAACACCTGAGGACTGGGCGATTTCAATTAGCTTTCTTAGCTTTGCAAATTCTTTGTCCATGTTGGCATCCCATGTCCATTGAGTATTCTTTTTTATGAGCGCTCTTAGGCTGTTGGTGTGCTCTGCAAGGTTTTCTATATACCTGCCTACATGGGTGACCATTCCTAGGAATCTTTGTACCCCTTCTTTATCTCGTGGGGGGTGGCATGTTTGAGATTGCCCTTATTCTCTTACGATCTATTTGCACCCCATTTTCTGATATTCGTTCCCCAAGGTAGGTGATTTCTTGAACTCTAAATTTGTATTTCTGTTTATTAAGTTTCAGTCCTGCTACCCTTGCCTTGTCTAGGGCTTTCTGTAGCCTCTGATCATGTTCCTCTTTGTTTTTTCCCCATACCAGGATGTCATCGATGTACACCTTGGCACCGGCAACTCCACCAAATATTTGCTGTGCTGTCCTGTGAAAGATTTCAGGAGCTGATTTTAGACCAAATGGGAGCCTGCAAAAGCATTATCTCCCAAAGGGTGTGTCAAAAGTGCAGAGCCTTGAGCTTTTTTCATCTAAGGGAACCTGCCAAAATCCTGAGGACGCGTCCAGAATTGAAAAATATTTAGTACCAGCCATTTCACTGAATATGTCCTCTCTTGTGGGCAATGGATAGTGCTCTCTTTTGATATATTTATTGAGCTCCTTTGGATCTAAGCATAATCTTAGTGTCCCATCTTTCTTTTCTATGATGACTAAGGAATGTACCGATTCAGTAGGTTCTTCTCTTTTGTCAGTTATTTTTAATGCCACCAATCGGTTCAGCTCTTNTCTGTTTCTACAAAACTTCATTCTCTACAACGAATTGTATAATGTTGTCTACATTCACATTGTTAAGTTCATTGTATGAAGTGTATACAATTTGTATACATGTAAATAACAGACAATGCACTCTGAAAACATTGTTCCTTGTCGAATTATGATAATAAATTAACATTTAAGAATGGAAAAATGTTGTTCATAAAAATGAATAAAAGTATGTATGGTAAGGAATTAAGTACATATATTACATTTATGTTGATGAGGATAAAATATTAAATATTGCTCAAATTCTGAAATAATTTCCATGTTTTTTGGCATTTATGTTTTGTTGCAATGTAAGGAGTGGAAGGTTTTTTTTAAATTGTAATTGTACTGAATTTGTTTTTTGTTTTTTTAGTTTAAGCTAGAGTCAAAATGATATTGTGATGTTTTCGAAGAGGAAAGTTTTTAGTATTAAAAATCGTTGTGCATTTTTAAGGCTTTTTTAAACTGTTAAGTTTTTTGTTTTGGTGAATATAGCTCAATCTTATCTCCAGCAGCTGTTAAAGCTGCTGTCATGGCTTTTCTACCTGATTTATTATAAAACGATGGAATCCCAAATTCTGCCTGGGTTGCTTTTATAGCTACATGCTCAATGCAGTTCCATTTCATATTCCTAGAACATGTAACTCCTAGGTAAAGAAAGGTAGAAATTATTTCCAAAGATCTACTGTTAATAAACTATTTATTGGCAATCTTCCTAGGTCCAAAAACCATAATTTTAGATTTATTAACATTTATTTCTAAATGGTTATTACTGCAGTAATTATTAAACAAATCAAGGACAAGTGTTGTAGACCAATTTTACTAAAAGACATAAAAATTGCATCATCTACATATAATTATCTTATCTATCAGAATCTTAGGGCAGTGAAAATGATCTTCTAATAGTTCTGCCTTGAAGTCATTCATAAATAAAAAGAAGAGGTGCCCATAAACATCCTTGACATAGGACTCCTCTGGTGGGGTCTCAAATGAATTAGGGACTTTCCATGTGTTTGAAATCTTACTCTAGCAGAAGTCCCTGAGTAATAATTTATAATCAAACTTAATAAAGTTCTGTCAATTTTAAAACTCAACGTTTCCATAGTAAAACTCTATTGAATCAAAAGCACCTTTTAAATCCATAAAAAGCAACGTAAGAACTGTTTTATTTCTGGTATACTTCGAAATAAGATAACTTAAAGTAAAATCATTATCTATACAACAGTAACCTGCTCAGAACCCTCCTTGTTCCTCACCTAGTATATTAAATTTATTTATGCAGGATTGAAGATAAGTCAATAGATGTTTCCTAGAAATCTTTGAGAATATGCTAATCAGGCTAATTGGTCTGGATGTCCAGGTGGCGGCTGTGGCAAGGAGCGCTTTTCACCAATGGTGCAACGGCTTCAGCCATACTTCTCGGACTCAGACCTGGCCACCATCATCCATCTTTTCATCACCTCAAGAATGAACTATTGCAACGCGCTCTACGTGGGGCTACCCTTGGTGATGGTCCAGAAACTGCAGCTGGTGCAGAATGCGGCCGTCCACCTCCTTATGTGGATAGGTCGTCGCAAGCACATTACACCAGTGCTCCGGTCTCTGCACTGGCTGCCTATAGTCTTCCAGGCCCAATTCAAGGTGTTGGTTTTGACCTATAAAGCCCTACACAGTCTGGGCTTTGACCACCTGCAGGACCACCTCACCCCCTGGGCCCTGGAACAGACCCTTGATTGATTCACTCACAACACAAGGATTAAATTTAACTCGTCCATTCAATGTCCAGGTTGTCATAGGTTGTAGATTAGATGTCTAATTAGTCCCTTGTGGCCAAAGTACATACCATTTGATTAAAATTAATTGTCCATCCCCTAAGTTCATAGGTAAAAGCACATCCGTGACTGGAGCAGGTGTTTGTTCTTTTAGTGCCTCCATCATCTGCTCTGCGACATTTTCCTGAGTCAGCTTGTGTATAGTCTCCAGTTATTCTCTCGTCCTATTCTCCTCCCCTTGTTTAGAAATGTGTTGCAAGTGTCTCCTGTTATGTCAAAAAGATTGTCCATCTTGAGTTGTTACATTGTAAGATCGTGTAGCAACCCTACAAGTAACTCGCGTTTTCTGATCCCAGCTTTCACCATTATAAATATGAACTGTATCATTGGGCTTCAGCTCCGGCAGTGCTCATGAGCCTTTATCATAGTACAATTTTTGCTGAGCTTTGATCTTTTGCTTATGCCTGTGCAAATCAGTGTCACTCCTGTGATTTGTTACCATTAGTTTGGGTAGCCGCTGTCTGTTAAGTAAAATCTGAGCAGGTGACCGTGTACCAGAGGAATTGATCTGCAATTAAGAAGAGCTAAGTATGGGTCACCAGTATAAATGGCTTTCTTTAATAATTTTAAAATTATCTTAACACCATTTCCCACAAGCCCATTAGACTGAGGGTATCTTGAGCGCGATGTAACATGCCGAAACCCATAGTCCTGTGCAAACTTTATAAATTTGTGCCCTGACAACTGGGGGCTATTGTTGGACATAACCACATGTGGCATTCCATGTCTGGCAAAGATTGCTTTAAGGTGCAGTGTGATCTGCTGTGCAGTCGTATTGTCTAACAAAGCCACTTCAAGGGAGTGAGAAAAATAATCTAAAGCCAACAGATAATCTTTGCCAGCCAGTGTAACCAAATCAATACCCACTTTATGCCATGCCTCTTGCAGTTCATTGTCTAGTCACATTGGTTCCTTCTTAGTCATTTCTGGCATGTGTCACATTTTTGCACAGCACTTTCTATTTCACTATTCATAAGTGGCCAATACAGTACCTCCCTAGTCCTCCTTTTGCATTTTTCAATGCCCAGGTGACCCTCATTTATTTATTTGTTTGTTTATTTATTTTCATACACTTATATCCCACACCCTCCTGCTCACAATGGCAGCTCGGGGCAGCTCACAACAGCAATAGATTAAAACAATTATAAAAGTTAAAACTTATTAAAACTCAATAAATCAATAAAATGCGTTTAAAACGGCAGAATAAACCCCTACCCCCACCCCACCCAACCCCCCTACCCGTCTCCGTCCTTCAGGCCCAGAAGACAATATTTATTTTATTTATTTTAAAAATTTGTTACCCCACCCCTCCTGCCACAGGCAGCTCAGGGTGGCTTACAATCATTAAAAACATCAAAATAAAACATCATAAAAGGTGGAAAAACAACACATTCCCACCCCCAATCCCCACCACTACCCATCTCCCTCGCCAAACGCCTGGCGGAATAGCCAGGTCTTACAACTTCTCCGAAAGGAGGGAAGATCTGGGACCAACCAGGCCCCTACTGGAAGGCAGTTCCATAGTCGCAGTGCAGCTACCGAGAATGCCCTCCCCTGCTTGGCCCCCCAAAAAACTCAGGGGACCTCGAGCAGGGCACCCCCGGATGACCACAGGGGCCGATCCAGGACCCGGGAAGTGAGGCAATCTCGCAGATAGGTAGGGCCCAGGCCGTTTAGGGCTTTATAGGCCAAAACCAACAACTTGAATCAATAGGCAGTCAGTGCAGAGAACAGAGCACTGGTGTAATGTGCTCACAACAGCCCGTCCCCATAAGAAGATGGGCTGCTGCATTCTGCACCAGCTGAAGTTTCTGGCCCATCACCAAGGGTAGCCCCACACAGAGTGCGTTACAGTAGTCCAGTCTAGAGGTGATTAAGGCATGGATGATGGTGGCCAATTCAGAGTTTGAAACATACGGCTGTAGCCATCGTACCAGATGTAACTGGCAAAAGGCGCCCCTTGCCACCGCCTCCACCTGAGAGTTCAGGCAGAGCTGCAAGTCGAGGAGCAACCCCAAACTGCGGACCTGGGCGGCTAGGGGAGGGCAGACCCCATCAATGACAGGGGCCATGAGTCCCCCAGCCCTACCCACCAACATCACCTCTATCTTGTCGGGATTCAGCCTCAGACAACTCGCCCTCATCCAGTCCCCCACAACCACCTGCTGAAAAAGAGAGGTACACCGACCCCTCTCAGGGGAGACCAGATCAGTTTGGAAACCAGGACTGCTCATGTATCCTCTTAATCATATCTGCTTGTAGCACTTTAGGTACTACCACCCTGTGACCCTTGAACAAAACACCATCTCTCACTGGGAGCTCTGCTTTAAACTGAAAATACGGGCCTGGTATGTAATGGCCAGGCCATCCAGTGGTGATGGCTTTTATAACCTTCTGCAGTGTGTCATCCTGTGCTGTAGCCACAACAAAGTTTCGCCACATCTCATCTGATACCAGGTAATGTTTTTTTTATCCCATTGACATGCACAATGTCAGATTCCAGTTCAGCATCATCAACTGCCCAGGACAAAGTGCCTGCAATCACCAGTTCCTTATCTGGTTTATATTCTAATCTCAAATCGTATAACTGCTACTGAAAAAAAAGTCTCTGGAGTCTGGGAGGTGTATCAGCTAACTCCGTTGTTGCAATGATGACCAGAGGTTTGTGGTCAGTTTCTGCCACAACCTGCCTTCCATATATAAAAACATGAAATTTTTTGCACCCATGCACCAGGGCTAAAGCCTCGTTCTCTATCTGTGCATATAGGTATTCTGTTTCTGCGAGGGTTCTGGATGCATATGCCACTGGGCTCCAGTGATCACCATACTTTTGTAATAGGGTTGCCCCAATGTCATCTTTTGAGGGATCTGAGAGCAATTTGGTTTCTCTTTTGCTGTTAAAACACCTGAGGACTGGGCGATTTCAATTAGCTTTCTTAGCTTTGCAAATTCTTTGTCCATGTTGGCATCCCATGTCCATTGAGTATTCTTTTTTATGAGCGCTCTTAGGCTGTTGGTGTGCTCTGCAAGGTTTTCTATATACCTGCCTACATGGGTGACCATTCCTAGGAATCTTTGTACCCCTTCTTTATCTCGTGGGGGGTGGCATGTTTGAGATTGCCCTTATTCTCTTACGATCTATTTGCACCCCATTTTCTGATATTCGTTCCCCAAGGTAGGTGATTTCTTGAACTCTAAATTTGTATTTCTGTTTATTAAGTTTCAGTCCTGCTACCCTTGCCTTGTCTAGGGCTTTCTGTAGCCTCTGATCATGTTCCTCTTTGTTTTTTCCCCATACCAGGATGTCATCGATGTACACCTTGGCACCGGCAACTCCACCAAATATTTGCTGCGCTGTCCTGTGAAAGATTTCAGGAGCTGATTTTAGACCAAATGGGAGCCTGCAAAAGCATTATCTCCCAAAGGGTGTGTCAAAAGTGCAGAGCCTTGAGCTTTTTTCATCTAAGGGAACCTGCCAAAATCCTGAGGACGCGTCCAGAATTGAAAAATATTTAGTACCAGCCATTTCACTGAATATGTCCTCTCTTGTGGGCAATGGATAGTGCTCTCTTTTGATATATTTATTGAGCTCCTTTGGATCTAAGCATAATCTTAGTGTCCCATCTTTCTTTTCTATGATGACTAAGGAATGTACCGATTCAGTAGGTTCTTCTCTTTTGTCAGTTATTTTTAATGCCACCAATCGGTTCAGCTCTTCTTTTAGTCTCCTTTTTATGGCTAGGGGAACCTTTCTTGGGGGATGACAGGATGATTGGGTTCTGCCAGCTCAATTTTATATTCAGTTTCCAATTTACCAATGCCCTCAAAAACATCAGAATATTGGTCTTCTATTAGTGTGTCCTTTGTATTTGTAACCATATACAAATACAGTGTATAGGGTGGGTTGGCCCCCACCCTCCTGTCGTTTCGACGTTTGTGTAAGACCTGGCTGTTCCGCCAGGCTTTTGGTGAAGGGTGTGTGTGTGTGTGTAGGGTTTTTTATAATTTGTTTTAAAATTTGTTGATTTGTTTTAAAATGTTTTATTGTTAAAAATTTGTGTGTGTTGTTCGCTGCCCCGAGCTGCCTTTGGGCAGGAGGGGCGGGATTTAAGTTTTAAATAAATAAATAAATAAATATAAATAAATAAATATATACTCTCTTAATTAAACCCAACTGCTGGCAGGCTTTTTTTAGGCCCAGAATTTGTATAGTGTTCCCTATAGCTATTATAAAAGTTATCAGCTCAATTTGATCCTTACCTTTTACCTCTAGTTCACATACTCCTTTGGTGGGAATCTTCTCCCCATTATAAGCTCTTAGTTTTACACTTTTACCCTTGATCCAGTTTGGTTTTTGCTTTAACTTATTAACAATTAATTCTGGAAGCACATTTACCTGTGCACCTGTGTCCATTTTATAGTTGATGACCCTGCCATTAGTTTCCAGTGCAACAGTCCAGTCATCTCCTGTCTCTGCAGCCTCAGTACCCACATACAATTCCTCCTCAGTACTTCCATCAGTGCTGTCATGGTATACAGCATCAGTTTACATGGTTTGTCTCCTTCTCTGTGCTTGATGCCCCTGGTTGCAGACTCTGACAAAATGGTTATATCACTTGCACGCCTTACACCGTTTTCTTAGTGCAGGGCATTGCCTGTTTGGGTGCTTGATTCCACATTTCTTGCACTGAGGTGCTCTTTCACCTGTACCCTCATCCCTTGGGCTATCTGTGAATCTTCCTGATTTCATTGCTTGCTTCCTGCTTTCTCCTTGCTTGTCCTGATACTTACTGTTTACTTGATCTACTGTAGCTGTTTCTGATTTTCGTTCTATTATTTGTAACGTGTGGAGAGTAACTTCTGCTGCCTGGTACACTCTCACTGCTTTATCTAAGGTCAGATCCACATCTTCCAAAAGTCTTTTCTGTAGTTTCAAATCCTCCAATTCCTATTACAATCTGGTCCTTTATAATGGACCCAGCTGCCCAAAGTTGCAGTCCTGGCTCATCAGCTTCAGGTCTGTTAGGAATTCCTCGAAGGATTCACCCTCTTTTTGTACTCTTTTGTGAAATGTTTCTCTCTCAGAGGTCTCACTTGGTTTTGGTATGCGGTATTCTGCAAACTTCTGTAACCCAGACTGCTTTTATACAAGCGCTGCCCGCTCACGCCTGTAATCATGCAGCCTGTCAAAGTGCCGCAGGCAGTGTTTAGACGTGCCGTATTTCTGGTTGCGCGTTCTTTAAGAGCGCAAATTAAATACCTCAATATCAAAGGTATTTCTTAAGGAATGTGCAACTGGAAATACGGCGCGTCCACGGTGTGTGCAGGCACATCTAAATGCTGCCCGCGGCACTTCTCCATGCCGCATGATGACAGGCGCCAGCAGGCTGCACTCGTATAAAAGCAGCCATAGTCACATAGCATTTTTTCCCTCATCCTGGCTTAGCTGCATGCTATTAAAGACATCACATCCTCAGTTCCGGCTATATTTAGGGATAGGGCTATTTTCTGCTCCTCTTCCTTTACTGCATACCCTGTTGCTTGCGTGTGTGTATGTCAAAACTTTCATTTTCCATGATTCAGCAGCTTTACCTGAGAGTTTCAGCTCCTTGGGGTTTTTCAAATACTCTATCTTTTCAGCAGTTTCTTATTTTTCCCTTCTCTTTCTTTGTACCCCACTCCTGGTGCCATGTGATGATTTGTGCTGATCAAGAAGTACACCCTCTGGATAAATAAATCATATTCATTATATTTATAATAAATGCTCCAGCAAATGCTGCAGGCCTCTCTGCCTGAAGCCAGTGGCTCTGTCTGGTAGCAACCAGTCTCAGCCAGCTCTGTGTAACAACCCCATGTGCTCTATAAGTCTCAGTAGCCAGTGCTGTTCTCTTAAAGAGACAGTGCACTATTCCCACAGCACCCAGCGCTGTTCTCTCCCGACCCCGGTCCTCAAGACAAGGTGGAAGCAATCTGAAACCAGAGGAGAAGGTTGGGCAAGGCACAGGACTTCTGAGGTGATCCTCTTTGACTCCCAGGCCCACGGCATCAACGTCAGGAGGAGGGCAGTAAAGTCACAGGTTGCCACTGTCACAACAGACCCACGGGCTTCAGGCAGAGAGGGCTGCAGCATTTGGTTATGTTATTCTCATTTCTGCACTCTCGAGTAGAACCTTGTACTGCATGCTTATTCATGATTTATTCATTAAACTCCTTTTTACTGAACTTAGTATGATCCAGTGGCATTGCTAATCCTAACATTGGAGAAACACAGTTTGGGGTTAATTCTGTGTTAACAAACACAGACGAACCTAGAGAGAAAGAGTCTGTGCTGGGAAACTCTAGGGCTGGAAAGGTGACAAGCAAGGCTCAATCAGTTCTAGGGAGAGAGCTGATCCAGTGAGAGCTGCAAGCCTGGGAAACGGAGTCACAACAGCCTAGAGTGGGGTAGTGAGCCCCCAATTCCATGACAATATGTATTTATTTTTAGGTAAAGTTTGGTGCACCTATTTATTTATTTAGCTATATTAAGGATTTTTTTCTGGTTGGTGCCGAGTCACGATATTAAACTTTGCATGTTTATCATTATTTATAGATTGGTTTATTTTCATTTTTATTTGGTATATAATTGGTTTTATTTCCTCCCTTTCCCTTTCCTTTCCTTCGTTTTCCTTTCCTTTCCCCCCCTGAATGCTACATTGCATTTTGATAAGGTATGATTAGATTTAGAATAATGGCTGTTATTTGGGGTTTTGGGTGCTATTGGGATTTCTATAGGCTCTATCAAGCGCTCCGGAGAAGACCATAAGTCTAAAGACATCAGCACATGTAGAGCATTGCAGAGGCAACTGACTTAGGCTGTTTTTACACGGTGCCGCCAGGTGATGGGGTGCATGGGGGTGCTGGTGCATGCACGGTGGGTGGGCAGGACGCGCACACATTCCCACTCACCCCCCACTCATCACCAATGCACAGAGCAACTGCCATTTCCCCCTGTTGCTCCATGCGTGGGGATGAGTGGAGGGTGAGTGGGGATGTGTGTTAGGCAGGAACGTGCATGCGCCTGCACCCAGCATGCGCCCTTGCACCACAGCTTTCACACACATCGCACCCATTCATGAACATGCAGATTTCTGCATGTTCATAAGTGCTAGAGGCCCATGTAAAAAGGGCCTTAGATTATTCTGAATCCTGGATTCACTATTATTGGGACTTAGCAATTATTGGGATTGCCTTTTGTACTTTATTGATACTTTATTATTGTAATTGGATTTCTTATCCATTGTTGTTGGGACTTTGAATTTATTTTGTTAATGTGATTTGCACTTTTTATTTTTGTATGTTGCCATATTCATTGTTACAATTTGAATATATGTATGTATGTATTTATTTATTTATTTATTTATTTAAAAATCTGTGTGCGCATGTTTCATATAATTTTTTATTTTCTCTATTTTTTTGTGAAGGTTTAATTTTTACAGTTTTTGCAAGCATATCCCAGTGTTGTTCTGTTTTGTGCAGAGTACTGACCACCAGCGTTCCATCCTGATCAGGATGCCTGCGAGTGCAGGTACAGGGGGACACCTGTGCTCCGACCCAAATGCTGCCTGTGCACCAGCATATGCTTAGCTGGATCAGGGTCTGAACCTTTTCATATGAGCTTTGTTTATTTAATTTAAATTCTCTTAAATAAGCTGTCAAATCCATTTTTTCCGTATTACAAATGTCATCAAACCTAGGTTTGGGCCAAACAGTGCCCTTCTGAAATACATGTTTTCTTGTCAGAACAACTTCAAAAGTTTCAATCATTTGTTCATATAGGCCGTTTTTAAATAGACCGTGGGTGTGTGTGTGTGCGGCCACGGTGGGTGGAGGTGAGTGTGCGCCCATTCCCACAGGCGCACACCCATCTCCACCCATGGAGCATCAGGCATCAGGCGCACACCCATCTCCACCCATGGAGCATCAGGCGCACACCCATCTCCACCCATGGAGCATCAGGCATTGGAGTCCATTGCTCCATGCTTAGGAGATGGGTGGAGGTGGGTGTAGTACGGGAGCGTGCATGCACCCCCACCCATCCCCCGTGGCATTCACATGGGCGCCTCCACCCATCTCCATGCAGCAAAACTGTGAAAAGGGCCATAGTTTCAGCAACTTTTTAGGATTATTCAAATTCTTCAAATAAGAATCTAACAAGGGAAGCGAAATATCACAAATCTCTAAACATTTGTCAGCAACATCTGTATTTTATAATGCTCTCTACTTGTGTATTGTTATTGGAAAACTCTGTTTCAGTTTATCAAAACTACTTGCTAAAGGCAAGACCAAAACAAAGGGAAGATGGCCACTAGTCAAAGGACCCCACAAAGAAAAAAATAAGATACCCAGCACATTGGGTGAGGAGCTAGAGCAAACTCAGTGTTCCTGCAACAACATACAGAGCCACCCAGCATAAAGTGCATGCAACAATCCTTGCAGAGAAGCCACAGATGGAATAAGCACATGACCTGGATTTATTATTAATTATTTTTATTATATATTGAAACTGGGACAAAATCCCAGACACAGTCAAACCCATCCAGGAGCATTTGCCCATGTCCCTCCAGTAAACAACTTTTTATTAAGGATTTAATGTATTTGTTATGTGCTGACAATGTTGTTTCAGTCAAGGTAATTCCAGCAGACTGGGGTGGCTGTTCAGTGCTGAGTGGGAAAGGAGACACCAAATTATCTCTAATTGTTCCTGTGGTTAACATGACAGCTAGCCCTTTTTTGATGTCATTGTTTAAAAGGCATGACCTCCTTTTCCAACCCTTAGATAGGTAGGTACAAGTTTGCATTGGACCTTTTATATACAAGCGCGTGCACCTGGGACCTCGCATCCTCGTTACACTCCTTCTCTCTCTCTCTGTTCCCCTTCCTTCATCTCCCACCCACCCCCGTCTCTTAGATTGTAAGCCCTAGGGCAGGGACCATGTCTATTCAATTTGTCACGGAGGGATGGGAAGGAGAGGGAAAGGGGCAGGGAAGAGGGGGAGCCCCACACTATCTGGACACACAGACAGGTTACAATTAAGGACAACCAGAGGCAACTACCCTTAACGCAGATACCTAGCTCAGTAAGGCTAGGGTCCCTCAGGGTGGAAGGTGGGCTTTCCTTCAATATTAGAAGGCAACCCTTTTCATCATAGGGAAAAGGTAGCTGTTTGCCTCAGAAAACCAAGACGTAGGAACACCAGGGGAATCCACACGCTCGGGGTACTATGCAGGGCCCATGGCACCGTGCGGCTATGTGGAGGGGAAGGGAAGGACTCCGGGGAGAGGGGAGAGGAAAAGGGGGGAAGGGGAGCAAGGAGCTAGGTGAGTGGGGGACCGGACTTTCTCACAAAAGATACGTGCAAGGAAAACGGGGAAAGGGAAGGCTGACAAGGTTATGGATCAAGGACAAAGGTATCCCACACGGCTAGAGATCACTACCCAATTATGCAGGAAACAAATAGGGAAAAGACACACCTTGTACTCACTCTCAAACCTCTCACGCAATAAGGAAGGGGAACACGAGGACCATTCCATCCACCTGAATACAAGAATAGGCTTAGGGATCTCCAAGGCAAGGAGCCAGTCTCTCAAGAATGATTACCTGCGGGGGAGTAAGGCCCTGCCGGTACCTTTTATAGCCATTCCCCCTGAAGACGCCCTGCGTGCTCAGGGCGGAGCCCTGCTGCCTCGCCTCCACACCTGATACCGCTCTGGGGCTCCTGGGAGCGTGGCCAGCAGCACGCTTCATCGTTGCGTGGCCCCGCCCCCTCATTTCCTCAGTGCTGGCCCCATCCCTCCCGCTGAGCCTCCGATGCGGGCCCGCCTCCGGGTTAGCGGGCCCTCTGTGCCGGAATCCCCCAGCCGAGGGAAGGTGCGTCCTGACACAATTACTTTGTAAAGCGCCAGGTACATTGCTTGTGCTATATAAATGTTTGCTAATAATAATAATTAATTAATAATAATTTTCAATTCAAAATGTTTTAATGGACACTTAAGCTTGTCAAGTGTTATAAGACTTGTCATTTCCAGGAATATGTATTTTTAGAATTCTAAACTTTTAGAATTCTAAATTTCTAAACTGATTTGGAATTCTGGGGAGCTGGGTGATATTTTCTGCTGTTGGGTTGGTGGGCTTCTCTTTCCCTTCCTATTTATAGTCTGTTTTGGCCCTGATCCTGCAAAGAATTATGCTTCTGCTTAATGTCACTGCTGTGGGCAATCCCAATGCTGAGTTATGTGTCAACCCATATAAGACTTTACAGAATAGGGTCCACTTAGACATGGGGTAGCCAAACGTATGGTGCAAGTGATCCATTTGATCAAGGCATCAACATCAGGTGATCTACCAGGACCCCTCCTGCTGGCTCCTAGCTCTCGGGCACCTCAGCAACTGGTCTCAGGAGGTTTGGAGAGGAGAACTCCCCTCAGAGAGAGTCTTCCCCATTGCACTGAAGGGACTCTCCCCTAACCCGTTTCCTTGCTAGTAGACCAGTCCCACTCACCTCCCCAAAGTCTATTTTTGAGAGGCTGATCCCTCCCCACACTGTGATCTACTGGAGATTAGCTTGTGATCTACCTCTTGGCCACGCCCAACTTAGACTAACCTCTTTACAGCAGGCTCTAAGGGGCCAGTTTCCTACTTGGCAGAAAAATGTTCATATACAATGGTAGTGCTGCTAGAGAGCTCAGTTTAGACCCTGCTTAGGGCAGAAATTTGGCCTAATTTGTGCCCAGAATGCCCCTACCATGAAGTATCATGACCCAGGACATGTCAGAAAGACTTGGTTGAAACACTCTCCTGCCCCTTTCTGACATGGACAAGCCCCCATGATATCATGGCACTTCACTGGGAGCAGGGCTTCCTGTAGCTGGGAAGAAGATCTGACACCAAGCCGGTGTGGCCCAGGCAGACAGAGAGCTAGGCCCAGATAGGAGCTGAGTGCAGGCTTGCCCAGGATGGGAGAATGAAAAGAAGGGTCCGGAACATGGATTTACCGGGGGGTCAAATACAACCCACAGCTTGTTTTTATTTGGCCCCTTTCCAGTGTCTGGAACTGAACTAATTAGTGCTGAAACAGATAGCAAATTTATTATCCACGGTTAATATCTGGTATTCTGGATATTTTCATACTTAACACAGAAACCAGCTAGTTACCGGATAACTGCCAAATGAGAATACCGGATATTACTGTTGACTGCTTACTGAATTATTGTTTACCGTATAACCAAACCAGGACCAGAGAGGGTTGGGGGGAGAATATGGGCAAACTAATTTGGTAAACGGTAATCTGGTTAAGTGGATACCTGCCAGACATTAATAAGATACCGTTCGGTATCCGACCAGATATCTATCAGTATCCTGTATCTGACTGGATGGTAGTGGATACTCATTTCAACTCTAGTTCTAATGCTGGGTTATGACAACTACAGACTATTTTATGAGGAATAACTCTGAAGAATCCTGGGTAACTTTGAAGAATCCTTTCTCTAGTGTGAATCCAGTGGGAGTCTCTTCCTTTTTCTGGATGGGGATGCCTTTCGTTTCTGTTCACTGCGGTGCTAAGCACTTAAACCTTTACTTAACAGCACTTGATTGTAGCTATGATGGGTACTACACAAATATGGTACCAAAGACAGAAAAATGTTTTAAATTCTTTGTTCTAAGGACATAGCATACTTAACCATTTAGAAAATAAACAACTCACAATCTCTAAAGAAAGAGGAGAGGGTGGGGAAACCTACTTCTGTAGTTCTTTAAAGACACCATTTCAAAGATTTGTAACAGCTAGGTGTCCTCTGCTGTAAAGCATTATCTAAAGTAATTAAACTGTAGATAGAAAACTTTTTTTGAAATGTTATCTTTATTACCTTGGAAAATTTAGAGTACAAGCCACTCCACTGTCAGCTAATCATCCTAGGCAAATGTGTGTTCTTATATCCAGATAAGAAGCATTCTTTTCAGAAAATGCAACAGTCCCTCTCATCTATCCTTTCTGTTCTGTATGTGCAAATTGGGAGCCTAAAGTGACAGCTCCACAGGGCAGCCGCTCGATGCATGTGGAAATCCCACTGAAATGACTGAAAGCGCACACGTTAGAGGAGAGAAGACATTCTCTTGTAACCCCCATTATTAATGCAAATGGAACATCAGAAAAATGAAGTAATAGGGAATGTGACATATCAAGGTGGGAAACATTTCTCCCCTGGGAGTCACTTTGAAAATTAGTACAAGTTCCCTGGGACAGACAGGAGCTAAAGGAACGGAACCTGAAGAATATGCTCAAGATGGGGAAGAGGGAGGGTCAAGATAATGGAACTTGACCATGATCAAATCCTTCCCCTATCCTCAAATGCATGCCCCCATCTTTTCTCTTTTCCTCTTGGGTACACCCCTTCACTGCTTCATTATAGGGACTGGAGCAGATCCAGGAACTGAAAAAGAGCCAAATAAAAACTGGCTGCTTCCCCATTCCTGTTATATATGCAAGCAATGTGAGGTGGTGGACGTATTGGAAAAGATTCTCAAAACAGTGTGCTTAAAGTCAGGAGTCTAAATCTGTAGCTTGTCTTTTTTAAAAGTCTGAATTTGCAGAAGTGCTGAGGAGCCCTGAGGTCATTCAGAAAAGAACTGCACAACTCGTGGTGTTTTTTAAAATCAAGCCACTTATTTTGGGGAAGGTAAGATA
Source organism: Sphenodon punctatus (assembly GCA_003113815.1). Lineage (NCBI taxonomy): Eukaryota > Metazoa > Chordata > Lepidosauria > Sphenodontia > Sphenodontidae > Sphenodon > Sphenodon punctatus. Next base: position 3,491,254 of record QEPC01003261.1, read on the forward strand.
CCCCTTTAGGCAGTTGGAGAAAGCTTGACCATTATCATCATAGGTTCTTCAGAACAGTGTATCCAGTGTGAGCCAGTGTTGTGTAGTGGATAAGGTGTTGGACTTTGGGAAGCCAGGGTTCAAATCCTGACATAGCCATGAACCCAATGGGTGGCCTTAGGCAAGTCATAACCTCTCAGCCTCAGTTCCGCAACTGTAAAATGGGAATATGTATGTATCTCTCTGTCCCTGTGTTCCCCTCACCTGTGTCCATCTTGGAGTGTAAGCCCATTGGGCAAGGACCTGTCTCCATTAATAACAACAACTGTAAGGCTGCTTTTATACGGCGCTGCCGGGTGGGTGGGTGGTGCATGTGTGGTGGGTGGGCACACCCACATGGCTGTACACGTATCCCCACTCACCCCCCATTCATCCCCACACATGGAGCAACCTCCATTTACCTTTCTCCTACTCCCTCTGGAACTGCCGCTCATCCGTGACTAAAGCCCCCTTCATCCATGTTCTCTTCCTCTCTCGCCCCTTTCAACTCCTCGCTCTTACAGAAACCTGGATCTCGCCCTCCAACTCTGTTACCCTGGTCGCTCTATGCTCCGGGGGCCTGTCGTTCTCTCACCGTCCCTGCCCTGAGGGCCAGGGCGGTGGCGTGGGTTTCCTCCTTGCCAAGCACTGCCAATTCAAAACCCTCTCCCCTCCTCCCTCCCCCTCCTTCCCTTCCTTTGAGGCCCACTCTGTGCGCTTATACTCCCCTCTACACCTTCGGGTTGCTGT
>QEPC01003261.1:3494432-3517982 GCA_003113815.1 Sphenodon punctatus
GCTAGTCTTTCCCCTTACTCTTACTGTCGGCCCTCCTCTGCTGACTGCTGCTACCAACTTCTTTGTAACCAAGCCAAGCACACGCACCTGAGACTTCGCATCTGCCTGAATGTTTGTTTGTCTCCTCTGTCTCTCCCACTGTCCCCTCTCCCTGTCTCCCCCCCTTTGTCTTTGTCTTTTAGATTGTAAGCCACAGGCAGGGACCGCGTCTAATTCTATGTTCTGTACAGCACCAGGTCATACGACTGGCGCTATATAAATGTCTAATAATAATAATAATAATTAATAATAACCTCCGTTTCCCCCAGTTGCTCTGTGCATGGGGATGGGGGGGGGGTGAGTGGGGACGCGTGTTAGGCAGGAGTGCGCACATACCCCCACTCACCGCACGTGCCCGCACCATGTTCTTCACACGGACCTCTCCCACTCATGAACATGTAGATTTCTGCATGTTCATGAGTGGGAGAGGCCCATGTAAAAGGGGCCTTTAGCACCAGTTACACTGCTGGTACTATATAAATGCTTAATAACAATAATCTCTCCATCAGGAATTCAGGCAAGGAAGTTGCTTCACAGAAGCAGACACAGAGACTGCCATAAATGGGACTTCTCACAAATCAGATTACACACATTCCAAACCACACCCTGGCTGCTTGTTTGAAGCAGCTTTCTGTTCTCCAGGCCTCAACCACACTTCTCCCAGAGCAGTCATTTACTTTGATAGGTCCTAATCCATATCCTTATAAAAGACAATGGGAGTCTTTCCACTGATGTTAAAGCTGTTTATTTTTAAAAAACTTTTCTAGACATTTACAGAACAATCCTGCACCGAAAAATCAATGGGAGTTTTTCCAACAGCAGAGGATTGTCCAGCCCATGTTAAATGGCTATGCCTTGAGGCTTGAAAAGATGAATATTACATTGTTTAAAATACTCAGATCTTAGGGCCATATCATGTCAGACTAGATCAGAATTCCCCGTTGCCTAGGATTGCCAACTCATGATTTTCATGCAATATTAATATTATTAGTAGTAGTAGCAGTAGTAGTATTTTATTTATTATAAGCATTTATATAGTGCCAGCAATGTATCTGGTGCTTTACAAAAAAACAAGATAGGTACGGTCTCTGCCTGAGAACTTACAATCTAAAGATGGGAGAGGGGAGACAGGGAAGGGGGAACAGAGGGAGAGACAAGGGATGTGACATTCATGAGGATGCGAGAACTCAGGTACACGTTCTTGGCTTGGTTACNGACATTCATGAGGATGCGAGAACTCAGGTACACGTTCTTGGCTTGGTTACAGTAAATTGGGAGTTTGCAGATAACAGGTGGGGGATAATCCTGAGTGGGGATGATTAGCAGGAAGAGGTGGGTTTTGAGGAGGAACTTGAAGGTGTGGAGAGTGGGGGCAAGGTGGACGAGGGCAGGGAGGGAGTTCCAGGCATGTGGGGCAGCAAGGGGGAAGGGACAAAGGCGGTTGGGGGAGCAGGGGAGGTTGAGGGAAGGGATAGAAAAGGAGTGGCATGCTTGAACAGGGGTTCAGAGGGAGATCAAGGCAGAGAGGTATGGGGGGAGTGAGGTTGTGAAGGGGTTTGTATGTGAGGGCAAGGAACTTGTACAGAATATGCTCAGGAGCCCATGCAGAGAGGAGATGAGAGGCTGCACATGGTCAAAGCGACGGGCTAGGTGGATGATCCTGGCAGCAGAGTTTTGAACAGAGATGAGGGAAGAAAGGTGAGAGCGTGGAAGGCCAACAAGGAGGAGGTTACAATAGTTGAGCCGTGAGATGAGTAGGGCATGAATGAGAGTTTTGGCAGAGGAGACAGACAGAAAAGGGCGAATCTTAGCAATGTTGTGGAGGAAGAAGCGGCAGAATTTGGCAACGGAGTCAATGTAGGGTTTGAAGGTAAGGTGCGAGTTGAAAATAAAGCCCAAGCTATGGGGTTGGGGGACAGGGAGGATGGAGACCCTGTCAATGGCAATTGACAGGGAAGAGGGAGAGGAAGAATTGGGAAGATAAGGAGTTCAGTTTTCGCCATGTTCAGTTTGAGTTGGTGTTGAGACATCCAGGCGGAGATATCGGAGAGACAGTTGGTGAGATGAGCTTGAACAGAGGGGGAGAGGGAAGGAGTGGAGAGAGAGAGTTGAGTGTCATCAGCGTATAGGTGGTACCGGAACCCATGGGAGGCAATGAGTTTGCCTAGGGATTGGGTGTAGATAGAGAAGAGGAGAGGACAGAGGCCTTGGGGAACCCCGACCAAGAGGGAGGAGGAGGGGGAGGAGTTAGGAAGAGATACATTGAAGGAGCGGTCGGAAAGGTAGGAGGAGAACCAGTCAAGGACAGAGTCCCAGAATCCAAGGGAGTGAAGTGATTCAAGCAGGACCGAGTGGCCAACAGTGTTGAAGACAGCAGAGAGATCAAGGAGGACAAGTATGGAGTAAAGGCGGTTGGATTTAGCCATAAGAAGATCGTTGGTGATCTTAGCAATAGCTGTTTCAGTGGAGTGAAGGGGGCGGAAGCCAGATTGGAGTGGGTCAAAGGAGGAGTTGGCAGAGAGGAGGTTGAGGCAACGGGAATAGACAACCCGTTCAAGGAGCTTGGAAGCAAAAGGGAGAAGTGAGACAGGATGGTAATTAGAGGGTTCAGAGGGATCCAGAGTGGACTTTTTGAGGATGGGGGAGACAGTGGCGTGTTTAAAGGCAGAGGGGAAGGAGCCGGTAGAGAGGGAGAGGTTGATGATGTGCAGGAGGGGAGGGGCGATGGTAGAAACTATGGAGGTCAGGAGGCGGGAAGGAATGGGGTCCAGGGAGCAAGTGGAAGGGTTGGAAGAGGAGAGCAGGGAGGAGATTTCCTCAAGGGAGGTGGGAGGGAAGGAGGACAGGAGAGGTGGGGGGAGGAGGAAGGGGGAGAGTAGTAGGGGGAGAGGACTTGGAAGCGATTTCTAGGTGGATCTTGTCGATCTTAGAGGTGAAGAAGAGAACAAGATCCTGAGCGGAGAGAGAAGAGGGAGGAGGAGGACAGGGGGGTTTGAGAAGGGAGTCAAAGGTGGAAAAGAGGTGGTGAGGGTTCTGGGAGCAGGACTCAATGTGGGAGGCGTAGTACTGCTGTCTAGTGAGGGAGATAGCAGAATTGAGCGATGAGAGGCAGAATTTGAAGTGAAGGAAGTCAGCGTGGTAGTGAGATTTGCGCCAGAGGCGTTCTGCAGCCCGGGTGAAGGAATGTCAATGGTGAATGGTGGGGGTGAGCCAAGGGCGAGGGTTATGGGAGCGAGCTGGGTGGGAGGAGAGGGGGGCCAAGGGAATCGAGGGTGGAGGCGAGAGAGGAGTTGAAGGTGGAGATGGCAGAATTGGGGGAGGAGGAGGAGAAGACTGAGGGGGGAAGAGGAGAGAGGGAGGAGACAAAGTCCTAGGGCACAATGGCCTGCAGATCGCGGAATGGCCAGGGAAATGGGGAAGAGGAGGGGGAGCAGTGGGAGAGGTGTGTTTCTGAAGCTGCAGTAGCTGAAACTGTGAGAACCTCAGCTTTTGGTGTTTTTCAGTTTAAAAAATAAAATAAAAATGCAAGTTTCTAACCCTCCAGAAGATAAACTTGAAAACACACGTGTATCCTAAAAGGATCAAAAATAGGGCTGAAGCAAGATTTTGCCAAAATGAGAAACCTTGTTGAAATCCCGATTCCCAATAACATTTCAGTCGAATTGAAAACCTCTCAGTACTTGGTAATGTCTTGGGTTGACTGACATTTTGTTTCTTGATTTACTGACTTCCTGTTTGCCAGGGTCCTGTTTTACTGCTTTGCAGTCCATTTCAAATCCCAAGAGGTAATACTGATGCAATAACCACATTCCTTGCATTCCATTTAACCTTGTACTTCCTTGTCACGCGTTGGCTGGTACATAGATTCCTTTACTAAACTGCAATCCAGTTCAGATTGATCAAAGAAAAGGGAACAACATGGAACAATCATTCTGATTGGAGGCACTGGAGTGGAGGTTACGGGGTGTGGGTATCCACACAGTGATTGGCTCAGAAATGCAGAAACAACAGACCCAGAAGTAAAACAGTACCCTCAACAATGCACTAAGTGGTAAATGAATGGTACACGGTAAAGAGAAAGTCAGTAAATCGGGACCGTATCTTGTGGTATTGCGAGAATTGAGAAATCGCATTGGTATTAGGAAATGGGTGGGAAACTGATCCTGGTTCCCAAGCTCCTTGGTTCAGCCCTAAAACAACAGGAAGGCAGGCAGAAAGTGTGCAAAATGTATTATTATTATTCTTGATTTCAAAGAAAATTTTCCAGTGTTTGAGCCTGGTTTCTGAACACTTGGTGCCAACCCTGTTATATGTATTCCTATACTGTTCCTAGCCCCATGTGCTGTCCCCTATTCTGGCTGTAGCTGTGTTCCGTGATCTCTTTAGTTCCCTGGTTCCAGAACGTTGTACCCCTCTAACCTCCAGCTTCCTTGCTCCCCCTTGCATCCAGATCTCTCATTCCTCCGCCAATTTAGGCAACTATGGCACCAATGCAGGCCCTGCAACATGTATTTTTCATAAGTGGCCTGGGAAAATATAAATAGGTGGCAACCCTACGTATATCTGAAAGATCAGCTATCCTACTATGCTCCTTTGCGGCCCCTACGTTTGGCTGGGAGCACCCTCCTGTGCATCCCGTCTGGTATCCTTGTCCGTGCGGTGGAGGTGTGTGGGTGAGCATTCTCGGTGGCTGCCCCTGTAAGAGAGTGCACCCTGAGAGGACTACTGGCCCTTTAAGGGAGCCTGATAGCAGCTAACAAGCTGATAATTGACTGTGAAAAGGTTAATGGAACTCAGCTGTTTGCTGGGAAACAGGAAGCGGAAATAGCTGGGGGTGGCCAGTCAGTTATAGAAGAGAGCTGAGGCAGCTAAGCTTCACTCTGTCTGGAGACCTGTTGGAAGAAGGAGCTCTGTTGTGGCTGCTTGTTTCTCTGGGGCGCCTGAGAGGAGAAACTGCCTGGAAATGGTGGGGCTGCCACAAAGGAACAAGTAAAGAATGCTTGTTGTTAGCCAGTCAGTGGACTGTTTACCTGACTACACTGGGGCTAGATAGGCCAGGGGGCCGGAGGGGTTGCATAGCAGGCATATGTAGCTGATGGTGAGACTGTATACAAATAAACAGGGTAAAGCTAATTCATGCTGTGATGGACTACTTTGGGCCCTGATTCCGACACAACTTGCTCACTGACACTGTGGAGCTGCTACAGCCCCCATGTTGTGGAACTCCCTTCCTCAGGAGGTTCATTAGAGCCTCAGCCTGGCTATCTTGTGGAGGTGGTGGAAAACTTTTTTATTTGAAAAGGCATTTGGCAGGCTGGGATAGGTGGGGTATAGCTGGGCAGGCTTTTGGGTAGGGGTAGGGGTGGGAGTGGGTTTGGAGTAGGGTTGTGAGGGGAGTTGTATGTGGGAGATGGTGTTGGGTGAGTCTTGTGGGGAGGGTTGGGGTTTTTGGGGTTGTAATGTACTGTTTTTATTGTTTTTATATATGCTGTAAACCACACTGAACCTTTTTTTAGGGAAGGGTGGGATAAAAATTTAAATACATAAAGCAGGAGAGGCGCTTCTGACTTCTCATCCACCTTAGTTTCTTGTCATTCCATCTCCCCATTATCCTCTCAAATGCTTTTCCTGGGAGGCAACCAGGAAAGAGATGCCCGAGGCCTGAATACTGGTCTTTTTGCTTCTTTTTCCTGAAAGAGGGACAGTGGGATTCAGCGTTCAAAGCGGGACTGGTCCTCCTAAATAGGGACTGTTGGGAAGTATGGTTGTGAACACTAGCTTATGCGAGTCCAGGAGATCCAGTATTTCCCCACAGTCACTTTACTTGTAGATCGGGTCAAAATCGGATTGACATTTGATATACTTTGCGTTGCTGCTGTTGCTGTCTGGGGTCACAGGGCTCTCAAAATGGAGTTGGGCAAAAGGGTTGGAAACCTCTGCACTATAGCTAAATACTATTTAATGGGCTTGATACAGTAATAATGGAGAGGGGTGGGGTCAAGCTTCAACTGCCTTGCAGTCTACACAAGTTCAGCTTAGATCATTTCAGTGGTCTAATTCCTAAAGTCTGGGGAAGTTCCTGAGCGGCACAAGGCAAAGCAATCTTGCCCAGCCTGTATGTCTGCTGTTCAAGGCCTACAGTATTTCTGTAATTCTCTCCCACACAACTGTGCCCCCATGGAAGTGCTAGTGAGAAGATGGACCAAGAGGAGGAGTATAGGAGAAAACAGTGCTGCTTGTTTGTAAATAAAGTTCTTTCTCCCCCGCCCCCCAAGGGAGTTGCATGAAGTACGAATGAGAGAACAAAAGAATCAATCGTAAGTGTCTTAATCAGTTCAGTCTACCACTGAAGACCTTGCTGGAAGGGGGAATTACATGAAATACTGATTTGAAATTAATTAGTTTTCAAATGAGAATCTGACAATGTTCCACCTCCCAGATGCTTTTCTCCCACAAAAGACAGAGGCCATGATCTACAAACCCAGTAGTGTAACCAAGGTCTCTCAAATGGGGAAAGGGAGGGCACTTTCCTTTGCTGGGAGAGCACAACTAGGAGGAAGGCAATAGTAGACAAAAAGAGGAGAAAAATGAAGGGGGGCCACTGGTCTTGAATGGGGGCATAACCCCCCACTCCCCCAGACTTCCTCTGGGTTATGCCCCGTACAAACCACTTACTCTGGAGTAGTCCCATTAAAGTTACAGGGACTACTCCAGAGTAAGTGGTTTGTGAATCGCAGCCAGAGATGCTAAACTATTGCAAAAGCAGGGGGGTTTCTGCATTGCTTCACACTGAGAAATCTGCAATGGGTTGAAAGTGTGGTAGAAAGGAAAGAGAGCACATATTCGATCTAGAATAAATAAATCTATTCAAGAGGAAAAGAATTCGTGTGGGTGACCAGGGAAATACAAGTTGCTACAAGAGCATTCAGGAGCCCTCTAAATCAATCAATAAGGTAATCAAGAGGAGATTTATAATTACAAGAGTGTAAGAAGCTGAACAAGAACATTGCAAAGAACAGAAGGCAAACTGTGAAGGATGAATATACATAGGGGGCATGAGGTCAGTGCTCTTCAAGGGGGATCTCATGATAAGTAGGCAAGGTGAATTTTTTGGGAGCTACATGGCTTATTAGGGAAATCAACAAAAAAATAGGAATGGGCAAGCAGAATGCGGTTCGGTAGTTCAGTTCGAAACCCGAGTTCGGGTTCAATGGTTTGGTTCAGCCAAGTTCGGGTTGGCCGAACTTGGCCAAACAGTCAAAAATAGCACTATTGAAACCGAAACCTAAATTTTCGGCCCTGAAAATATGTTTTTCCTGCCCCCAAACTCATCCGAACACGACCGAACTGTTTGGTCATTCGAGAGTTTGGTTCGGATGTTCGGTTCAGACGTCCAAACAGACCGAGTTTGGTCCGAACATCCGAACCGCGTTCGCCCATCCCTTAAAAAAAAATACCAGGTACAAAGACAAGTGTCTTAAGACCAGAAAATGAAAAAGTAACGAAATCCGCAGTGGTGCTTGAATAGAAAATTCCAAGGAATATGGAAAGTAGTGAGGATAGGACACAGGAAACACTGCAGCAAGGACAACAGCAGGAGAAGATTGTCAAGGAGGAGATTGCTAAGCAAGGAATGTACAGTAAATTCTTGACTTGCTTTGCTGACCGCTTCTTTCAGGTGGAGTAGGAAGGAATGAGAGGGTTGACTATCCTAAACCTGATCCTAACCAACAGGGAAGACTTAGTCAATGAGGTGAAAGTAGTGGGAACTTTGTGGGGAAGTGGTCATGAAATGTTGGAATTCATGATTGTAAGAAAAAGTAAAGGTGAACATAGTCATACATGTACATTGGACTTTAGGAAACCTGATTTTAATAAACTCTGAGATATGCTAGGCAGGATCCAATGGCTAGATAAACTAAAGGAAAAAGGAGTCCAAGATGGGTGGGAGTTTCTGAAAAATGAGATACTGAAGGCACAATCTCAAACAACCTTTATATTGTAAGCCATCCCGAGCTGCCTTGGCAGGAGGGGTGGGGTAAAAGTCTATGAATAAATAAACAATTCTAATGAGAGAGAAAAATGTGAGACATCTAAAGAAACAATGTGGCTACAGAAAGAGCCTTTTGAAGAGCTGAGTATATAAAAGGACATGTATAAGAAATGGAGGATGGGATAAGTCACAAAGGATGTATACGGATGAGTAGCCCTAACTTGTAGGGACAGTGACAGGAAGGCAAAAGCACAGAATAAGCTGAGGCTGGTGAGGAATGCTAAGAACAACTAAAAGGTTTTTTTCTTCCAGGTATGTTACACGTGAGAAAGAGAAAAAGGAAGTGGTAAGACTGCTGCTTGGTGAAGATGGTGAAATGTTAACAGGTGACAAAAAGGCTGAACTACTCAACTCCTATTTTGCCTCCGTCTTCTCCCACAAGGGAAACTGTGTCCAACCTGGCAGAAGTAGCATGAATGATGAGGGGAAATGATTACAGCTAGGGATAGATAAAGAGTTGGTCAAACAATACCTAGCTTCTCTAAATGAGTTCAGGTCTTCAGGACCAGGTGAATTACATCCTTGGGTACTGAAGAGACTTGCTGATGTGCTCTCAGAACCTGTCTATCATCTTTGAGAACTCTTGGAAATGGGTGAGGTGCTGGCAGACTGGAGTGTTTGAATTTTATTAGTGGTCAAAAAACCAAAAGTAGCTTGAATTCTTAGTAGCAACAGCTTAGTAGTAATCAACACTTTGGAGATTGTTTCTAGATTAAAATAATCTACTTTATTAAGAAGTACATTGTGATAGGAAAGGCCTATCCCTAGGTCTTACTAGCTAGCTGCCACCAGCATGGTGACCGGTCATGTTGAAGGTCAGAGAGAGAAGATAGGAATGGCGAAAGGTCAGGAAGAAGGAGGAAGTCCAGTAGGAACTTCCTGGGCACATCCCACCTGGGAGGGGGCTTAGAAGCAGAGATCAGGAAAGGTTAAAGTGACACTCACACTAACTCACTATCTCTACTCCCAATGCCCCTAGTGGTCATTAGGGTTTGTTGGTGCAAAAGGTCGATGCCATCTGGAGCTGTTTTTCCAACACCCCTTCTCATCGCCTGTCGCACCGGCTCACGACTCCCATTTGCTCACGTAGCATCTGGAATCGATCCCTTGGTAGTGGCTTGGTCAGTCCATCTGCCACCATTTCTTCAGTTGGGCAATACTTCAACTCAATTAGCCCTTCTTCCTGTGCCTCTCGAACATAGTGGTACTTTATGTCAATGTGCTTCGTTCGAGACTTGGCCTTCTCCATTTGTGAGAGCTTAATGCAACTCTGGTTGTCCTCAAACATCGTGGTAGGCTTTGGCTCTTCAATTCCAAAGTCCAACAGCAGCTTGTGTGTCCACACAACTTCCCTGCATGCTTCACTAGCTGATATGTATTCTGCTTCTGTTGATGAGAGTGCAACAAGTGACTGCTTCCTGCTAGTCCAACTTATGGCTCCATCTCCATAGAGAAACAGGTGTCCACTGGTGGACTTGCGATCAGCTATGTCTTCAGCCCAATCTGCATCCATGTATCCCACCAGTCTAGGGTTGCTGCTTACTGGAATCTTCAATGCGTAGTGCGCGGTACCCTTCAGGTATCTCCCCAGTCTCTTGACTGCAGTCCAGTCATTCTTGGTTGGGGCACTTACTTTCCTGCTTAAGATTCCCACCGCTGTGGCAATATCTGGCCTTGTCACTGTGGCTATGTACAAAAGCTTGCCAATCGCTTTTCTGTACTGGTTGTTGCCTGCCAGAGGCTCATCATCTTCCCTTTGTTTCAGGAAATTGACATCCATTGGTGTACTGACTTCATTGGCATCTGTCAGTCCCAGACATTCCAAAAGATCCTTGATCTTTGCTTTCTGGTTGAGAAGATAACTTCCATCTTCTTCTTTTTCTATTTGAATGCCAAGGTAGTGTGAGATGCTTCCAAGTTCCTTCACCTCTACTTCCTTGTTTAGGTGCTCAACAATCTCGTGACTGTCTTGCTCCTGTTCACAACAGATGATCAGATCATCAACATAAGTCAGGATATAAGTCCACTTATTGTCTCTGAATCTTGAGTACAGGCAGGGGTCAGCTTTTCCTTGCGTGAACCCTTCCTTAAGCAGTAGCTGATTCAGTTTCTCATTCCATGCTCTAGCTGCTTGCTTCAAGCCATAAATGCTCTTCTGGAGTTTGCATACAAGCTTCTCCCTTCCAGGTTGCTCGAAGCCTGGTGGCTGCTGCATATAGATGTCTTCCTCAAGTTCTCCATTCAGGAATGCAGTTTTGACATCTAAATGGTTAACATGCATCTTTCTGGAAGCTGCTATGCTAAGTAGTGTTCTGATGGAAGTGTGCTTGACAACTGGTGCAAATGTTTCATCATAGTCTTCTCCATATATTTGGGAGTATCCCTTGGCTACTAGTCTGGCTTTGTAGCGCTGTACATCCCCTTCTGCATCTTGCTTGATTTTGAAGACCCATTTGCAACCTACAGGTTTTCTTCCAGCAGGTAGTTCCATAAGTGTCCAGGTTTTGTTCTTGTGTAGAGATTCAATCTCTTCCTTTGCTGCTTTCCTCCATTTTTCAGCTTCATGGGTTGGCATCCTGTCAACATCCTTCCATGTGCTGGGTTCTTGCAGCTCTGCACTTGTGGTGAGGTAGGAGTATTTCAAGGGTGGAACTCCTTTGTTGGACCTCTGTGAGCGCCTGGGTTCTGGCTCAGCTTCTGTGACCCCTTCTGAATCTGCAGCTTCTGTAACCCCTTCTGAATCTGCAGCTGGTTCTGGTTCACAGATTGGCATTTGGTAGCTGAAGGCCTGCTCACTTGGTTCCTCTTGCATCTGGATCCTTGGCTCCAGGTCTGGTAATTCACCTTTGGTTGGTCTGTGTCTTTCATCAAAGTACACAACATTGCAAATTTCAATATTACCAGTTTCAACATCAAGAATTCTGTATCCTTTGCCTCCTAAAACATATCCACATAAAACTCCTTTCTTGCTTCTGCAATTCAACTTGTTTCTCTTTGCCTTTGGTATATATGCATACACATCACAACCAAAAACTCTGATGTGATTTAGGCTAGGCTTGTGTCCAAACCACAGTTCAAATGGAGTTTTCTCTATGGCTTTAGTTGGCAATCTGTTCTGCAGATAGCTGGCAGTCATCACTGCTTCTCCCCAGAACTTGCTTGGCAAACTTGCATCTTTCAACATACATCTTGCCATCTCCATTAGGGTTCTATTTTTCCTTTCTGCAACACCATTCTGCTCAGGAGAGTATGGGGCTGTAGTCTCATGCTCAATTCCCTGTTCTCTCAGAAAGGATTTCATTTCGTTTGAGGTGTATTCGCCTCCATTGTCTGACCTTAGTCTCTGAGGCTTTCTCCCAAACTTGTTGCTGACCAATGCAACATACTCTTTAAACTTTTCAAACACTTGACTTTTCTCTCTCAAAGTGTAAACATAGGCAAATCTTGAGAAATCATCAATAAAAGTAACTATGTACAGGTTTCCTCCAATGCTCCTTTGCAGAGGACCTGATACATCACTGTGAATCAACTCTAGAGGGCGCTGAGACTTTCTCTCCTCTAGCTTGTGGAAAGCTGGCTTAACACTTTTTGCAGAAATGCAACATCCACATTTGTCTAAGTTCTCAGTACACAGTTTCAGTTTAAAGTCTTTAATTAAATTCCTCTTCTCAAGTTGGCGAATTGAATTAACATCTCTATGTCCCATTCTGCGATGCCAAGTTTTATCACAGTCTCTGTGGGTGCACTTGAGATTGCTTGCTAAATTTGCATTTTCACTGACACTATGGACTTCAAAGAGCTCACTATCTCCCAGAGATGCATACAGGATTGAGTCACCATCTCTTGTTACAAGGCAATGATCATCCATGAATTCAAACTTGCAGCCATTTTTCACTCCATATTTCACAGAAATTAAATTGTTTTTCAACGAGGGCACATACAGAGCCTTATGTATGATTACTTGTTCAATTTCACCATCTGGGAGCTTACAAAATATTTTTGCTTGACCACGCCCTTCTGAAAAGACCTTTCTCCCATCTGCTAGAGAAATAGGTACTTTGTGATCCAATTCAATTTCTGAAAACATTTCTATATCCTTGAGGAGATTTTCAGTTGCTCCAGAATCAATATAGATCACATCATCTTTTACTTTTGACATGGCGTTAAAACCTTTAATTTTCTCTTTCTCCTTCTGTTTAGAGCTAGCAGTTTTCTCCAGGCTCTCTGTCTGGCTCTTAATGGGTGCTTTAGATTTCCCCATTGTCTTGGCACTTGGGCAATTAACACGTAGGTGTGTTTCACTACCACAGGAAAAACATCCTTTCTTTACTCCTTTCTTTGAGCTAAAGGCTGTAACTTGATCTGTAGAGGTTTGCTTTGCCCTTTTGATAAAGCATTCATGCAACTTGCTAGATAGATAGTCCAATTCAATAACTTTATCTGAAATATCTATAGCAGTTTTCAAATATTCATAAGAAGCTGGTAAAGAGTTCAAGACAAAAGCCACAATCCCAGTGTCTCCAATATCTATTCCCAAAACCTTCAGTCTTCTTGCTAGGCATTGTATTTCACTTATATGCTCAGTAGGATTTTCATTTTCTCTGAGTTTCATATTGCACAGTCTCTGTATTATAGAGATGGCTTCGCTGGGGCTCTTTCTGTTATAAAGAGTTTCCAGCCTTTTCCAGATTTCACTGGCTAAAGTAACATTTTCAAAATGTATAAACAGCTTAGGACTTACATTGATTCCTAGAATCCCAAGAGCTTTTTCATTTTGTCTGTCCCAATGCTTTTGTTCAGCTCCTGCAGCCGTTGGTCTTTCTGTTGTTAGCACCTCATAAAGACCTTGACTCTTCAAGCAAGATTGCATGAGGAAACTCCACTCTTTGAAATTCGCTCCTTCCAGCTTTGGAATGTTGAAGTTCCCTTGAGTTTTCTCCATGCTGCTTGTCTTGTTCCAAAACAAAAACCAGGTACAAAAATAAGCTGTGCTTTTCTCCAACGAGATTCAATTCGAATTCCAAAAAATCTGTTAGGATCTTCAGGAGGATTCTGGGCCCATAACCCTATGTTGGGAATTTTTATTAATGGTTAGAAAAACAAAACCCCAAAAGCAGCTTGAATTGTTAGTAGCAACAGCTTAGTAGTAATCAACACCTTGGAGATTGTTTCTAGATTAAAATAATCTACTTTATTGAGAAGTACATTGTGATAGGAAAGGCCTATCCCTAAGTCTTACTAGCTAGCTGCCACCAGCATGGTGACCGGTCATGTTGAAGGTCAGAGAGAGAAGATAGGAATGGTGAAAGGTCAGGAAGAAGGAGGAAGTCCAGTAGGAGCTTCCTGGGCACATCCCACCTGGGAGGGGGCTTAGAAGCAGAGATCAGCAAAGGTTAAAGTGACACTCTCACTAACTCACTATCTCTACTCCCAATGCCCCTAGTGGTCATTAGGGTTTGTTGGTGCAAAAGATCAATGCCATCTGGAGCTGTTTTCCAACATGGAGATGGGCAAACGTTGTCCCTATCTTCAAAACGGGGAAAAGAGGATCTGGAAAACCAGGGGTGGTCCCTCACTTAGGGCCTAGGGGTGGTCTCCCCCTCCCCAACACCGCTTAGGCTGCCCCATTGCACCAGCCTATCAGTGCTGCCCCTGCCATTGCCCTCCTGTCCCCACCTTCCCATGCTAGTCCTATGCGCTGTTCAGGGAGACTCTCTAGGCAGCTGTTCCCCAGCTAAGTTGGGTCCTGGCCCTATGCCAGTGTCAAACAACTGATCACACTGGCATGTGGTCAGAAGCCAACTTGGCTAGGGGAGGGCTGCCTGCAGATCCTCCCTGCACAGGGCTGGTGCAGCAGGCTGCTCCAGCTCCCTGTGACTCCTCCCTCTTGCTTTCCTGGGCGGGCCGGAGGGAGGGGGAACTCGAGGAGAGTCACCCCTCCAGCCCCTCAGAGAGCATGCTCTGGGTAGCGTTGATGTTATATAAGTAATAACAAAACCTGGAATCTTCTCTTCATTGCTGCCTTGTGACAATGGAACAAATAAGTATACTCGGTCTATATCGTCATTATTTAATATACCTCTGCCATGTCCCTCTATCTGTCTCTTCTCTAAGGAGCCCCAGTTGGTGGCTTTTCTATTCATACAGATTCTACAGAATCATTCCCATGTTTCTAATAACTTCTGCCACCTATTTCTGAATCCCTTTTATTTTGGCTGTATCTTTGGGATAGGGTAGCCAGAACTGAGCACAATATTCCAGACAAGTATGCACCTTGTATTTACATAATGGCATTATATTAGCTTCGATATCTTTCTCTCCCATTTGCTGTTCAAATGTTAATGCTCTCAGCCCTCTAGCAGGGGGCAGAAGCAGCATTATCCCCTTGCTGGGAAAGCAAGTTAGGAAAAAGGATGGTCTAAGCATTTGCAGCAAGTCAACAGCGGAGCCAGGAAGAGAATCCAGAGGTTTTCTCTCTGTCCCATGCTCAGTTCACTAGAAAATACTTCCTCTCCAGGCCAGAAACAAGACACGGGTCCCTCGGGCTTACAATCTAAGGAGGATCAGAGTGAGGGGAATACAGGGAGAGAAGAGAGACAGACCTATTCCCACTTCCTACAGAGGAGGAACTCAGGCTCTAAACCTACACATTAATTTCAAATTTCTGGTTGGCACTGCCTACCGTTGGCTTGGCTCCACCTACCATTGGCCCCACCCACTGCTGGCCCCATCAGCCTTAGAACCCACCAGCTGCCACTGTGGGAAAACTATAGAGTGCTCAGCCTGACATCGATACCTGGAAATATACTAGAACAGATTATAAAGCAGTCATTCTGTAAGCATCTAGAAAACAATGCAGTGATTAGTAGGAACCAGCATGGATTTGTCAAGAATAAGTAATGCCAGACTATTCTTATCTCCTTTTTTGATCGAGTTACTGGTTTAGTGGATCATGGGAACGCCATGGACATAAGTTATATTTATTTAATAATAATAATTATAAGCATTTATATAGCACCAGTGATCTACCTGGCGCTTTACAAAAAATAAGATGGACAAGGTCCCTGCCCAAGAGCCTGCAATCTAAAGACATGGGCAGGGGAGACAGGGAAGGGGGAACAGAGGGAGAGACAAGGGATGCGACATTCATGAGGATGCGAGAACTCAGGTACACATTCTTGGCTTGGTTACAGTAAATTGGGAGTTTACAGATAACAGGTGGGGGATAATCCTGGGTGGGGATGATTAGCAGGAGTTAGGAAGGGCGGAGTGGAAGAGGTGGGTTTTGAGGAGGGACTTGAAGGTGTGGAGGGTGGGGGCAAGGTGGACGAGGGCAGGGAGGGAGTTCCAGGCATGTGAGGCAGCAAGAGAGAAGGGATGAAGGCGGTTGGGGGAGCAGGGGAGATGTGGGTAGGTGAGGGAGGGGATGGAGGAGGCGTGGAGTGCTTGAACAGGGGTTTGGAGGGACATCAGGGCAGAGAGGTAGGGGCGGAGCGATGTTGTGAAGGGCTTTGTAAGTGAGGACAAGGAGCTTGTGCAGAATACGCTCAGGAAGAGGGAGCCAGTGGAGAGAGGAGAGGCTGCACATGGTCAAAGCGATGGGCAAGGTGGATGGTCCTGGCAGCAGAGTTTTGAACAGAGGTAAGGGAAGAAGGGTGAGAGTGGGGAAGGCCAGCAAGAAGGAGGTTACAGTAGTCGAGGTGTGAGAGGACTAAGGCATGGATGAGAGTTTTGGCAGAGGAGACAGACAGAAAAGGGCCGATCTTAGCAATGTTGGTTGAAGAGTGAGGGGTTGTGATTGGGCCAGATCTATCAAGACATTGCTTGGGGGCCGAGGGCAGAAGTGCATGTGCACGGGGTTAGTTGCTTCCCCTTAGTGAAGCCAAACGCTACTGGGCAAAGAGTTCCCGGCCAGACGGGGCCGCAGCAGACTTCCAGCTCCTCCCCTTCTTAAACCCCTGCAGCCTACGGCAGTGCCATAGATGCATGCCGTGGGGAGCGCCTAAGGGCTGCGTGCGCAAGGGCGCGCCCTTGTGCACGTGGCCTTAGGCGCAGGCTGGGGCACAGGCCACAGGGATTGTTGGTGGTTTTGGTAGTGAGTTTTTTATTCTCACCGTGGTGATACCATGACCCGGAGACAGCTTTGTTAGTCTGCTCACTGCATCAGGAGCAGTGGTTCAAGTCTCCCAGTCAAAACCACTAAAGATGGATGGATTTCTGTCTTCCTCCTCTAGGTCCCAGCCTGAGGATATAATATCGCCCCCGCAACTTTCGGCATCTAGCCAGGATTTGTCACAGGTTAGTTCTTTTCTGGCCTCGACTGACAGCAGAGTTCGTTCATCTCCCGTGTGTGGGGTACAGGATGCAAGTAATTTAGGGGCCCCTAGTCGGGACGATACTTCCATGATGCAATTGTTGGGAAACCAGAGTTTCATGCTGGCGGGTTTGATTAAGAAATTGTTTTCCCAAGTAGATAGGATTAGAGTTCTGATTGGTGCTCAAAAATCTGCCCTGGACCAGATTGGGACTAGCTTGTTAGATCTTAAAGCAGAGAGAATGGGTCAGGAAGTCCACCAACTTTTGGGTGCCCAGCAGGCAGTCCAAAACCAATACCGAGTAGCATCTGACAATCCTCCCAGGCTGGAGCCCCAATTAGTAGGGGGAGAGGGAATATGATCCTAGACTGAGCAACCTACCTTACCAACAAAATATACTTTGGATGATCTTGCTTTAGCCTTTCGCATTTACCAAATGGCTCCTTTCCCAAATGGCATATGAAATACTCTGTTCGCCTACATGTATCTTCAATTCTTAATAGGGAGGTCCCTTGGTGGCACATTCACTCATATCAAATTCTACCAGCCCCAAGGAATTTGCAGAGACTAGTTATTACCTGTAGGTCTCGTGAATTGGTAGAACATATCCGTTCACAGGCGTGCTTACAATGCCAGAATAGGCCCAAATAATGATTCCCTGAGGGAGCATGGTATGTTCCTGGCTTCTCCAGGTAGTGCAGGATCGAACCTCAAAAGACCTTAGGATTAATGCCGCAGGCCTCAGATACGCTGCTATGACCAGGGAGGGTTTTCTGACCAGGATGGTGAGTTACTCACATAGGACCCCATGGAGCTTCAGTTATCGATTTAGTTGCAGTATCTGTGAATATTCTACCTAAGGTCAAGGATTTTAGGGTAGACTACAATAACCTGAGTGACCATTACCCCCCAACTCTTAAATTGGATTATACGAGTGGCGCATTTCCCCAAGTGGAGGTGTGTGATTACTTCTGCTTGGAACTTTTCTCCTCACAGAAGTGGGATGCCTCTCAGGCCTCTTTGTTCCAGGATCTAATGAATGATCAGGAATTAGTAGCCCTGCAGGCTCTGGTCCAGGGGGATATGAATAATGATGGGGAAATAGATGCTTATGACAAGCTAATGTCCTTCCTTAAGGATCATTTACATAGCTGTAAGAACACGATCCAAAGATAAACCTTGGTTTCATTTAGAGTGCAGACGTGCAAAGCGTACCTTGGCTAATTTATGTTCGGCGTACCGTAGGAGTCACTCGAGAGTTCTTCTACAGACCTTCCATGTGCACAAAAAAGCTTATGCCAATTTGATTAGAGCAAAGAAAACCAAGTATTGGGTCGAAGGTTGGAATAAGATGCTGAAGCAGTAGAGAAAAGGGATTCCAGGCAATTTTGGAAATGTATAAATGGCTCTGTATCCAGGACACCTCTTCAATCTTGATATCCTGTCCCTTCCCATTCTTGGGAACAGTATTTGCATGATAATTTTTATGATCCTACCATTCATGAGTGTTCTCTTGGCGGAGCCTTAGCAGACACCCCCAAGTGGCCTCCTTTAACCGGTGAGGAACTGGTATATCATATTGGAACATTCAAATGTAACAAAGCTTCAGGGCCTGATAGTGTTCAGATGGAGCGCATTCGGGCCCACCTCGATTGGTGGGTCCCAATGCTTACAGCCTTATTTACTGCCATTAATGCAAAGGGTACGTTTCCAGATGCTTGGGTTACAGCAATTGTGATCCCAATTCTTAAAAAAGGGTCTCATGCCAAGCCATCTAACTGCAGGCCTATAAGCCTATTGAGTGTAGTTAGTAAGCTGTATGCCAAAGTGCTCTTGCTAAGATTGACTTCCTGGATTAACGAGACTGCTATATTACACCCTGAGCAAGCTGGATTCCAACATTTTCGATCTACAACGGAGCATTGTCTCATGTTTCATTTGATCGAGAAATATATGGCTAAAAACCACAGTTTTTTGGTTGCTTTCCTTGATTTACGCGCAGCCTTTGATAGGGTTAATCAGCAGCTGCTCTGGGATAAACTTAGTACCACTACAATAGATTGAAGGCTCTTTCTGCTAATTCAAAAATTGTATCAGAATACTTACTTGAAAATTCATGTGGATAGGGTAGGCCATTGGTTTGCACAAACGTGGGGGTCAGGCAGGGTTGTGTTCTGGCCCCCCACCTTGTTCAATCTGTTTGTCAACGATCTTATACCTACTATGGAAAACCCTTCGTTTCACCCCCCTAAATTGGCAGCCAGAGCAGTGGGCTGCTTGTTGTTTGCCGATGACCTAGCCCTGGTGTCTCAAACTAGGGTTGGGCTAAGGGGCAATTTCTAATTTATTAGAAATCAACTATAAAAAATCTAAGGTGGTGGTATTCTCGAATTCTAGGAAGACTCTTCACTGGGATATTGGGGAAAATGAAATCCAGCAGGTCTCTTTGTTTATGTACCTGGAGCTCCATTTCCAGGCATCAGGCAAATGGAAGACCCACATTTATAGGGCTATGGACTCTGTTAAGCCATCAATAAGAGCTATAGCCAAATATTTTTATAATACAGGCAGTTTGGCAGCTGTACCTGCGCTACAGGTCTGCAACGCTAAAATTCATTCCAAACTATTATATGGACCAGAAATATGGAAACCACTTACTAAAGTTAGCATGGGAACCTTCCAATTACAGTTCCTCCAAAAATTATTACATATTCCACCATGTACTCCAGCAGTTGTGGCCCGGCTAGAAGTGGGCCAAATGAGTTGGTGGGACCTATTGGGATGGGAAGCAGCACTTAAATTATGGCTCAAGATTTACTATGGTGTCCAGTCGGGTCTTCTGGCCTTTTATGCCAAGGATGAGTTCAAGGATACTTGGACTTTGTCCCTGACTACTTTTCTGAACCAATTGGGCTTCTCCGCGGAGGCTTTGCAGATGCAGCCCCCAAGCTTGTTAAGAAATATTGTCTTGACTAGGGTCAAGGATATATCTAGACAGACCGATATTGCAGCAGTTAGGCAGTCATTGCATTTAACAGAGTTCATAAATTATTTACCAGACCCAGGTGAGATTGCCTTCTATTTGAAAACTAAGGCTACTGCACATGGGATATTAGAAATAGGTTTATGAAATCCAAAATCCTGGAGGAGGCTCTGGATGACAATCATGGCACACAAGCAAAAACCTCATTGCTTAACTTAGCCTCTCGCTGAGGCATTGAGTATTGGATCCAAGAATCTTATACAAATCCAAATTCCTGGGTTGTCAGTTTAGTTTTTTATTGAGACGGTTTCTTTGTTGCGCAGTAACAAGTTTTAAATTTATAAAAATTGTTCTCCGTATTCCCTGGGATTTATTGAAGATGTATTGCATTTTAATACCCAGAGTTCGGGTTATGTTGTATAGATTTATTATGAGTTCTTTTTTTATATCGTATGTATGTAATGCTTAATTACTATGGCCTACAGCCACGTAAATAAGATCTACTTGACTTGACTAGCGATGTTGTGGAGGGAGAAGCGGCAGGATTTGGCGACAGTGTCAATGTAGGGTTTGAAGTAAGGTGCAAGTCGAAAATGAAGCCCAAGCTTCATGGGGGACAGGGAGGAAGGCGACCCCGTCAATGGCAATTGACAGGGAAGAGGGAGAGGAAGGATTGGGAGGGAAGGAGTTCAGTTTTCGCCATGTTCAGTTTCAGTTGGCATTGAGACATCCAGGCAGAGAGATCAGAGAGACAGTTGGTGAGACGAGCTTGAACAGGGGGATAGGGAAGGAGTGGAGAGAGAGAGTTGAGTGTCGTCACCGTATAGGTGGTACTGGAAACCGTGGGAGGCAATGAGTTTGCCTAGGGATTGGGTGTAGATAGAGAAGAGGAGAGGGCCAAAGACAGAGCCTTGGGGAACCCCGACTGAGAGGGGTAGGGAGGGGGAGGAGTTGGGAAGAGATACATTGAAGAAGCAGTCAGAAAGGTAGGAGAACCAGTCGAGGACAGAGTCCCAGAATCCAAGCGAGTGAAGCGATTCAAGCAGGACCGAGTAGTCAACAGTGTTGAAGGCAGCAGAGAGATCAAGGTGGACAAGAATAGAGTAAAGGTGGTTGGATTTAGCTATAAGAAGATCGTTGGTGATTTTAACAAGAGCGGTTTCAGTGGAGTGAAGGGGGTGGAAGCCAGATTGGTGGGGATCAAGGGAGGAGTTGTCAGAGAGGAGGTCAAGGCAATGGGAGTAGACAACTCATTCAAGGAGTTTGGAAGCAAAAGGGAGGAGCGAGACAGGATGGTAATTAGAGGGTTCAGAGGTATCCAGACTGGACTTTTTGAGGATGGGGGAGACAGTGGCGTGTTTAAAGGCAGAGGGGAAGGAGTCGGTAGAAAGGGAGAGGTTGATGATGTGCAGGAGGGGAGGGGTGACGGTAGGAGCAATGGAGGTCAGGAGCTGGGAAGGAATGGGGTTCAGGGGGCAAGTGGAGGGGTTGGAGGAGGAGAGCAGGGAGGAAATTTCCTCAAGGGAGGCGGGAGGGAAGGAGAACAGGAGAGAGGTGGGGGGAGGAGAGAGAGGGGGGGAGAGGACTTGGAAGCGATTTCCAGGCGGATCTTGTCGACCTTAGTGGTGAAGAAGAGAACAAGATCCTGAGCAGAGAAAGAAGAGGGAGGAGGAGGCCAGGGGGGTTTGAGAAGGGAGTCAAAGGTAGAATAAAGGCGGCGATGGTCAAAGTCCCCCATGGTATCCTTGTTGACAAGTTGCTAAAATGTGGGCTAGATGATAATACCATTAGGTGGATTTACAGCTGGTTAAGGAACCATACTCCGAGTGCTCATCAGTGGCTCCTCATCAGTCTGGAGGGAGGTGTCAAGCGAGGTGCCGCAGGGTTCTGTCCTGTGCCTGGTACTGTTCAACATCTTTCTTTCTTAATGACTTGCATGAGGGAGTAGAGGGGATGCTTATTAAATTTGCAGATGACAGAAAACTGGGAGGGATAACGAACACCTTGGAAGAGAGAAATAAAATTCAAAATGATCTTGATAAGTTGGAAAACTGGGCTGAAACTAACAAAATGAAGTTTAACAGAGATAAATGTAAAGTTCTGCATTTAGGTAAGAAAAATCAAATGTACAAGTACAGAATGGGGGATAGCTGATCACAAACTAAACATGAGTCAGCAGTGTGATGTAGCCACAAAAAAGGCTAATGTTTTAGGCTGTGTGGCGACTCACCCAAGGCCAATCCCCGTGAAGTTCCGGAAGCCCCCTGCACTGCCACAGAAAGCCACAGCTGGCTGCTGCAGCCCCAGAATGGCCCCAAAATGTCCATGCTGTAGTCACGGCCTGATGATGTCATTAGGCTGTGCAATGGTCACAAACAGCCCAGCAGCGGCGGGGTGGAGTCACACACCAGTGCCAGGCTGAAAAGCCAAAAACAAGCCACAGAGACTGTACAGACAAGGCAGGAGACAGATGCCGTGAGCTGTTACCTAAGGACCACCCTGAGACAAGCTGCAGCTGACGGGGCAGTCTATAAGCCGACTTTTGGAGGGAAACTCCCTCAGCGCTGACCTGCCCTCCACATGGGCCGCAGCGCCCATGACCCACCAAGACTTCAGACAGGGAGGGCCCTGATGCAGTCACAGGTACCCTAAATAGTGGTAAGCCATAAGGGGAGGGAAGTAGCACGGCCTAACTGTGGGGCTGAAGTATGTCTCCAGACTCCTGCTACTGGGTACCAACTGCCCTCTCAGAGGAAATCCATCCAGGCGTGGGTATCTGCAACAAGTTTAGGGTGGATGCCCCCCTACCCCACCCCACCCCACCCCACTCCCTTTGCAGATATCACAGGCTGCATTAACTGAAGCATTGTTTCCAAGTCACGAGAAGTCATGGTTCTACTCTATTCTGCGCTGGTCAGACCTCATCTGGAGCACTGTGTCCAGTTCTGGGCACTGCACTTTAAGAAGGACATTGACAAATTGGAATGGCTTGAGAGGGTAATAAAGATGGTCAGAGGTCTGGAAACCAAGTCCTATGAGGAAAGGTTGAAGGAACTGGCCATGTTTAACCTAGAGAAGATAAGACTAAGGGGAAACATGATGGCCATCTTCCACTACCTGAAGGTCTGTCACAGAGAGGATAGCAAAGACTTGTTCTCTCTTGCCCTTGAAGGCAAGACTAGAAATAATGGGCTCAAATTACAGGAAATAAGATTTCGGTTAAACATTAGGAAGAACTTCCTAATGGTAAAAGCTGTTTGACAGTGGAACAAATTGCTTAGGGAAGCGGTGGGCTCCTTTTCAAAGAGAGGCTTGGGGATGCTGTAGCTGTGACTTTCCTGCAATGAGCAGGGAGTTGGACTAGATGACCTCTGAGTTATCTTCTAACTCTGTGATTCTACGTGCCTGAACAGAGGGTGGGCTCTAATTCTGCATGGTCTTCATTCCAGAAATATGAATGCTACAGCAAAAGAAATATACTGATGCTATTTTAAAGGGAGATTTTAACTTCTCCCTAAGAGTATAGGGCTGGAACCTCAGTAGATAGAATTCAGCATCATTGCATGGAAGGCAGTGGTGCAATGCTGATTTAAACCAGCTGAGATCTATGAGGTATCTAGAACAGAAAAAAAGCAAATGTGACACCCCTGTTTCAGAGGGGAAACTACAGACCTATAGAACTAGTCTCCATGCTGCTGTTCTCGCTTCTCTCATCCCCTTCCCACTTCTATTGCTGAGAGTCAATGCTTGGGGATAAATAGGACAGCAGTTGGGCAGGGTCAGCGCTGCTAAAAACCATCCATAATATTAATTCATGAAGAGGGACTTGACTATGATTAATAAAATTGACTGATTTATTGGAGTCAGCTCGATGTCCAAGAAAGCTATTTCAGGAGGGCAACAAAGATGGTCAGGGGTGTGGAAAGCAAGTCCTATGAGGAAAGGTTGAAGGACTTCAACTTCTTGAACATGAATAGCTGGAAGTACTAGAATTTTAATAGCTGCCTGAATACTTAAATGTACAGCCACTCTTCATTATAAACAGGCGACTGCTGAAGCCCCAATTTTGCAAAAACCGCTTGACCTACGTTTCTGAAAATTTCATCATGGCTGTAAATTGTGAGGACCATCATATCCACAAAGTTTGAAAAATATCCATC
>QEPC01003261.1:3518082-3543987 GCA_003113815.1 Sphenodon punctatus
TGTTTTGTTGCAATGTATGAAGTGGAAGGTGTTTTGAATTGTAATTGTACTGAATTGTGTTTTTGTGTGTATTTTAAGAAAACTCTTGTACATTTAAGTGTCTTTTTAAACTGTTAAGTTTTTTGTTTTAGTGAATTTACTTGGCTTTCAATCTCACTTTTGCTACATACATTATTCATTATTATTATTATTATTTTATTTTGTTATTTGTTTGTTATTTATATAGTGCAAGCAATGTAGCTGGGGCTATACAATAAGTAGTTGGACACAGGTCCCAAATGCAAGGAGCTTACAATCTAAGAGGGAAAGGGGAGACTAGGAAGAGACAAGAATACATTCATGAAGTTGAGAAGTCATAGGCTTTTTTTACACGGACGACATGGCTGGCCGGGTGGGTGGGGGTGCACACCCAGACCTGGTGAACACCCAGCGGCACTGAGCCGAGTGACGTTTACACAGATGGTGCTACCGCAGCGGGTTGGGGGATGGAAGGGGAGGGACCAGCACATGCCCAGCAGCCAAACACCCACCCCGGGAAACACCGAGCAAACATCCATGACAGTTACACAGACACCCAAGACTGAACGGTGGAGAAGTCCTGCCCCACCCCACCCAGCACAGCGATAGCATAACGTGGCTGACTGAGGGCAAATGAAGCTGCGGCACGCAGCCCCGCCCATGAACCGCCAGTCCCTGTGTGGGCAGGGTAGGAGGAAGCTGGAATGACAGGCGACACACTGTAGCAGACCCCAGCCAGCCCCGCAATGGGCTCAGATAGCTGGGTGCCACAGATCCCCCTCCCAACCAGAAACTGCCCACACACAACTGTGAACACAAACACACACGGAAAAGCTACAAGGC
Source organism: Sphenodon punctatus (assembly GCA_003113815.1). Lineage (NCBI taxonomy): Eukaryota > Metazoa > Chordata > Lepidosauria > Sphenodontia > Sphenodontidae > Sphenodon > Sphenodon punctatus. The sequence goes on from QEPC01003261.1 coordinate 3,518,944, forward strand.
CATGGAGGTGGGGGGGCCCCAGCGGGGGGGAAGGGGCACAGGGGAGGGAGGTGGAGGCCTGATGCAGCAGGGGACCCCAACGCACGCGCACACACACACAAAATCCCAAGGCCCCGCACACACAATACCAAGGCCCCCACACAAGGAGCCAGGAACCGGACACATACAGGCATGCCGGCAGGACCAGAAGTCCACAGCACAGCTGGGCTGGCAGGGAATGGCATTGAGGGGGTGGGGGAAGAGACCCAGACCACACCAACCAGCAGCAAACCTGCTGCTGGCATCCCCACACCAACAAGGGATCCATGCGGCTGATTGGGGGGGTGGGCATCGCAAACGTAGGGAGGGGTCAGGGCACCAGGACAGCAGCCAAGGGGATGGACCCCCAGCCCTAGGGACCAGGGGGGAAAAGGTGGAACAAGACCGGGCTGGTGGGGGACAGAAGGGAACCACAACAGGTGGCTGACTGGCCATAAACACCCTAGGCCAGGGAAACCAGGGGGACACCCAAAGGGCACGGCAGAGCAGCTGCACATACACTGGGAAGGGGGGTCGGGATAACTAGTCCCTGCCATTCAACAGTGCCACAACCACCATGAGGCGCCCACACAAGAGACTAGGCCACACAGAGGAACATGACACAACCGGAGAAGGGGGCAAAGCAACTTTATTACAAGGCAGAAGGGCGTGGAACACGGGAAAGGTCCAAGGGAGATGGTGATGCGTTACAGCGAGTGGATCCATGGGGCGGGGCCCTGACCTCAATAGCGATGCTGGCCCCATACCCGACTCCATCGATCCTCCTGGGCACTGTCCAGGAGGTGCACCCACTCCAGGAGGTGCAGCAGCAGCTGCACGACCTCCTCCTGCTCCCTTGTCTGCTCAGCAATCGTCACCTTCACTAAGGGACAGAGAGAAGGGGCCATCAGGACAGGATAGTGGGCCCCAACAAAGTGGAACCCCAAACAGACATTGAGGGGGAGGGCCCTGCACGCACGCAGCACACTCACTGATATCGTATAGGCGGGCCCCAGTGCGGAGATCCAAGGCCACACACTGCAGCTGCCTGGCCATCTGTGCCAGGCGGAGAACGACCAGGAATACAACCAATGTAGCTAGAAGGGAGAGGGTGTATGGAAAGGGTGCGGGTCAGCAGAGGTTGGAACCACACAGCAAGCACAACCCATGCAATGGGCAGGGACACCTAAGCCAACACCCCATCCGCTCACACCAAGGGAGAACACAGGTGGCCAACAACAGGCCCATACACTGCCCACACTCATGGTCAGATGCCTGGCTCATCTGTCGCCCATCCGTCGCCTAGACTGCAAATGGTGGGAACCAACAGGGGGCACCAGGAGCAGTGGAAGGCGAGGCAGCCCAGACGGGGTGGCCAACCAATGGGTATCCCCCGCCAGACAGGCCAGAACATCAGTGCAAAGGTCCCCAGGGCAACACCGGCTGCTAGGGAGGGGTTGGGGCCCACAGCCTGCCCCCCCCCCGCACATGCTGGGGGCACAACAGAGAGCACCGCCATGGGACATCACCAGCACACATGTTGCACATGCACACCATGACTGCCCAGCCAATCCAGCCAGGTGGTACAACACACCTCCACAGGGAGATACAGAGGGTAGCCCTGAGGAAGGGTGCCTGCAAATGGAAGACAGACACCAGGCAGCCGCAGGTAAATGAAGGACAGGGCTCACAACGGGATGCAATGGGCCCACATCACCCACCGGGGTGAACCCACGATCCATCCCGGAGCCCACATGGGAATCCAGCATGCACCACGGTATGCCACCCGACAGCCCCAGTCATCCCGAGCAGGAACGCCAGTGACCCTCATCACAGTAACCAACACACAAGGACAGGGCGACAGCCAGGGGAGAGGTGACTGTTGTCGCACAAGGACACGAATGCACCCAAAGTGGTACAGGCAAAGGCACAGACTTTATTCCTGATGGGGTGACAGGAGGTGAACGACCAAACTGAGGCTGGTGCCAGGGCAATTAGGGGCTCATGTCCGTTCCCCACAAGTCGCACACAGGTGCGCCATTGCAGTCACTCCAAAAGGGAAGAAGGCGCTCAGTAACGCTACAGGGCAATGCGGGCCAGAGTGAAGGGAAACAGCGATTGGGTCTGTCTGACAGGCCAGCCTACCCCTGGGTTACACAGTACCATGGGCCGGAGCAGAGGGTGAAAGGTTGAGGCAGCACAGGCACAGCAATGGCAATGCGATGGAGGGGCCGTTTGGGACACTCTGCTCATGAAGAGGCCAGAGGATGCCCCTTGAACCGCTGCCCCGGGACAAGCCCCTCCCAGGCGAAGAGGACCCTGAGGAATCCCTAGGAAAGGAATGCATATGCGCATCCACCATGAAATGGGGCAGGAGGTGGTTCTTCGTGGCAGCAGCAACCTTCACAGTCCGTAGGTTCATCATCGATCGGAGGGTGCCAAGTTCACATGTCTTAGGGGTCCTCCAATATCGGTGGGTAGCAGGCCCAGCTCCCCAAGAAGCACCCGGCAGTCCGATCATGGACAGGATACCGATGTAGTCGGTAGCAACATGGGGACCCCTGGCCTGGAGGGCCAGTCCATACCCTAGATGTGCAGCGACCAGGTGCACAGCCGTGATCTCCGATGCAGTCCAGGGCACTGCAACGGTGGCTGGTTGGTCCCACAGAGGTTGTTGAAGGAGGGTAAAGCTGAGCTCCCCGGCACGCCTCCAGCAAGCCGGACCCCCCAAAGGATGGTCCATCACTCACATGTACCATGACAGGAGATCGAAGCCATCCGCCACCGACAGGGGGTCGCCCATCAGCAGCTGGACATCGCGGCTCTGCCACAGCATTCCCCAAAGCATGTTGGCACATGGCGACCACTCCTCCCCTGCACCACTGGCGGCCTCGGGGCCTATACACATCTAGATGTGTATAAGAGACAGCTCCGGTCCCTGGTTGCATTCCTTCCTGGAACATCTTCCTCTGCATCCTGGGAGGCGTCCCAGGTCTCCATCTGCTCCGCATGTGCCCCGCTTCTGCACAGCCCCGGCGCCTTGTGGGTTTCGTGGGCGCACGCAGAGGGCGATGCTTGAGTGAGCGGGTTCCCGGGGCGTCTCCTCTCCCTGTGTGATGGGGCCGTCCCCTCCCACATCCTAGCTTGCCTCTCCAGGGGCAATGGTCTCCCCCTGCTCTGGGGGATCAGGCAGGGGGGTGTTGTGAGCGCCCGCCACCTGCCCCTGGCGAAAGCGGTGCTGTGTAGGCAGGAGGCAACTATATCCCTGTCCATGCAGAGGAACTGGTCCAGCTCCTCCTGGAATTCCATTGTCCACATGGCATGGCTGGACTTGAGATTGTTGTCCTTGATATGTTTATATCTTGACCTCAAGTCCTTTGCCTGCTGCATGCACTGGGTGACATCCCTATTGTACCCCTGCCACTGCATTTCCTGGGTGATGACTTCATAGACCTGTTTGGTCTTGTAGCTGCGCACCAGGTCATGCTGGACCTTTCCCCTCCCCCATTCATATTAAGTCCCTGGTCTCCTGCCTCAACCAGGGCACCCCCTTTTGGGTACTGCTTGTGGGGGGGGCCTATCAGCTTTGCAGCTTGGGGCCCACCCGGTAGCTGTGGTGACAGCAAAGCTGGTTGTCTCCTGTTGGGGGTATTGCAGAGGGGTTAGCATCTGCCCCACAGCCCCCCTGTGCTCCCTTGTGGGGGGATCCCTCCCTGCTCCCCCAGGGGGCACCGGCACCTTACCTGGCTGTCACAGAGGCCCTCCTTGGCTGTCTCCCCAGTGGTGCGTTGCTTCTGTGACTGGGTGCTGTCCTGGTGGTGGGAGTTGCAACCGTTAGCTGTCAGCTGCTTGCCCTGTGCTCCCTTGGGTTGTTTTCCACTGTTGGCATGCGGGCCCCCCCTCCTCGGGTTCTTGGGGTCCCCTCGCATATACCTCACTGTCGCTCNATGAGCCCCCTGAGGAACGGGCTATCCTGTTAACAGTCCTGCCCTCCTGCTTCATGATCCTGGTGCTGGTGTTCGAGCAATGGGCCGAGCTACTACTTCTGGGTCACCGCTTCTACAACCATGGTGTACAGCGCAGGAGAGCAGCCAACATGCGCTGAGCTGCATTGTTGTGGTGGGCATGCAGGGTAGCTGTCTGCCAACAGTCCATGTTTGGAACAGCGGTGTCCCAGAACACGCGCCTGGTCCTGTCCAGGGGGCCGCTGAATGTCTATGGGTGCCATGTCACTGTCCCGATGCGGAGGCTGCATTGGATGTGCTCTCGCACCAATGAATGGTGGGAGAACATGCTGGCCACCTGGACGGACGATGCATGGATGGAGCACTTCCACATGAACCGCTCCCCGTTGGCCCGGTTCACGGAGCTCCTCAACCCACATCTCCGGAGGCGCGAGACCAACATGCGGAATCCGCTGCCGCCAGGGATGTGCGTGGCTATGGCCGTGTGGAGACTGGCGACCCCCAATTCCTCTCAGAGCATTGAGGAGCAGTTTGGGGTGGGGACCGCGACCATGAACAGGGCACTTCACGACGTGTGCGACCTGCTGGTGGAGCTACTGCTGGAGCAGGTCATACAGCTCTGGAATCCTGAGGTTGTCATTTGCGGCTTTGAGGAAGTGGGCTTCCCCCATTGCATAGGGGCGATAGACAACACCCACATCCCTATAATCCGGCCCCCACACGCTAAGACAGACTACCTGAATCGGAAGCAGAATTTCTCCATCGATCCCCAGGCTGTGGTGGATCGCAGGGCCTTGTTTACCGATGTCTACTGTCCACTCAGGGAGGAGCCATGATGTGCACATCCCCCTTCTATGCACGCATGTTTGACAGGGAGATAGCCCCCAACCTGTACTGGGTTATTGAGGGGGTCTCCATGGCCCCAGTGGTGATAGGAGACCCCGCCTACCTGCTGAGCCCATGGCTCATGAGGGCCTATCCCGTGGCGCGCACAGCGGACCGCCGCCTCTTCAATGAATGCCTCTCGTCGGCTCAGAGCATGGTGGAGCGGGCATTTGGGCTGCTCAAGGGGCGCTGGCGCCTGCTCATGAACAGGAGCCAGTTCGATCTGCAGTATACCCCCATCCTTGTACTCGTGGCTTGCATCCTGCGCAATATCTGCGTGACTGGGGGAGCTACCCTTGACCACCCCCAACCGGTGCAGAGAGAGGGTCCCGTGTCCCTCTACCAACACGTCCAGTGAGGCGCATTCCGGCGCATATCGGAAGAGAACCTGGACACTTGGTGTAGGCACATTGTCGCCCAGATGGCAGGCAACTAGTCATGTTGACAGGCCCCACCCTTCACAGAACCGTGTAACGGGTAACAATAAAGTCTGCTATCTCTGTTCCCTGATCCACTTCTGCCCTGGTGTTTGGGTTGTAGGGTTTCCCCGCTCCTGTGAGGCCTGTGCCCCGTGCCACTAGTTCACCCACTGCCTTCTAGCCATGGCAGGTGAACCTCAGCAGACCTCGACCCTTCACCGGTTGTCCAGTGGTATGGCCGGTACTCCACTGAGGTACCTGTGCAGACCTGTACCCTGCCATGGGAGCTATGCTGTTGCCCACCCGACTGCCTGCAGGCCGGAGACGTATGGTTCCAGCATCGGAAATGTGCATGTCGTGCCTCCATCTGCATGTAGAGTGACCCCTGCACACCATGGTGCCCCCATTGCCACACCGAACAACAGAGTGCTAATGTACAACACAGTTTATTTGGGGTTATGTACAAGGTGGGGGGGGGTCAAGGTTTGCGGGGCCTTCCCTGTGCCCACTTTGGTGCACCACCAGGGCTCGCTCCCCTGCGGGCCGTTGCAGGCCGTCCTTCGGGAACAACGGCCAGACAGCCCGGGCTCTCTGTTGTCCACAGGCTGCTCCACGCCGGGCTGGGGTGCTGGACCCTGTGGTGATGGAACAGAAGGTCAGTGTTTTACCCTGCCTTGCACTGTTACCTTGGCACCATGGCCCTTTCTGTGGCCCTCGGTGTTCCCATTGCTCCCCACACAGCATCCCCTCCACCCATCCCTCTGCTATGCCTTTCCCCCTCCCCCACCCCTTTTTTGATGGCCCAGTGGTCTAGCTGGGGCAGTTGGTATGGGCGGTTGGTCGCCTGGAGGTTCCAGGTTGGGTGAGGCAGACCGTGGTTCCCGTGTGTGTGTGTGTGTGTCTCGGAGGCAGCTGTGGAGGAACCAGGAGGGGTGCAGCCTGGAAGGGCAGCCTCATGGGCTGGTGTTGTGGGGCTGTGTGGCAGAGAGGGACCAGGTAATCGAGACCGGCAAAGGGGTGCTGCTGGGGAAACCATGGTTGGCTGAAGTGCAGGGGGGGGCACCTGCACCTGTGGGGGGGCACCCCGGTGGTACTCGGCTGCCATCCCTCCACCCGGGCCTGGTGGGGGCACGTCCCACTGGGTTTCTCTCCACAGGAACCCCACTACCTCCGCAATGAGGTCAAGGGACTGTGCGGAGGTCCCCTCCAGCGCGACATGTCCCCTCGCCCTCTTGGCTCTGTCGAGCCGCATCTCGCAGTGGAGGGTGGCAGTCTGGTGCTTGTCCCACAGGTCCTCGGTGCGGGACCGGGTTAGCCAGTATGTCCTGGTCCCTCTCCTCCTCCCCTCTTTGGACCTCCCTTGTGAGGGCGAACTCCTCTGTGTGCACCTCAGCTAACCTTCTGGTTTCCTCCAGCAGTTCCCTGCCAAGGTCCTCTCTCCTCCGCCTGTTCCAGGCCCGCATCTCTCGATTCTGCTCGGTCCCTCGCCGGACCTGGGTGCTCATCTGTGGAAGGGATGGTAATAGGTGGGGATGCAAGGCCTTCCAAGTCCATACTCAGTGCCCTTAGCCATGCATCCCTGTCGCCCCGGGGGGTACCCACCCCCCTCCCTGTCCGTCTCTATGGTGTTTGTTACTGGTCGGGCGGGGTGTCCCCTCTGTCCGGCAATGGAGCAAGCCCCATCAGGGGGTGCATTCACCTGGGACCATGCTGTTACAACCCCTCCTAGGGGCCTGTCACTTGGTCCCCCCCCCCCGTGCATATCCCTCAGTGACTGTTTAGCTGTGTGGCTCGGTAACCCACCAGTGATGGTCACCAGCCCATTCCTGTCACACATGGGGAGCGGTTGGTTGTAGGGGCTGCCCCTGTAGCCAGACTGTTAGCCAGTCACCCCAGTCCCTTGTGCGTTGTGGCCTACCATCGTCGTCCTGGTGCCCGGCTCTTGGGGGTGCCTCCGGTTCCTCCTCAACTGCCTCCTCCTCCATGACCTCTTCCTTGTGAACCTCCAGCGTGCCTTGAGCTGCAATGGGAATGTGGATCCATCAGTCAATCCCTGGTGCCCGGCTTTGACTCTGGTCACTGTGGCTGGGGCCCATCCTCCCCCCCCCCCTCCAGCCCGGTCCCCCCCACGGTCCCTGGTTGCATTCCTTCCTGGAACATCTTCCTCTGCATCCTGGGAGGCGTCCCAGGTCTCCATCTGCTCCGCATGTGCCCCGCTTCTGCACAGCCCCGGCGCCTTGTGGGTTTCGTGGGCGCACGCAGAGGGCGATGCTTGAGTGAGCGGGTTCCCGGGGCGTCTCCTCTCCCTGTGTGATGGGGCCGTCCCCTCCCACATCCTAGCTTGCCTCTCCAGGGGCAATGGTCTCCCCCTGCTCTGGGGGATCAGGCAGGGGGGTGTTGTGAGCGCCCGCCACCTGCCCCTGGCGAAAGCGGTGCTGTGTAGGCAGGAGGCAACTATATCCCTGTCCATGCAGAGGAACTGGTCCAGCTCCTCCTGGAATTCCATTGTCCACATGGCATGGCTGGACTTGAGATTGTTGTCCTTGATATGTTTATATCTTGACCTCAAGTCCTTTGCCTGCTGCATGCACTGGGTGACATCCCTATTGTACCCCTGCCACTGCATTTCCTGGGTGATGACTTCATAGACCTGTTTGGTCTTGTAGCTGCGCACCAGGTCATGCTGGACCTTTCCCCTCCCCCATTCATATTAAGTCCCTGGTCTCCTGCCTCAACCAGGGCACCCCCTTTTGGGTACTGCTTGTGGGGGGGGCCTATCAGCTTTGCAGCTTGGGGCCCACCCGGTAGCTGTGGTGACAGCAAAGCTGGTTGTCTCCTGTTGGGGGTATTGCAGAGGGGTTAGCATCTGCCCCACAGCCCCCCTGTGCTCCCTTGTGGGGGGATCCCTCCCTGCTCCCCCAGGGGGCACCGGCACCTTACCTGGCTGTCACAGAGGCCCTCCTTGGCTGTCTCCCCAGTGGTGCGTTGCTTCTGTGACTGGGTGCTGTCCTGGTGGTGGGAGTTGCAACCGTTAGCTGTCAGCTGCTTGCCCTGTGCTCCCTTGGGTTGTTTTCCACTGTTGGCATGCGGGCCCCCCCTCCTCGGGTTCTTGGGGTCCCCTCGCATATACCTCACTGTCGCTCACGCTCCCTTCCCCGTGCCCCATGACTGTGCTGGGGTGGGGGGTTGCGGTCAACATGGTTGCCGCAGTCTGTCCTCGGCCCTGTGGCGGGATGGGTGTGCTGTGTTTAGAGGTCCTTCCCACGTCCCCCCCAGCCCGTGGGGCTGGCCCCCCTCTCCTGGGCATCCCGGGGTTCCTCTGCTTACCCTGGCCTATCCTGCGTGAGTCACGGTGCTGGCTCCCTTCCTTTTGGCTTTCCTTCCAGACATTGGGAGCCCGCGCACCCATGTCCTATTTCGGATTTCTTTTACGGGCTCCCAGGCAGGCATCCGGCGTCTCCCTGGGTGGACGTGTCTGTGTGGGGGTCCCTGCGTGGCCTCTCTGGCCATGTCTCTGTGGTCTCGGCGGACCCATTCCCGTGGGTGTGGGTGTTTTGGTTTTTAAACAGATGGGTGTGTGTTGAACACCCATCTCCACCCACCTCCACCCATCTTCACCCCTGGAGCATGCCGGCTCCATCTCGGCTGCTCCGTGGGTGTTGGTGGGTGGGTCGTGAACGCACGCCCACGCCCACCCCCTCCTTTCAGGGACGGGTCGTCGGGAGCACATAACACCTGTGCTCTGAACTCTGCACTGGTTGCCGATAGCGTGCCGAGCCAGGTTCAAGGTGTTGGTATTAATTTACAAGGCCCTTCACGGTCTCGGCCCCTCATACTTCAGGGACCGCCTCACCCTCCGTGCCCCAGAGTGGCTCCTTCGGTCTGCTGGGGGTGCCTTCTTGGAGGTCGCCCGTGTAAAGCGGGGGGCCACAATGGAGAGGGCATTCTCGGTGGCCGGGCCACGCCTTTGGAACTCCCTCCCGGAGGAGGTTCGCCTGGCCCCAAGCCTTTTAATATTCCAGTGAAGATGCAAAACCTGGCTGTTCGCCCAGGCCTTTGGGGAGGGGGGTGGGTGTTAAATGGGTTTTATCTCCCGGATCCTGTTTATTTGGTTAAAGAGTTCCCGGGCCCTGTTTAAAAAAATCAATGTTGTATTTTTATTGAGTTTTAAATGGTTTTATGTGTGTTTTAATATATGTTTTGTGTTTGGAAGCCGCCCCGAGCTGCTTGCAGGAGGGGCGGGGTAAAAATTAAATAAATAAATAAAATAAATGGGCGTTTACACGGGCACTCTCACACCCATCTGATGGGTGTTTATGGGTGTTCGTGGGTGGGTGACATCCGTGTAAAAACAGCCATAGGCATGCTACATTACTACCTATAATTGCAGTCCTGAAACTACTTATTATATTACACCCTGAAAGAAGAACTTGAGCATGTTGGCACATCAAGCTACCCTTGGATTGTACAAGTAATTACCAATCTAGCTGATTTGGGGTTGTCCAGCCAGGATTTTGAAGGGCTTACCCCTCACCAGCAAAAAGGCTTGCTACGATCCAGAGTTATAGATACTACAGGCCAGGAGGATTTGTCTGAATTACAAAGGTGGGGGGCTGCACCCTGGTTAGTGCAGAATAAAAATTAATTTGGACTGGAAGGTTACCTAAATGATATCCCCTCCTGCGATTTACGCAGGACTTTTACAAGGATACAATTCCACTTGCTGGAGTCTGCTGTCTTGCAAGGGAGGTATAATGCTATTCTAAAAGAACGCCGCCTATGCCCGTATGGCTGTGGCACGCAAGAGTCTCTTGACCATATGTTGCTGAGCTGTGCTTTGTATAATGACATACGGGACTCGTGGATCACTCCGCTATTTGGGGGTAAGGGTGATCTAACCACTGCCCCCAAACTGAGTATACTCCTGGCCCCCCAGAAAGACGAGTATTATTTGCCTATCGCGACGTTTGCTTGGCTGCTGGCTAGGAATCGGAAATCTATGCTTGCGAACCTAGAACTGACTAAGTAACTGACTTTATATACAAATAAGTAGTTTGGGAAGTTGGAATACTTCCTGGACAGTGGAGAAGGAGACTGGTTAGATAACTGGAAGGGAATTGAATGCTTAATAGCATTATTTCATAGATGCAAGTTTGTAAGTATGTTTTAATACTAAGCTGAATGGTATGGCTATGTCATTGTTTGGAAAGGAATAAGATGTACCTCCTTATGTATCCGTATGTATACTATGTTCCGGGTTTTGGCTTGGTCGCCCCATTGCTCTGAAGAAGAGTAAGATCACTTACTCATTTCTTATGTTTTCATGTTTTTATATGTATTGTTTTTATTTGTTGTATATATCTGTTTTAGGCCAGGGCAAAAGCCAGTGCCTCAATAAAGTAAACTAAAACTAATAAACTATTAAAATTAACTTGTCATGAGTAGTCTTGGTGATGTCTGTGGGTCTGCTCATAGGCACAATTTCCTTGCTAAATTGGGAAATAAGGTGACTGGAGTGGGCAATACCAAAAACAGAGGAAGACTATGTTCATAGGGACCACTGGAAAAATAAAAGGCAGTGACAGAGCAGAGGTTTATACTTTTTAATGAAGACAAAGAGGAAATAATTGAAGAGGAATTAAAATCCAAATTCCTTTGCTTTTGATAGCAAGGATTAATGCTACATTTATTATTGGTATCCAGCTCTTTTATAATACACCAAAAGCGGTGAGGTGTTTAATTTTAAAAACCAGCTTCTTGAACATGAATAACTGGAAGTACTAGGATTTTAATAGATTCATTCTGCAGTCAGTAACTGCTTTAAGTTCTATAGAAAATAGTGGAGGGAGGGAGGTGTCATGGGAAAGAGACCAACACATTATTGTTTATGTATAAAAGTCAATCTACTGTCCATCTCTCTCACTCCATATCCTGAATTCCAACATTATCTTTTGCATTAAGTGCTAATAACTCCCAATTCAAGAAAATACCCAAGGAGTCAGAGAGTAAAGTAACCCTGTTGGGCCCTCTGGCCAAACTGAAACTCTGTAAGATCTCCATTAATTAAAATCTATGTAGATGGATTCCCTTAATTGTAGGAAATGAATACTATCCATCTAATTAACTCCCCACTCCAAGGCTTTTTTCTTCATCTTCAGAGAGCAGTAGCGGTTATTAGCCATCGAACTGGGCTTATGGATGGTGCTACTAGCTGCTCTTGAAGTGATTTGTATTCAGTCATAACCTAGTCTGATCATCTACAGGGTGATCATTAATTCATCTCACCATTTTGTATTTATCCCTATTTGTAATGATCAGATGAATCAATTATCACCTTACAGAATACCCTAATCAATTTGAGTTCAGCCTATCAATTCTGGGGGCAAACCACCTCTCATTGGAGTGTAAAACTTCCTATTTGGCTAAGCATTTGATGGGCAGGGATAGGCTTTAGGGGGTGGTGTTTTGGGGGTGGAGGGGGTTGCATATAAGCCCTATTTTGGTGATGTCCTGAACCCTCTGGACAGGACAGGATGTAAGTCCAAATAAATAAACACATTCAGCGCAGGAATTCCTGTATCTTAACAAATACCCAGATTACAATTTGTGTACCTTCCAGCATTTTTTAGGGAAGGTTATTGAACAGGTGGTTGCTCAGCAGCTCCAGTCTCATTCCTGGACCTGTTTCAATTGGGTTTTCATCCTGAGTATGACACAGAGACTGTGCTTGTGATCCTGGTCAATGATCTGCACCTGGAGATGGCTAAGGGCAATTCTACCCTGTTGATTTTGCTAGATCTTTCAGTGGCTTTTGATTATGAGGTGGTGTTGACATGAACACGGAACTTGGTGGGGGTGTGCAGGGCTGCTCTTGAGTCTTGAGTGGTTCCATTCTTTCCTGTTGAGGAGGTCTCAGCAGGTGGTGATGGGGGACTGCTTGTCATCCTCTTCTTATCTCCGCTGTGGGGTACCACAGGATTCTATTCTGTTTCCCCTCTTGTTCAATGTGTATCTCAGGCTGTTGGGCAAGATCATTTAGAGGTTTGGAGTGAAGTGTCATCAATATACTGATGACACCCAAATCCATCTCTCTTTTTTATCCAAACCAGGCTCTGCAGTATTGGTGCTTATCCAATGCCTGGCTGCGCGTGAGCCGATTGAAGCTGAATCCTGACAAGACTGAGGTGATGATGGTTGACCAGCCTTGTGACTTGTGGGGAACTGGGATTCCTGTTACTGATGGGGTCCAGTCCCCTCTGGTCAATCAGGTTCACAACCTTGGAGTGCTTCTGGATCCCTCGTTGCACCTGGATCACCAGGTTGCATTGGTGGCTAGGAGGCGGAGCGCTTTTCACCAACTCCATCTGTTGAGGAGGCTGCAGCCTCTCCTCATCCATGCTTTCATCAGCTCGAGGCTAGATTACTGCAATGTGCTCTGTGGCAAAATGCCACTGGCACGGACACCCTACTTGAAACGAAGTCAGGCTTAACCGAGTGCTAGCTCTCTAATCAAGCACATGGTTAGGACCCCACATTCCTGAAATTCCTGCCCGAACAAATCACAGGGAGGGGAAGGGAACTTTTAAAAGGACTGAGCCAGGGGCTTTTTGCTTTCTGGTCCCTTTTGGTCTCTCTCTCTGGCACACTCTGCTAGACTCATGACCTCTCAGCCTGAGGCACACATGGACTGCGTGGCTTGGCTGTGAACTCTGCAACTCTGGTCTTGCCAGGACAAGAACTTGAACCTCATAGGAAAAACATCCCCTAAGGAGATCGGAAAGTTGGTGGAGGCGTCAGGGTTTTTATGCTGTTTTATGGTTTTGATATGTTTTGTAAGCTACCCTGAGCCACTTGGGAAGGATGTGTTAAAATTAGGAAAATAAATAAGTAAATCAATTTATTTCTTCCTTTCTTGATTATTTTGGCAGTTTGGGTATTCATCAGAGGATCACATCCTTATTGAGAAAACTGGGGTGAAAGTGAGTGAAGGGGTTCTTGCTCTGGAGTCTGTGTGTGAACAAGCCCCTCCATGGGCATTTTTCTTTCATTCAGATGCATGGTTCTCCTACTCCCCCATTTCCTCACTGCAGGATCTGGCCCATACTTAGCCTCCTGTAAATCCTACTTGACTCCTGTATAAAGGAAGCTAATGAAATTAACTAGATAAAATGTAGTTCTCCTTCTAAAGTGTATGTTCAGGGAGAAAAGCACATAGGGATGAGGGGGGAGGGAGAGAATGTTCAGCCTCCTTTTCCTGTAGCTCTGTATTTAATTTTACTGCAGTGTATGATTACCCACTACATGCAAATTACTGTTTTTTTCGCTTCTCAACATAAGAGATTTGACATTGTGCAGCACAACAAAGAAAGTATAGGGCAGCTGTTCTCCTGCCTGGGTATTTGCTACATGCTTTGGGAAATACACCCAGCAAATGGCTAATAACTGGTACCCCTCTCTCTGCTCTGCAATGGTAGGCTTAGGGTTTCCAGATCCACATGCAGCCAAGGTTACATCTGGACCCCCAGCTACGAGTCTAGGGACTAGCTGGCTCACGGTTGTACATTGGTGAGCAGGACACCCCTGACCACAGTGCTTCAGATGCATCTAACCGGCTCCCTCTAATAGCCTGCAAAAAGGGGTGTTTTGCTCCCTGGTAATCATCAGCTCTTCCTACATTAAATCAGCACTGATGGCAGCTGTCCTGATTTGCTAGTGCGTAACAGGTGCTAGTGCACCTGTTCTCTTCCTCTCCAGTGTGCTGCCCACAGACAAGGAGCTCTCTGTTGACAACGGTCCTGGGAAAGAACCCTGGGTTTCTGCCAACAGAAAAGTGGGTATACCCACATGTTATGTAGCACATGTGAACTCCTGATACAGGAGATCATGCATGTTTCTATCTATGCCCTTGTTACGAGTCTGGACAACATGTAGAAACACCCAGAAACTTACCTCCTGTTTCAACTCCTTTGAGTTGATGAAAGTTCACTTTCCTTTTCTGCAGGACCCCAAGAGTGAGTAAATTCCAAAGAGTCACCATGTGTAACTTGAAGAAACTTAATTAAAAAGAGAATTTATTTGGCCGAGGGTAATAAGTAAAGACTAAAGAGAGTGATGCAAAGGAATGGGAGGTAGAATTTAGGTCAAGGAGCAACAACACTTATGTGTGTGGTTTGCTGAACAGGGATGGAATGCAGGGCATGCTTTCCTGAAGCGGGGGCCATGAACAGCTAGATAAGTGCAAACGCTAGACAGGCTGTAGCCTGAGCCGCACCGGATATTGGCTAAGCAGGATGAAAGCTATGTGCCTAGAAAGCCATTCCTCTGACTCAGCAGCACCACACTGTCTTTTAGCTCTGATTGTCCCACGTAGTTTGTGTCTATCGAGGTGTGCTATGTCCATCTTCTCTTTGATCTGAAAGTGTTTACCCAATTAAACACCTTACAGCTGAGGTCCCTTGCTTGCTTTGAAATTCTGCTCTGTAAAAGGCTGGATCCCCCAAGTCAGCCCACCCATTGGACACAATGGACACCATGTCCAGAGCAGCAGCCTTCTTGGGGTGGCACCGGAAGGTACATATGACTTTTGGAACTTCTTGGGGTGCCTGGGAACTGAGAAGTGACAAGAGTTGTGTGGATCCCTCAGTGCTGTTCCCCCAGCAGCCCAAAAGGTGCCAAAAGTGCTGCCCAGACTGAAGACCATTGCTGGGACTCTTGCTCCCTGCTGATCAACTTTTCAACAGGGACCAGGAGTTCCTCATCTGCAGTGAAAACCCCAGACTAGGCCTTGCACTGTAGATGGGGTGGCAAAACATATAAGGACCATCCCAGCCACCTAACATGGGGGCAAGTGGTATGCGTGTTCACTCAAAACTGGGTCTGCGGGGGTTTGCTGACCAGAACATATCAGGGGAACTCCTTGGACCTGGACTGATGTTAACACTGTACAAAATTAGTGTCTGGGTGTCATTCACCTCCTGCCACTGGGCATTGGTCAGCTAGGCTTTGAATATTTTTACACAGGCACCTCCCCACCCATCATGCACGTTGCAGCCCTGAAAGATGCATGGTGGGAGGGTAATGGGTGGGGAGGTGCTTGTTTAAAAACACCCTTTGGGATGACACTCCAGTTTTTGTCTCCATTATTAATTATGGTTGTGCCAAGGTTGACTTTGTACTTGCCAATTTCACTGCGAGCTGCTGGCTTTGTCAATTGAAACTGAAACTGGAGTTTGGGAGCTAAACTGGACCTCCCTTTTTATGTTGCCACCCAATGGGTTCCTCCTGGCATCCATGGTGTCAGCGAGGCATACGTATTGGCAGTAAAAAATTATTTATTTTAATTTTATTTATTTATTTAAATTTATACCCCGTCCTTCCCCAAAGGCTCAGGGTGGCTTACAACACACACATAATACAATTAAAAGACCTTAAAATAAAATACAGTAAAAAAACCCTACCCAATCCAACCCCAACCACCTCCCACCCATGCACCCAAAAACACAGAAAGCTTGAAAGTTGGTCAAACTATTCCTCTTAGGGCTGCCACATTTTTCCGTTTGACCCTGAGAATCCTATTTTGGCCTATGGGAGTCTCAGCGTCAAGCCACAAAAGATGGCAACCCAATTCCTCCTCAGGTTGATGTTATCATGTGTACTATCATGCAGCAGCAGCAGCACGCTCGCATAGGGTACCATAGGGTGAAACCAGACATAATGCTAACCACCCTTGGTGGTCATTTATGCATGTTGCAGGGCTGCATAGGGCACCAATACAGACCTACAACATGCATAAATAACCACCAAGGGTGGTTAGCGTCATGTCTGTTTTCACACATAATGTGTAGAGACAACTAATGACTTTGATGGGGCTTCAACACATGCTTAATATTTACCACATTTGGAGGTAACATAAGGACTTGCTGGATTACCCCCTGTATGGAGAAAAGGTGGTTTGCTCCCAGGTGCAAAAGATTGCTGTTTGTTGGACTCAAAGGATCCCTCTGTTATGAGAGCTGTCTCAATTTTCTTTGTGCTTGCCCTCCATCTTAAACAAAGTCTCCTTTGACTTAACGTGAATTGTTTTTCTTGTTATATTGATTGTACTAATTGTATTTTTGTTCTACATGGTGAATACCCATAATAAATTTGATGATGCTGATGCTTAATGTTTAAGGCGGCACATGAGTGCCTTGTGATTTATGGGGCAGAATATTTGGCATGTTCAAGACCAAATACTATTTCACCCCTTATATTCTCTACCCGTAGTGTCTCTCCTTTCGTTAAGCAGAGACCCATATTCACTGCATTTCCCCTTGTCACCATTTGGGGGAAATGCAGTGAACCCGCGTCCCAGGTTTTAAGTAAGATTTTGGCTATTTCCTTTGTTCTGTTTTTACAAGAATGTGGATTTAAATTTCATTAATGTTTCCCCCACTTCTGCCAAAGGTGTTTGATCTAAAGCAATGTGAAAGCCAGCAGGTGGTTTACATAAATGCTCATTAAGAGCATTGTGAAATGATGTTTCATGCTAATGGAGTTTGTTATGGCTCTCCCTTACATATTAATATCATAATTTGCTTTGCAGTAATATTCAACTCTCTTTAGCAGGAACAGTTCATATTGAATGCCAAGCCACCACCAGACAGGTGAAATTTTAGGATGTAATCCCGAAACCACTTACGAGAAGGGCCAAATTAAAGATGTGGGGACTCACTTTGGGGCTCTCCATTAAGGCTGCTATTAATTATTATTATTATTATTATTATTATTATTATTCTAATAATAAGCATTTGTATAGCGCCAGCTGTGTACCTGGCGCTTTAGAGAACAATAAAATAGACGCGGTCCCTGCCTACGGCTTACAATGTAATAGACACGGAGGGGGTGACAAGGAGAGGGGACATAGGGAGAGACAAGGGATAAATAACATTCAAGTGGATGCAAAGTCTCAGGTGCACGGGCTTGGCTTGGTTGCAGTTAGGCAGGAGTCTGCGGGGAGGGCAGACAGTAAATATTGAGAGGAAAGTTCTAACAGGCGTCAGGAAAGGCGGCAAGGAAGAGGTGGATTTTGAGGAGGGATTTGAATGTGCACTGCAGAGGGAGGGGGCAAGGCAGATGTGGGCAGGGAGGGAGTTCCAGGCATGGGGGGCATCAAGGGAGAAGGGACGAAGGCGGTTAGGGGAGCAGGAGAGACAAGGGAGAGCGAGGGAGGGGACAGAGGAGAAGCGGAGAGTGCGTGCAGGAGTGTGTAAGGAGATTAGGGCTGAGAGGCAAGGGGGAGCCAGGTTGTGAAGGGTTTTGTATGTGAATACCAGGAGTTTGTGAAGGATGCGTTCAGGAAGGGGGAGCCAGTGAAGTGAGGAGAGGAGAGGCTGCACGTGGTCAAAGCGATGGACTGAGTGGATGACCCTAGCAGCAGAGTTTTGGATGGAGATAAGGGTGGGGACAGGTAAGAGCGGGGGAGGCCAGCAAGGAGGAGGTTGCAGTAGTCAAGGAGAGAGATGACCATGGCATGAACAAGGGTTTTGGCTCAGGAGACAGAGAGAAAGGGGCGAATCCGAGCAACGTTGTGGAGGCAGAGTGACAGGACATGGCAACAGAGTCGATGTAAGGTTTAAAGGAAAGGTGAGTATTGAAGACGAAGCCCAAGCTACAGGTCTGGGGAATGGGATGGATGGTGACCCCATCGATAAGGATGGACAGGGAAGAGGGAGAGAAAGGGTAGGGAGGAAAGATAAGGAGCTCAGTCTTAGCCATGTTGAGCTTGAGCTGACGTTGGGGCACCCAGGCAGAGATATCAGAGAGACAGTTGATGAGGCAAGCTTGGACAGGAGGGGAGAGAGGGGGGTGGAGAGATAGAGTTGAGTGTCGTCAGCATAGAGGTGATATTGGAAGCCGTGGGAGGCAATGAGTTTGCCCAGGGACAGGGTGTAGATAGAGAAGAGGCGAGGGCCCAGGACAGAGCCTTGGGGAACCCCAACCGAGAGGGGGAGGGAGGAGGAGTTGGAATTGGGAAGAGACACATTAAAGAAGCGGTAAGAGAGGTAGGAGGAGAACCAGTCAAGGACAAAGCCACAGAAGCCTAGGGAGCTATAATTATAATTATGATTTATATAGTGAGAGCATTGTGCCTGGTGCTGTACAGCCAATGATTAGAAACAAGTTCTTGCCCTGAAGGGCTTGCAAACTAGAACAGACAAGGGAGGGGAAACAAGTGAAAGGAAAACATAGGGAGAGACAGGGATACATTAATGCAGTTGACAAGTTGCAGGTTCATGTGCTTAGCTTGATTAAGGGGGGAAAGTGGACAGATCCGGAAGGATAAGATGGTATAAAGAAAGCATCAGTGCACAATCTATGGGGGTGAGAAGACAGGGAAAACTTGATGGCAGAAGTAGGTTTTTAGGGAGGGATTTGAAGCTACCTAGCTAAACATATGTGTTCAGGGACGGCATTCCAGGCATAGGGGACAGCATGGGAGATGAGGTGAAAACTATTTAGGGAGGCAGAAACTCTGGGCAGGTGAGGGTCGTGTCAGAGGAGGAATGATGTTCTTATTGTAGAGTTAGCTTTCTGTTGACCAACACACAGTAGAAGTTTCTTCAAAACAGAACTTTACTAAGAGCTCAGAAGACATNACATTGGCCTCCTGGTGCCACCTTTTGGCCTTTTCACCCTCCACTCTTCTACAGTGTACGCTGTTCCACCCTTCACTAGCACATGGCTGCTATCAGATCTGGGTGAATAGTGGGAGTTGCTAATGCACTCCAGCCATAGATCATGGGCGTGGATGTCCCACCTGATATTTGGATTGATAGTCGCTTGGTGATGAAATGCCTCATCATATCACAGTCATGCACCCAGGCTGCCAGTGTCATAGGCCCTCCTAGTTATATCTGAATATTTAACCAGCTCAGTGCCTCAATCAGGGTACATTTGAAGAATGATCCCATTGAACATTGTGAAGGTCACCATCCAGTTTGTCCAATTGTACTCAGCTTTGGGTCTTTCAAAGTGCTCACACTCTTTCTTATCAACCCTATCATTAGGTTCGGGGATAGGGTCTCTGAACAAGAGTGCAAAGATGTCAATGTACTCCCTGCTCCATATCTGCCCTTTTTATCTGCAGCTGGTGTTCCCCTATTTGTGTGGACCCAAGACCCATCCACATAACCCCAACTAAGGGGAGGGGGTTCTTCCGAGATGTCATGCTTGCCCACAGATTTCGACTGTAGAATTCCAATAGGGTCCTGTGGTGGTGATGTGAAAAAGGACTGAAGCACAAACTTCTCTTACTAAAGCTCTGTGTGTGCTCACTGCTTTGTCTGTTTTGGTGTTTTTGAGAGCATTTTGGAAGTTTAGGTTTTTTAAGATGTCCAGATTGGTTTAAGTTTTTAAAGATGGTTATTTTAAGGATGGTATAAATTAGAGTAGTTGCATTGAAGAGAATGAAGTTATGCTGATTTATGTCATCTGAAGAGTTGATTATTGTAGAGTTAGCTTTCTGTTGAATAACACACAGTAGAAGATTCTTCAAAACAGAACTTTACTAAGAACTCGGAAGACATGCTTCCATACTGTACAGACTGCATGGGACAAGATGGAGGACAGAGAGAGGAGAAGAGAGGAGACAAGGAGAGGAAAAAAACGGTTTCATTCCCTGATCCTACTGACTTGTCCCTACTGGACAAGCCCCATATTAAGCTTGCAGGGCTTGCAATGGGCTTTTACTTGTGACTGTTGCACAATCCAGCACCCCTTGTCAACAGTCACTAGTCAAACCCACTAGGTTCATTCTTCTTAATAGCTTGCGATAGCGTTCCCCTGCTAGTGGCTTCATGAACACATCCGCTGTCATATCCTCTGTAGGACAGTATTGCATATCTATGAGTCGTTGTTCCTGTGAGTCTTTCAGGAAATTATATTTTACATCAATGTACTTGGTTCTGGGGTTGATTCGTTCTGTTTGTGCCAGCGCTATACATCCTTGGTTGTCTTCCAGGATTGGCGTGGGTCTGTCCAATTTTTGCCCCAGATCATTCAGAAGCCGTTGCAAACAGATAACTTCTTGGCTGACATGTGCTGCTGCCATATACTCTGCCTCTATAGAGGAAAGTGTCACAGAGCATAGGCTTGTTTCCTACTGCCTCAGCTGATGGGTACTTCACCAAGCAAAAATAGGTACCCACTGGTAGTTTTTCGGTACAAATGGTCTCCAGCCCGATCTGCGTCTACGTACCTTATCAGGTCTGACTCGGAAGTTGCTGGGAGCTGTAGCTTGAGGTGCACAGTCCCTTTCAGGTACCGTAAGACCCTCTTCACTGTGTTCCAATCCCTTTGGGTTGGGGCTGAGACTTGTCTACACAGTATACCTATTGCCACCGCAATGTCAGGGCTTGGATTGTGGCAATACACAAGAGCTTTCCTATTTCTGTATTGCTTATTGTCTGGCAGTAATAAGCTTGGTTCTTTGATCTCCTTTAAGTAGCTGGTTTCCATAGGGCTATTTGCTGCCTTCGCACCCCCCATGCCGAAACTTTCTATCATCTCTTCTATTGCCTGTCTTTGGTTGAGAAGATAGCTTCTGTCGTGTTTTCTTTCAATTTGTATTCCAAGGTAGCGCGTTATGTTACCCAGGTCCTTAGTTTCAAAGTCCTGATTTAGAGCTCTCATTGTTTCGCACTTGTCCCCTTCTTGCTCAAAGCATACAATAAGGTAATTGACATAAATTAATACAAAGATCCACCTACCCCTTAGTCTCTTTGTGTATAAGCAGGGATCTGCTTTGCTCCTGGCAAAATTTTCCCTCATGAGCACCTTGTTTATTTTAGTGTTCCACGCTCTGGCGGCCTGCTTAAGCCCAAATATGCTTTTGTGCAGTTTGCATACAAGATCCGGCCTTTTAGCGTCTGCAAACCCCGGTGGTTGGTCCATGTAAATATCTTCCTTCAACTCACCATTTAGGAACGCTGTTTTCACGTCCATATGCTTGACTTGCATTCCAATTCCGGCAGCTATACTTAACAATGTTCTGATTGTAGTGTGCTTAACTACAGGTGCAAAAGTTTCATCATAGTCTTCTCCGTACTTCTGGGAGTATCCTTTCGCGACAAGTGGGGCCTTGTACCATTCAATATTTCCCTGTGTATTGTTCTTTATTTTAAATGTCCATTTACAACCTATAGTTTTTCTCCCTGCAGGCAGTGGAGTAAGTGTCCACGTCGTGTTGTCCTGTATGGACTTTACTTCTTCTTCAGCTGCTCTTACCCATTTTTCGGCTTCCTCTTCTGCGAGATGTTCTCCCAGGATGCTGGCTCTGACAATTTACTGGTGCTGACTTTGTAGGATAGATGAGTGGGGGGAATGCCTTTGTTAGACCTCGTCGACTGCCTTGGCTCAGCATCAACAGCTGGCTGTATCTGTTCCTGTACTTCTGCTACCTTTGTGCCGATTTCGACTATTTGCTCAGAGGATTGCTCCTGTTCAGTGGTTTTGTCTGTGGTTGATTGTTCTCCTTAGCCTGGACCTTGGAGAGTCATCACACATTCGCTTGAGTTTTCCACAAAGGTCACACTGTTACTAATGGTTATTCTGTCTGGGCGTGGATCCAGGATCCTGTAACCTTTGGCATGCTCACTGATGATGCCTTCCACTGCTCTGTGGATGCCTTCCACTGCTCTGTTTTTCAACTTGGTACATTTCTCCTCTGGGATATATACTTAAGTCTTACTTCCAAATACTCTGATGTGGCCCACACTAGGTTTTTGACCATGCCACAGTTTGTATGGAGTTTTCCTCTCTGTTCTAGAATACAGCCCATTTTGTAGGTAGGTAGCAGTAACTGCTGCTTTGCCCCAGTATCTTTCTGGTAGTCCAGAGTCTGTTAATATGCATCTAACCATTTTGGTTAGCGTTCTGTTTTTTCTTTCAGCTGTTCCATTCTGCTCTGGTGTATATGGCACTGTCTTTTGATGCTCAATTCCATGGAGTCTAAGGAAGTCCTCTACTTCCTTTCCTGTGAACTCATCTCCATTGTCAGTCCGCAGTGTCTTTGGTCTGCACTGGAACTTGTTGCTCGTCATGTCACATAGTCCTGAAGTTTGTCGAATACTTCATCTTTATGACGTACATGATCGTGTACCTTGAATAATGTAAACTACCAATTGTGGAAGTTTAAAGTGGAAATGCTACTGTCTAAAGATGATCTATGGGAGATGATTACCACAAACAGACCAGCAGCAAATAACGAGGAATGGGATAAAAAGGACAGGTTAGTAAAGGCTACAATAAGTTTATTGGTAGAAGATGACCAGCTAATCTATGTAAGAAGTGAGACCACAGCAAGAGGCATGTGGATTGCATTGCAAAACTTGCATGAGAGAACTAGCCTGAATAGCAAACTGTCTCTAATGAGGAAACTATACAAAATGAGGCTTGGCAAAGAAAGTGAAATGCAGGAGCATATAAATGTCATGTTGGAAGTAGTGGCACAGCTACGTGGCACTGGAAAAGATATAAAGGACAGCCATGTGGTAGCCCTACTCTTCTGCAGCCTGCCTGAATCTTACAGTGCCCTCATCAATGCCCTGGAGACAAGGCCAGAGACTGAACTGAAGCTGGAATTAGTTAAAGCTAGACTTGCAGATGAATTCCAGCGTGGAAAGGAGAACCTGCAGAATGATCTAAAGCAGGGTAATGAGACTGCACTGAAAACCTCAGACAAAGCTCCTAAGAGGAAAACCAAGGCATGCTTCAGATGGAAAAAGGAGAAACATTTTTAAAAAGACTGCTATATATGGAAAGCAGAACAGCAAAAACTGTCTCCACAAACACCTAAGCAAAGGGCTAAAGTCACAAACAGCAACACAGTCGCTCAACAATAAAGTGGGTGCTTCAGAGCAATGCAAAACAGCTCATCCCAAAATTGGTGTGTAGACTCCGGGGCAACGAGCCACATGACTAGCAATAAAAAATTCTTCACAGGACTGGATCTGAGCAGTAAAAAAAAAGGATCTACCTTGCAGATGGGAGAAGCATCAATGCAGAAGAAACTGGACAAGAATTCCTGTACTGCAACCAGTCACAGGAAGGCACACTGACCATACCCATGAAAGATGTGCTGTATGTGCCCAACTTAGAAGGAGGACTCCTGTTTGTGAGGCGCCTGGCAGCGAGGGGGCTCACCATTCGTTTCCAGGGAGACGAATGCACAATTCAAAGTGGGACAAAAGTACTGACCAGAGCCACTGCAAATGAGCACCTTTACCGTCTGAGCACAGCGAAAGAACAAGCAAAGCTCACTGCACACAAGCCACACGATGAGTACATCCACCTTTGGCATAGACGCATGGGGCATAAACATCCAGACAGCATCAAGGAAATGCACAGACAGCAGTTGACCTTAAGGTATCAACGTGTCCCGTCATCATAAAATGCGACTGTTGCATCAAAGCCAAAGCCACAAGGGCTACACTTTTCTCTCCCCCCTCCCTCTCCTTCCCTTCCTTCGAGGCTCACTCTGTGCGTCTCTACTCCCCACTTCACCTTCGTGTCGCTGTCATCTACCACCTCCCTGGCCCCCTTTCCTCTTCTCTCCCAGACTTTGAATCCTGGCTTACCTTCTTCCTCTCTGAGGATACCCCCGCTGTCATTCTTGGTGACTTCAACATCCATGTTGACACACCTTCCCTGCCCTCCATCTCCCACTTTCTCTCCCTAGCCTCCTCCTTTGATCTCTGCCTCTGGACTGATTCCCCCACCCACACCGACGGCCACTCTCTCGACCTCATCTTCTCCAGAAACTGCCTGTTGCTGACATCTCCTTTGACCTTTGTCCCGTGTCCGACCTTTACCTCGCTTCCTTTAACCTCTCCCACCAACCCCCATCTTCTTCCCCAGCTCCACGTCCCTTCCGTGATCTGCAGGCTATTAACCCTTTAGATTTTGCTTCCTCTTTCTCCCCCCTCCTCCTCCTCTTCCCCTGACACTGCCAGCTCTTCTCTTAACACCTCTCTTGCTACAACCCTCGACTCTCTTGCCCCCCCTCTCCTGCCACCCTGTTCGACCCCAAAACCCCCATCCTTGGCTCACCCCTACTATCCACTGCCTTCGCTCCTGCACCCGGGCTGCTGAACACCTCTGGCGCAAATCCTGCTCCCACCCTGACTTCCTCCACTATAAATTCTCCATCTTCTCGCTCTCTTCCGCTCTCTTCCTGGTGAGGCAACACTACTATGCCTCCCGGATTGAATCCTACTCTCGTGACTCTTGCCGCCTCTTCTCCACCTTTGACTCCCTTCTCAAGCCCCCCTGCTCCCCTCCAACCTCTTCCCTTTCTGCTCAGGAGCTCACGTCATTCGTCACCTCAAAGATTGACAAGATCCACCGGGACATTGCTTCCCACCCGTCTCCTCTCCCTGCTCCCTCACTGCCCCTCCCACTCCCCCCTTCCTCCTGTCTCCCTTAAGGAAATCTCCTCTTTGCTGTCTTCCTCCAACCCTTCCACCTGCCCTCTTGACCCAATCCCCTCCCCAACTCCTGACCTCCATCACTGTTGCCCCCCCCTTTACATGTCATTAATCTCTCCCTCTCCACTGGCTCCTTCCCCTCCGCCTTCAAACATGCCACACTCTCTCCCATCCTCAAAAAGTCCACCCTCGACCACACTGACCCCTCTAGCTACCGGCCAGTCTCCCTCCTTCCGTTTGCCTCTAAGCTTCTGGAATGTGTTGTCTACTCCCGCTGCCTGGATCTCCTCT
>QEPC01003261.1:3558362-3588908 GCA_003113815.1 Sphenodon punctatus
GCTGCGATGGAGGAGCTCGCTGTGCCGGCGTAGATTAGGAGCGCCTGTCCGATGTCGAGGGACATATCCATCGCTCCCTATTGAGCTGATTCTCCCTCTCTACAACATCCTGGACCTCCCCCACCCTCCGCACGTGCCGGTTCCAGTCCTGCCTTTCCAGACGCTGGTCCTTCCTCATTTCTGTTAGCTGGTTGCACTGGTGGGCTGCAACTTACAGCATGGACTGGTTGTGTGACACCACCATTTGCTGGATGGCATCTCAGATCTCCTCCCCCTAGTGGGTCCCCATCCATAGCAGGTCCTCTGCTAGATCCTCCTGGTGCCTGCGCACCCTGGCATGATGCTCCTGCATTTGCTGAACAACTGGTACCGTTCCTGGCAACCCTTCTTTTTCTGGGGCCAGCTGATCTGTGGGGAATGAGGAATGTTACACTGTCGGGGATTTCCTCCAGTGTAGGCCCAATACCGAGCTCATGGTATCGCACCCCTCATGGGTGCTCTGACAGTCATCCGGGGTGGTGGTGTGGGGCCTTGGGGGGGGCACATGGTTGACCGCGCATTGACTCCCTCCTTGCACCTTGGTATCCCCTTGGTATCCATTGTGTACTTCATCAGGTGGGGGGGTGAGCTCTTTGTGCTGCGGCATGTCTCCTGGGGATGTTGGCCTCCTGTGGGCGAGGGGTTGCAGGCATTAGGGTTATGCGCGCCCCCTTGTGCAGGCCTCTCCCTCCGTCTCCTGCCCTAGCTTCTCCCAACCTCCCTGTTCCGCTCCCCGTTGCTCTTTCAGTGCCTACCTTCCTGGACATCGGGGGCATCTTCTATGGCCGCTCAGGTGCTCTCCTCCTCCTGAACACCTGTGGGTGTGGGATGTTGGACAACTGTGTTATCTTCCTCTCGCCGTTATCTATTAGCAGCCGGTTGCCCTGCTCCCCCCTCCCACCCCCTTGGTGTTGCTTACCCTCAGACCCGGACCCCCTGTCTGCTGGCCCCTGCGATTCCATGGTGGCTTGCATGAGCTCATAGGGGGCACAGCTGGTGAGGATCACGTGGGTGTTGCTGTCTGATCCCCAGAGTCTGAGGCTGTCAGGCTCTCGGCTGCCTGCTGCACCTGATAGCAGGTGATGTTTGATGGGCCTGCCTCATCATCGGTGGGTGGGGCGGCCGACTGAACATGCAGGTGCCGTCTCCGGCAGCATGGGGGGGGGGATAGCTGGTCCACCCGGGTGTGGCCCACCTTGGCAGCTGTGCCCACTATGCGTGGGGCCACAGTGGATCCCCGCACACACAGGAATCTACCCTATTTTCTGTCTTGTCTCTGTGGTGTAATCTCTGCAGCTCCTCCGTTCTCGGGCTGAAGTGGACAGACTGCAGCACAGAGCGAGTTTAAGAGCCTATGCTGTGGCTGTGCGAGCAGGGTAGAAAATAAAATAAATAAAATAATCTAGTTCTGTTGGGCCTGGCTGAGTCAGGCTCACACTCTGCCCAAGCCCCTTGGAGTGGGCTAGGCTCCCTTGCTGAGAAAGGGTCAATATAAATACCACCTGGCAAATCACGGTGATACCACTGTACTCTGTAGGGGGTGTGACCATGTTGGAAAGGGGTGGGGAAACACCTTAACCCTGCCCCTTTTCTGATATAGCTCGATCCCTCTGCAGCACCATGATGTCTTGGTGTTCCATGGGGGGTGCAGGGCCACCCAGACTCATCAGGCCCAGACTCAGAAGACCCTTTGGCCTAGGCTCAGGTTGGGTCCGCTGCTGCCAGGCATGGCTAAAACTCAGGCCCAAATGTGTGGTCTGAGCAGGGCTCTAGAGCAGGGCTGGGCAAATTTTTCTAATCCCAAGAGCCAAATCCATTTACCGCAATGGGCCCAAAGAGCTTCATGTGGCTCTAGAGCCACAATTTGCTCACTTCTGCTCTAGAGGACGCATCACTGTGCTTTCACATGCAGTAGATTGCAGGGTCTAGGCCCTAAGAAGCAGCCTGCAGAAATTAGATCCTGAAAATGCTCCACACAGGGTGAAAGATTTATGAATCTTAACTCCACTTTACCACTGCTTTAACATTTCTTATGCATGTTGCAGGGCTGCATACAGTGCCAATACAGCCCTGCAAGATGCATAAGAAATGTTAAAGTGGAGTTACGTACATGTCTGTTTTCACCCACAATTGCTCTGTTTCTAGAATGGCAGTTGAGATATACTCAAATCTATATATAAATATTCCCACTTTGTCCAGGTGAACAGCTTGGGAACCTGTCTATTGGCCATTTCAATGTAGGCAGAATTTTAAAAAAGAACACCTTTAGACTCTGTCTCTGCATTCTTAAATTTGCCTGCTTCATGAGGTAGGCTAAGCCGAGCACTGTAGCCATATCACTAGTTAACAAACACAGGCAAAAATGTTCATGTGTTTCATTTACTTACGGCTCTCAGATCAATAGCGAGAGCCTTCTCTCTTTTTGACTTGCCTATGCAAAAATGCTATCAATTATTAATCAAAGCGGACTAGATTTCATTGAAGATATGACTTCCTGCAGCAAGATACAATATCCTTAAATGTTAGTTTAAAGGTGCATCCTTTCTGAAAATGTTTCAGGTTTAAAAGAGTTCTTAAAGAGCAAATCAAACTGCATTTAGCTACATAATTGTCTGGGCTGCAATTCTTTCTGGAGAAATATACACAGACCTGTAACTGAGTCCAGTAAGCGTGTGACCAATGTGCTATAGATATTTCATACAGAGACTTCAGTGGGCTGCAGCACATCTTACCCTGAATTATCGGCACGGAAAGAATGGTAAGCAACTGTGGGGGAAATTCATGCAGCCCTGCATTGGAGCCAAGGCAGCCCTGCCACCTGTATTTCTCATGTGTCCTCTAAAATTTGCATATCTGGCCCCCCTAGCTTCTGTGCAAATAGCACTGGCCTCATGTGGATCTGCCAGGATTTGTATGAGCCTCCTCAGGATTTCTGGATGAGGACAGGTGAGTAAAGCCATCAAATTTTGCCTGAGGCAGGGCTGCTAACCAGGGGTGTCACTAGGTTCTTTCCTTGAGTGCGGCTTGACCTCTAATGTGGTGTGTGTGACCATGCCAGAAAGGGGTGGAGAGTACCTTTGCCCCTGCTTTCCAATGTTTCTATACCCCTTTCTGGCATGGCCATGCCTCATGACATCACAGCGCTCCAAAGGGATGGGTTCCACCAAAGTCCAAGAGGGAGAACGGCTCCCCTTCCAAACCACTGCTGTTCGGCAAGCACTGCAGTATGGTAGCAGCAGGGAGGGCTGGTTCTGCAGGAGAGGTCCAGGGCTCCGGTTCAAACATCTGGGCCCCCAGGCCCCTCAGCCAGTAATTAGCGATGCATGCCACTGCTGTTAACGTGGTCCTGCAACTTTATAACAGCTACATAGCTCCGTTTAACTGGATCTGTAAAAACCACAGTCTATTGCTTCTTGTGCTTTTCTGTCACAAATGGTATTCTTCCAGTGCATTTAGATGCAATGCAGCAAGCCAACACAGCTGAAAGATACATTTTGAGGGACTGTAAACCCTGTCAGAAATGATCACCGTGTCACACTTTTGTTATTATTTTCTTATGCATTGCCTATTGAATGCGTGCAGGGAATGAATAGGAAATTAAGCACGAGACAATTATGACCTATTTAAATTATATATTGGTAGCTTGGCACGTGGTAGTAAGTCATTAAATAAATCACTGTGAGGGAAACTGTTCAAAATATGCCATTTTTATATTTACATGTGCCATTCACGCTGAAGAAAAGGTAGAAAATTCTATACACATAGACATACTTGGAACAGCAGAATGTATCAATTTCTAACGAGGAGGACATTGTAAAACTCATGATTAAATTGATCTCTGCGCTGTTGCCAGAACTGAAAGCTGCTCTGGAGATTCCTCTAGTTAGGTTTCTTCTCTTTTGGGAGAAAATTTAGGCTCTTTCTTTTCTTTGATTTTAAAAAAGGTATTTTCTACTAATGTTTTTAGAAAGTCATTTTTCTTGGATCATATCCTACCCCAGGAATCCACTTCCAGCTAAGGCCCACTCCAACCCTATTGAAATCAGGGGCAAAACTCCAAGCAAAACTCCACCGCCCCTTTAAGAGAGAGAGAGCACCAGCACAGGAGTTGCAGGAGCAAAGCTGCAGGCATTGCCAGGAGGACAGAACCATGTGTAATTGGGGAAGCAGCTGATACAGGGCATGGCCTAATTGGGAAAGCAGCTGATACAGGACATGGCACTAACCAGCCCACAGAGAGGAAAACCTGAGTGGAGGCTCAGTGAATGGAAACGAGGTAGGCACTGAAGGGAAGCTCTACCATTAGCTTAGCCTAGAAGGTTACCTGGGCTGAAGGAAGCCTCAGGGTGAGAGAGGCTCTGGGAACAGAGAAGCCAGGAGGCTTGCGAGACTGCTAGGGAAGCAGAACTCCTGAGAAGAAAAGGAATAGCCAAGGGGTTTGGCTGCTTCAACATTGTGAGTACTAAGAGGTTGAGAAAGGTCAAAGCCTGGGACTATGGGCTGCTGCACAGAGCAGGTACCACTGAGAATGAAGCCTTGTACTTTGGGAGTAGCCAGGGGGTTAATGTGAAAGGTGACAGCCCAGGGGAGGGCTAGACCATGTTTAGAGACTTACTGTTAGAGAGACCATGAAGAAAGACTTGAGAACTAATTCCCACTTGAGACGTCTGATTGTATGGAGACTATTGAGGATTTGGGCCCTAATCCTGCATGAACTCTCACCTGGAGGCAGTCAACCCTGTTCACAAGGTAATTTCTAAAAATCTCTTATTTTTTTTCTCTCTCTCTCTTAAAAATATTTTATTCTCTCTTTTCTTCCTTTCTACTCTCCCTCCCTCAGGATTTCATATAAATACCAGGAAACATGATTGCAGTTAGCTCCCAGCATTTTTTCTCACTTAGAGAACTGGCAAATTATTTTCTATAAAAAAATAAGACCAAGAAGGAAAGCACCACCTGTCCAAATATCAATAGGAGTTCTGTGAAGGCCAGCCCTGTCCCTGAAGCCCTGATTGGTTAGTAGGGCTGGTACCTCTGCTAGAAAGAAACTGACAGTGCCAATCTGCATATATTGTCATGTATTAGTTTATGTAAATGTATGTAAATTTAAAGGAACATATTTGTTTGGCTTATAAAAAAGTTAGGGGTAGGAGGCAGGTGCAGGATGCCTGGCATAAGGGCAGAGGAATAGACTGCAAAGACAGATGGGTAGCTCTACAGCCTGTGTACAGGGTCCCTTCTTTCACTACAACCATAGCAGGAACCTCTCCAGTCAGCTGGGTCTGGATAACGATGCACGGCTAGGATGGCCAAATATGCAAATTTTAGAGGACACATGAGAAATACAGGTGCAGCCCTGCAACCTGTATTTCACATGTGTCCTCTAAAATTTGCATATCTGGCCACCCTACACGCAACTCCCTCTCCCTCCTCCAGCTCATTGCAAAGGCAGGTAAAATATAAGATGATAGTTGACTGATCTCAAGAATTATTGACTTAATCCTGTGCCGGAAGATGATGCTTGAAATCCCCGAGACTTGGTATCTGTCAAACCCTGAAAGGTGCTAATCCTATTGGTTCGGGATGACCGAAAAGAGCAAGTCCCATCCTCCACCTTCTTCCAGCTCTCCTCATGCGATGCCAGTTGGAGGAAGAAGCTGCAGAAGAGAGAACGGGTGGGGCTGAGTAAGGGAGCTGTTGCTTGGCAAAAACCAGGTCATGGACTGGTCGTTGAGAACCACTGACCTAAAGGTAAAGAAATCTAAAAGTGCATTAATACAGATGTTTGTTAAAAAATCCTCTTTTAAAAAAATAATAATTAAAAAATCCAATGTCCTGAATCTCCACTATTTGAGGGCAAGAGCCATTTAAGTAGGTGATCTAGATGAGACTCGCCCTCATGATTGAGGGTTTTGCTGAATTGGAAACATTACTACTAGTTTTAGCACCTGATCCTGAAAAACAATCATGCTGGCAGGTGCTTGTTCCTGCATGAATCCCTTTGCAGTATCATGTCCTAAATGAATCAATTTTTACAAAAATCTGTTTTGTGCTGCTCACTAGGCTTTTAAAAAATTTTTTTTTGCTTCCTTTTATATTTCCTTCAGTCAGGACCAGGAAAATATGGGATCAGGCTTCACTTTGGTTGATTGTTGACTTCTAGTTTTAATCTTATTTTCATGCACTGCAGAGGGCTAGTCTCACATCCAGGGCAGTGGCCTTCTGGGGGTGCTTTGCTGCTGTGGTCCATCCCCCCCCAGTTCCACCTTGCCAAAGCCTGCTGCTACCTTGGCTCTGTCTTGCAGCCACGGCACTGCTGCTGCCCTAGGCTGCTGCTGCTGTAGTAGTAGTAGCTAGGCTTCTACCTTTGACCTGAGTGAAAGAAACCACACTAAAACGGGGCAGGGCAAATTAACTCCATCTCTGGCCACTTCGGAGAGGCAGGATAGAAAGGTGGGCGAAGAGCCTATTTGCTCTGCCTCTTTATGACACCCCCTCTGAAACCCTGATTTTTCTGGGTTAAGTAGGTGTTAATGGGTTAAAATTTGGAGAAACGGTAACCTTAGCTAGCAGCTATAGCAGCCTAGTCTCCAGCTCTTTAGTCTTGTAGTACCCCCACATTGGGGGGGGGGCATTGTGGAGAGCAGCATGTGTCACCCCTTGGGGCTGCTGTAGGCGGGTGAGGGACCTGGGGCCTGGAGCACCAGCTGCTGTACTGGCTGTAGTGTAGTGCCATCTGCTGGGCACTACTGGTAAATACTACATTTCCCATAAGCCTTAGAAAACAGGAAATAGAGACTTCTAGAAGGAGTTCAGATAGCAAAGGCTAGGACGGGAACTGTTACTGTGACTCTGTAGAATAATAAGGTTTAGAGAGAGTGTCTGTGAATAAAGTGGTTTATGTTCAACTCTGGACTACAGAAGTGTGTCTATACAGCACATACCAAGAAGGGATACCACACTGGCTGACTGCCCACCTACAGTCCCAGTGGAGCAGTTGAAGCACATCTGGCTCATTGGACAGACTTATCTGGCAGCTCTGGGGGAGGGGGCAAAACTGATTTTGCTTGGGGTCACACAATGGTTAATCAATCTCAACCCTGCATTGCAACACGGGATGGAAACATTGGAGGGATTATGTTTAGGGCTGACACCTAAGAGGTTTTGGCCCAAAGAGGAGTGGGGCCTGCCCCTTTTCACAGTGGCCTTGCCCACTGTGGAGCATTATAATGGGGGGGGGGGGGGGGAGGGAGGGTGCAAGAAAGGGGTGGCAGAGCCTCTCTTTCCTGCCTCTGATCAGACTCCTCCTGCCCATGAAGCCCTGGGTTATCCGATGTAGAGAAAGCAGGGTTTCACGCAGCAATGAACGCTTAAAACCTTGAGACTTTGGGTCAAACCCAGGAGGACGTCAAGTATGGGTATTTTCAGATGTTACGAGATCACAGTCAATTCCCTGTGGTGGTTGTGACCACGTAACATCTGAGGGGGGGAACAGATGTTCCCTCCCCCAGATGTTCACCACGGTCAATCGCGGCGGGGAATCATTCACCACGCGATCGGCTGAACCAGTGGGACCGGTGGTGAAGGCGATTCCCCGCCGCGATGAACCAAGCCGTCACGTCTGGACGGCGGTCACGGCCCCGAATTCCCGCAGGGATTCCGGCCCGTGGTCAATTCGGGCAGGCGCTGCGGATGCATTGGTCGCGGCACCCGCCCGTCACCCCGGAGGGCGGCCGCCAGGGGAGGGGGGGCAGGGCCGTGCGGCTGCACGTTGTGCCGTGCGGCCCCTCCCTCTCCCTGATTCCCTGCCGGGAGCCCACGGCACATCTGTTAGGCCGTGATGCAGTGGCCCCGGCGGGGGATCAACAGATTGGTTCCATGACGGGGTCGATTGGCCCCGTCACGTCTGAAAATACCCTATGTTTATTTGTTTTTGAAAGTAGAAAATTTACAATTTCCTTTTTAAGAAATAATTACAAAATTTCTCCTGAGGTCTGCATTTACTTTACAAAATTTACATTTTTAGGCCAGTCTGACCTGCATTAGTGTCCCTTTCTATCTTGCATCCCTGATATTTTGTGGGTTCATTTCACAATAACAATCTTGCCTTCATGTAATTTTTTCATTTAATTTATATTGTGCCCTGATTCCGAGAGGGACTAGGAATCTGAGGCCCTTTTCTAATGGTGTGGGGGGGATGGGCGGGCAGTGCGTGGGGTGCATTCCCTGGACCCCCACCCACCTATTCCCATCTCCATGCACAGAGCATCTGCCATCAGTGCCCATTGCTCTGTGCGTGGGTGATGGGTGGAGCGCGGGAGCATGCACGCACCCCCACCGGCCACGGTGTTCCCACAGATGCCCACCCATCCCTTCCCCGCTGCAGCACTCAAATGCATGCCCCACCCACCCACGTGTGCGGTGGGGTGGGGAGGGAGAGGAGGGCCCGTTTGAAAAGGGCTTGAAAGCAGCCAGCTGAAAACCTGCCAATACAAATGGTGCAGTTTTAGGGACTAGACCTTTCCCCCTTGCAAACTCACCACTTGTCTGTTAATCTGTGTTTGCCTTGTTCTGTAAAAAGGCATCCACACTACACTCTTTTACAGTGGGGTGCAAACCTGCACGCTGAGTGCTACGTGAAATCCTTTCTGTGCTCCTTGATGATCCCTTGGTCCCTGCTAGGGATGGGAAATCAGGTTGAACATAATATTTGGATCAAAATTGGAATTTAATTCAATTGAATCCTACTTGAATCGGATTGTATTTTTTTTCTCTGTTGACTTCAACGGGAAACTTTCCCATTGAAGTCCATGGAAAACGGAACCCATTCAGTTCAATGGGCCGTTCATCATTTTAAGCCACAATCCTAGAATGATGACTGGGCCAAAGAGCAGCCTAGCAAATTGCAATAGCAGAGAGGGCAAAATTAGCAGGTGTGCACCCCTGAATCAATCTGATCCAGTGAAAATTGGGTGGATTTGGAAAATTGGAGGAAGATTCTGATGAAAATCAGATTAATCTGATTTTGATTTTCCCATCCCTATTCCCTTCCACCTGATATAAGGGGTGGAATATTGAAATGCAAGCAAACACGGATTAAGGGACAAGTAGAGGATTTGCAAGGGGGAAGGATGTTGTGCATATACGTCCTTAGTATCTTAACCATTCATGAGACCCTATTCATACAAAACTTAAGAACCACCTACACAGTGTGGTGTAGTGGGTAAGTGTGCAGTACTTGGATCCGAGTTCAAGTTTCACCTTAGCCAGAAACTCACTGGGTGACCTTGGGCTGGTCACAATATTATCTCAGCCTAACCTACCTCACAGGGTTGTTGTGAGAATTAAAAGCTCTGTTAATTAGTTATATGTGAAGTGCTCTGAGTGTGCTATATAAAAATAAGATTATGATGATTAAAAAGTCATGGGCCAATTCCCCAGCTGATATATTAGCACAACTTAAATTAACCACAACAACAGTTGCTGGTAATATGTTATAAAGCAAAATATAAATAACACAAAACTCCTGGTATTCACGTACAAAACCCTGCACAACTTGGCTCCCCTTTCTCTCTCAGCCCTAATCTCCTTACACATTCCTGCATGCACTCTCCGCTCCTCCTCTGTCCCCTCCCTCATCTCCCCTGCTCCCCTAACCACCTTCGTCCCTTCTCCCTTGATGCCCCCCATGCCTGGAACTCCCTCCCTCCCCACATCCGCCTTGCCTCCTCCCTCTGCACCTTTAAATCCCTCCTCAAAACCCACCTCTTCCTTGACGCCTTTCCCGACGCCTTTTAGAACTTTCCTCTCAACATTTACAGTCTGCTCTCCCCCTGACTGCAACCAAGCCAAGCACGTGCACCTGAGACTTCGCATCCACTTGAATGTTGTTTATCCCTTGTCTCTCTCTATGTCCCCCCTCCATGTCTATTAGATTGTAAGCCATAGGCAGGGACCGCGTCTATCTTATTGTTCTGTAAAGTGCCAGGTACGCAGCTGGCGCTATGCAAATGCTTATAATAATAATTAATAAGATAAATACTTGATAAAACCACATATAAATATATAATAATCTACAATAAACACCTGATGTGTTTTGAGCAGTATGCTCTTCTTCAAGGGGATCTTCAAATAAACAAAACCAACACTCAATACAATAAATAACAATAAATCAAATAATAATTAATGCAGAAAAAGATAACTTACCTTCCAAAAACCATACCAACAAGCATAATACACTATAAGCATAATACACGCTGCTGCTGCTCCCGTCGCTGCTCCGATGGCTGGGGGACTCTGCTGGTCACCAAAGGGGAACAGGTGAGGGGGTCCTGGACATGCTTTTTGCCCCCCCTGCCCCTCCCCCCCCCCCTCCCCCCCCATGCTGGAAACCGGAAGTGCTGGGGAACTAATAAGACCCAGACCGGCGGCTGCGCCGGCGTCCGCGAGACGAAGGGCTGCGGCCAAAGGGCGTGGCCCTTTGGGGCCAGGAGGGGGCGAGGGGGGGGTGTCCCTTGAAAGAATTGAGGGGGAGGAGAAATTATATGCAAGCAGCGGTTTGTGGGAATGAGAGTGGGGGATTGATGGAAAGGGAGGGGAGAAGTGTTATGGAAGAGAGTAGGGGAAAGTGGGGTGTGTGTCATGGGTTGGATTGGGGTATTCGTTAGGAGAGGGGGAGGAGGAAGAAGAATTATTTAGGAAGATTGACGTGGGGTTGGTGGGACCACCTCCCCCTGGTGAGAGGAGGGTGGAGGTGGTCAGGTTTCCCTCGGTGGCAGCGGGGGATAACTGTGATGAGCAGGTTGTTGATGGGATCTATCCTGTGTTTGTAGAAGAGATTATGGAGTGGTTTATTGGATGAGTATAGGGAGGGGATTGGGAATATGTGGGTTGTATTTTTCTTGTTAAATTGTATATCATGTTAGCTTTGTTGATGTCTCTGAGCCCCTGTGTGGCAAACTCAGAAATATTATGTGTTGTAAGCCGCCTCGAGACCCTCGGGTGAGAGTGCGGGATAGAAATAAACATGGATTTGGATTTGGATAACAAGAACATATCTAAAACAGAAAACAAAGAGTGGGTCAAAACCATCTGTTGTTGTGGCTTGTTTTGTTACTGGGTTTGTCCTTTGTTTGTGTTTACAGCTTAAATTAAGCCAACAGAGGAAGGCTGATTTACATCAGCTGAGAATCTGTCCCCATGGTGAGAAACCTGAGCAGTAGCAGCAGACTACTATCAGGATTATATTCATTCAACTATAGTGACACCTGGTTAAGACAGCATGGGAAGCTCTTCAGAAACCCATTTAGTTTCACTGAATATTTCTGCTGTTAGTATCTCTGAGACCTGCTCTTTCATAAAACGAAAATTGCCTCCCAGCAATTACAAACCTGAATTAACGGATAAACATAATATGGATCCGTATTAGGGTTGCCACCTGTAGTGGTTTTTTTTACCTGACACTCCCATAGGCCAAAATGGAAGTGTCGGGTAAAAAATGACCGAAGGTGGCAACCCTAATCTGTATTTAAATCCAGAAATTGTGGGATCCGATCTGAAAATGGATCCTAACAGCAATTTCTTCCAGTGGACTGCCCCTAGTATATAGTAGGGGGAAGAACTGCTCTTTCTGAAGGAGGTCTCTTCCCAGACTGTAAAGCTGAAATAATTAACATGCATAAATTATGTCTTACCTAAAAGTCACCGTTTTATGTTTGCTTCTTAACATTGCTGCCTGGCTGTCATAGCTGCGCCGTGTACCCGGTAAACACAAACTGCCAAGCTCATGCCAGCATCGCTGCAAGGGCTTCCTGGCAAGAGAGCTGCTCAGATCAGTGGAGTGCCTAACATATGCCTAACCCAAGGGCGAGTGTGTGGCTGTTACTAACTTGAGTTCATTTCAGAGTGCCCTTTCTCTTCAGCTGGTGTGGCCACACCTAATCTTTCCTTTCTAAAGCTTGATCTGAGTGAGGGAAAGAACAAATATTAAAATAATGCTCTTAACATTGGAGAATCCTTTATGAAGGACTGGATTAAATTTGATGAGGGCCTGGGGCTGCTCTCAGCCATCCTCTTCTGTCTGAAAATTCCCTGGACCCCCCCCCCCCCCCAAAGAGCTCCTTGATGATCCAGCTTCCCAGGTACTCCAACTGTACCTGGGAACAGGTGGGTGGGGGTCTGGGGAATGCACNCCACCCTGCCGCACAGGGCTGCTCTGCACAGGACCCCACCATCTCCCTGTCCCCTCCTTCAGAACACCCACTGTATCATCCCAGAGCACCCCCTTACCCCTCATTCCTTAGTGGGGTTGGGAAAGTTAGACTGAGAAGAACTGAAGGAAGATCTATTCCAGCCCCCGTGTAGCCTCCTGTCTGTCTCTGGGACAAATCTCTGCTGTCTTCCTGCATCCGGAACCATCCCAGACAAACTCCAGTGCTCTGGCCCAAGCCATGCTCCTCCAATGGGACGCCCCATTGGAGCCACAGCCCGGACACCCTACATTTTTAGAAAGGGAAGGGGTGTCACTGAAATCCACGTGCTCTGTGGTTCTGGGCAGGTTTAGGGGACAAAATCAGCCACCTGTAATGTCACTGGAGGATTAGCTAGCTCTGTTGTTTAGCCACCTTGGCATCCCTGGCACCCAAGCCAAGGTTCCTGCTGTGCAGGATCAGATAAAAACAATCTGATCCCAGCCACCCAGACCTGATCTTACCTTACCCTTTGTTGACCTGTCTCACTGGTGAAGTTAACATGGGTGGATGACAGAAGCAGAGCCTGACTATGGGAATCCACAATCAGCTCCTGCTCCTGTTGTCCACCCATGCCTTGCTATGCCCCCCTGATGTCCACCAATGCCCCTCCCTCCACCCAACCACCCAGACCGAACCTTACCTGCCTCCAAACCTTGAGCTATGTCCCTTCCATAGGCCTTGCTCTCCTCCTCTCCCTGCCAGATCAGCTCCAAACATGGCTGACCAGTCACTCACATTGCCCCCTGGGAGGTGCAGTTCCATCTCTTTCCAGAGCACTGATAGTCATTATCAAGCAGTACCTTCTGGGAGTTGTAGTCCCCAGTATTCAAGACAGTTTGCTTTTAAACAGTCTCTGTGTGGCAGAGTGGTGCCACAGTAAGGTGAATATCCCTTTAAGAGATCCACAAGATGGCAGCTGCCCTAGGAGGACTATCTAAGATGGATGCCTACAGGAAGAGGAAGTGGATGGGTGTGGCCTGAAGGCTAAAAGTGAACAGCCCAGGACAGTCTGCTCCTGATCTCAGAGGAGTGAACATCTCCTGGGAGGCTGCCTTAAGGGATGCTGACCTGGTGGAACTTGAAGTAGGGTCTGGACCTGAGGGCCTGAAGAGATCCTGGACATGTGAATTGGCAAAGAACTATCCAGGGACTGTGGTTGGGGTTAGGCTTTATTGTTTGGGCTGTAGACTAGCCAGAGGCTTGTTGCCTGGGCTATGGACTATGTGGGTGTAATAAACTGTTATTGAGCTTCAACCTGGAGTGTAAGTCTTCTTGGGCACTGATCCTACACACACTTAACCACAGTAAAGAGGAACCTGGTTAAACTCTGTTGTGAGTCGCCCTGAGCTGAATGTATTAGGAGGAGTGGGATATTAAATCTTTTAATAAATAAAATAAATAAGTTACACATAGAATGTTCACAAGAACTCCACACTCAAGACAGTCTCCATAGGCTAACACTGAAGAAAGATAGATAGATAATTTAGTCTAGCATGACCATAGGCCATTGCTTTTAACAAACATACATAAATACACAGAACAATCAATCATAAATGCTCATACAAGGACAAAAAGGAAAACAAAACCACAAGGCCAGATACCATGCTGGAGTGTAACCAATAAAACCTAGCGTCCCAGTTGATAAGATATATCTAATAGTTAAAATCCCACTGGTCAAAATACCCAAAAGGCAGAAAAAGGAGCAACCTAAAAATCTAAATGGCCTAATAAGTTTCAAAACCAGTGACTTTCGGGCATGGTGCAGTAACTTCTTCCAAGGGAGGAGATAACACTATAATTGTCATCCCGAGAGGCCCAGAACGGTCGTCCTGCACAAGGCATCAACTGTCATGAGCTCCTCAAAAATTGAGGCCCCTCTGGGAGAAAATCCCCACTCTTTGACAGAGGCACAATTAATCAGACAAGGGCTTGACACAATAGGACATTGGGGCTGGTACATCTGGGGTTCAAATAAGGACCTGACAGTCTGGCCAGTGGCCACTGTAGCTTCTATTGAAAAAGTTGGCTTCACTACAGGATCCCGAAGAGCCATCTCCAAGGGAGGGGGGATACCTAACAACCGGGGAAGAAATCCTAGAAGAGAGGTGAGTCAATTTGGGAGAGGGCAAAACATCGGTAGTAGTAGACCCATTGGGCAGAACAAGATCAGATGGGACAGCAGGAAAAACCTCAACCTGAACCAAGTCCTTAGGGCCACCAGCAACCGAAACATCCAATGGGTTCCTCTTGGGTGCCCAGACCAAGTTGGGATCCTCCTTCGAAGAAGCCATAATGTCCTGGGAGGCTTGCAGCAGCAATGGAGAAATTCCAGATTTGGAATAAAGGTTAACCATAAACGCACCCCATAAGGAAAAAGAGCGAGCATGGGACAGAAGCCCATCAGCTATAACTGACGTGCGGAAATACATGACAATACGTAACACTCTACCCCTAGATGGAAGATGGAAAAAACAACTGATATAAGAGGGCAAAAAAGTGTAACCCAGAATATCCGTAATATGACGGGCGATCCAAAATTTGGAGTCCCAAGGGGGAGGTTGTCTAGAGGGTAGACTGTAAGGACCAAGGCATCAGTTATGGAATTTAGCTTCTGATCCTTAGCAGCCTTGGGAGCTGAGGGGCCAGAATAGACAGGACCATGTGAAGTAGATGTTTGTGACGCCTGATCCAATCTCGAGGAGCCCCACCCCAACCTCTTCAAGTTCATTTGCCCACTCCCACAACCTAGACAATTGCAGCTGAATGGACTGCAATTTGGCATCCAAGTCCCCAGTACGTGCCATAACTAATGGAAAAAGGCATCTACCTGTTGGGAATAGTGTGACCTGTGTCTCTTGGGGTTCAGGAGCAATTAATTGTAAATTAATAGGGGGGGGTCTGAAGAAGTAGTCAAAGGACCCCTCCTTACTTTACGTGCCCTAGAGGGGGACTCCAGCACCCCCGGGACCACACTACCCTGCCCTCGAGGAGGGAACAACGACCCGATGGAGGGAGCAGTCAGCTCCAACTCCCCATTCCCACCAGTCAGGGAATTGGGTGAAGATTTAGCTCCTCCCACAGCTCGAGGCGCTAAAGGTTGAGACTCAATTTCTGCAGTGCAAGCCTGGGGAGCACAAGTTTCCTCTCCCACAAGGGTTACCTGTGAACCAGTGAATAACTGGGGTGTCCCCCGAGACTTGGCAGCCAACACAGACCATCTTTCACCCTGCTTCTTAAAGGCCACAGCACACGACAGCAAGGAATCAAGCGGAGCCTGCAAAGTTGAAATTAAGGAAACAGAGGGCAAAGGATTTGAACAAGCAACAAAAGAATCCCGTCCCATGTCTCGGCCCTCAACAAGAGAGACAGGAGAAACCCGGGGAGAGTCCCCCCGCTTAGAATCTGGCAATACCGATGGCACAGCAAAACAATCAAGTAGTAATTGCCCAGCCCGTGCCCTGATGGTCACCCCCAACTTCCTCCTGCTCTTATCCTCTTCGACATTGGGACCAATAATAAGTAAAAATAAGTAGTGCACCTCCAATCCCACACCCACACTAAACAAAGTCACTGTCTGAAATACTCCAGACAAATCTGGGCCTAGCACCCGTCTGGCACCTAAGGCCGCGTGCACAAGGGCATGCCCTTGCGCGCACAGCCCTTAGGCGCGCTGCCCTGGCACGCACCACCGGGTGACGCGGTAGGTTTTAACAATCCCGGCAAGGTAGCTCCTCCCTGCCCCCAGCTGCTCCAACATCTAATCAGCCCTCGGTGGCGATGACAGCCACCCTCTGGAAAGCAGGGCTTCGGGCTTCCACCCCCCAGACAACAAACAAACAAGTACGGGGAAGTCCATGGGGATGGGGGGGGACTCAACGCTTCCGGGCGACGTGGTAGGTTTTAGCAATCCCGGCAAAGTAGTTTCTCCCTGCTCCCAGCTGCTCCAACGTCCAATCAGCCCTCAGCGGCGATGACAGGCACCCTCTCGAAAGCAGGGCTTCGGACTTCCACCAGCACCACCCCGGACAGGGGGCAGCAAACAAGTACGGGAAGTCCCAGGGGATGGGGGGAGGAGGCTCCGGGATGCAAGATAGAAAGGGACGCTAAGCAGGTCAGACTGGCCTAAAAATGTAAATGTTTGTAAAGTAAATGCAGACCTCAGGAGAAATTTTGTAATAATTTCTTTAAAAGGAAATGGTAAATTTTCCACTTTCACAAACAAACATACTTGCTGTCCTTCTGGGTTTGACCCAAAGTCTTCAGGTTTTAAGCCTTCATTGCTTCCCAGGTACTCCCATCAGATACAGAGTCCTTCCCTGCCCAGGGAATGGGTGCTACTGTGACCAGTTTCTCCTGCCACACATCTATCCATTTCACCAGGGTGCTCTCTGCTTCCATCACCCCTGCAGCAGGCACAGTCTCCTCTCCATGCTCTGAGGACACCCACCCCCCCAGCTCAGATTTGCCTAGCCTCTGCCAGTGCCTCTGACCAGTGAGAGCTACTGAAGGAGGTTGGGGGAATGAGTGATAGAGGGATTTCTGGGGAGAAGGCTTAAAAATTCAAGACCCTGATTGCAGGCCCCTGAAGCCCCTGCGTTAATCTTGCCCTGCCCATAGACAGTTCTATAAAGGACTGTGCATTCGGGTTTCAACTGTGTATTCAAACACAAATACTGGGGCTATGTATTCAGAAAATGTGGTATCCGAGGTCTTGAACTAGACCCCAGAAACTGCAGCACACATCCAGCTTGGAGCTGGGCTGCTCTCTGACTTTCAGCTTAGCTACTGCTGTCTTGGAATTGCAGTCTCCAGCTGCACTGCAGTCAGGCCTAGCCTAGCGGAGCCCAGCCCAGCCAGGGACAAATGGTAAAACCTTGGCAAACTCATTTTTCTCCCCCCAACCCCACCCCATTACCAATCCAGTGACAACCCCTGAGCTAGCCTCATTCCTTGGGTTGCCACTCTCCACCAAACCAGTACCTCCTTTTAAAATTTGGTAGCAGACTTAGCAGTAGTTTTAACTGATTTTCCTTTCCGCATAGGTCTGTCAAACTGGCAGAACCTCATCGCACTTTTGCACCAAAATAATCTGTGCAGTGAATGTGTTCGCTGTGTTTTCCGCATTGGTGACAATAGGAAAAATGCAGTGAACATGGGTAAAGATACAGATACAAGCATACACACATACTAAAAATACAAATACTTGACCCCATGTAGCCCTAGTTCTATACCAGTTGACTGAAGCCTGTAATGACCAAAGCTTCAGTTTATCCAAGCTGCACTGACCTTCTCTGAGGTGACATTTGGGGAGCGGGCAATTTCTCTTCAAACTGAATGGATCTATCAAGATGCCTTTGAGGTTTCCCCAGAATTTGTGCTTACTCTCCTCTGTACCACCAATTATACACCACTTATACCACCAATTCCCCGCCTGCCCTTCTGCCGAGATCTCCTGCCCTTGCTGCCCTTGATCATTGCCTGTCGGGGGGGGGGGGGAAGACATCAGGACCCCCAGCCCAATCCCAGACAAGCCCCTCCAGCCTCATTTCTCGTCACCAGCCCACTTGCCCAGCGATCCAGATCAGCTGTGAGCAGGGAGGGAGGAGCTCCGCCGCTGGGAGGCTTCAAGAACAGCGTGCTGCCTGGCGGCGCTGGAGGTGCGCGCCAGGGCTGCGCGCCTAAGAGCAGCACGCGCAGGGGTGCGCCCTTGTGCGCGTGGCCTTGGACGCTGGCCGGGCGTGGGCATTGGAGGTGTTGTTTGATTTTTGGAGGGTGGTTGTGTTCTGACAGAGGGGTGGGACTGAAGAGCCCTTTTCTACAAATTATCTTGTACATAGATGTTTGTTATTTATCCCTTTAGTGATTGTTTTTTAGGAATATAATGACGAGGAAGGGCAAGAAATTGGGGGTTACAACCAGGATACGGGCCGGGCAGCAACAGCTAACAGAGTGCTTTGCTGAGGCTACACCCCCCCCTTGGGCCTAAGCGGGATGAGTTGTCACAGGAACTCTTGTGTCCTTCCATGACTGATTTCGATATAGGACGGACTCCCTTGGCTGTTGGTGCGGTCATTCCATCTCCCCCTGTTTTGCAGGGTGCGGGGAACCCGGAGGTAGGGATTTCGGGAGATGGCCTTGGGTCGTTGACCCAATTTAGGCTGGTTCCAGTAGATCCTTCCTTGTTGAGGTGTGCCCAGGCTTTTAAACACCAGGGAGAGAGATGGCTGGCCATGGCTGCCAAGGCCCGGGGGCGCCCTGGGGCCCCCCCGAGTTCTCAGGCTGTCCCTATGGAGAATAGGAATTGTGCCCCCCTAGATCCAATAGTAAACATTGAGCCCCAGCCTTTAGTCCCCCCGCCAGTGGAAGGGCCAGTTTTGCAGGGGGATCCGGCCTTAGAGCTGTCTGGTATTCCTGTGGAGATCTTGCCCTCTCCCTTAGTACAGGGTGGGAAGCTTTGGGGAGCAATGAACCAATTCAGCCAGGGTAATCTAGGGGCTTCCGAGGTGCCTCCCGGTGTGTTGTTTACCACCGG
Organism: Sphenodon punctatus; assembly: GCA_003113815.1. Classification (NCBI taxonomy): domain Eukaryota; kingdom Metazoa; phylum Chordata; class Lepidosauria; order Sphenodontia; family Sphenodontidae; genus Sphenodon; species Sphenodon punctatus. Next base: position 3,577,185 of record QEPC01003261.1, read on the forward strand.
AGCCAGTCCCTCGGGACCCCAAGAGGGCAATGCCCCCAGCCACCCCCAGAGGGTGGAATAGCTGGAGCTGCCCCCTTGTGGTATCACAGGGAGGGAGGGAGCCCTTACTATCCTCCTGGGCTCTACCCTCCACTTGAGAGTTAGTCCATCTGAGACCCAGGAGATTCGGGCCGAGACTTGTGGCTGTGCTTCCCAGACAGAAATACTAAGGTTGCTTATGGCACAAATAGAGGGGATAGATTCTAAACTTCAGGTCCTTCAGCAGCAATTGTGTGGGACTTGGGACTGTGTTGATGAACTAAGAAGAAACAAGATCGTGACAGAACTCCAGAGAGTGGATCGGACATCCCAAACAACCCTTTCGTATGGCTCAGTTATTGCTAGGATTCCATCTTTGATGGCCAACGAGGCCTGGGAAATCACTCCTGTTGCCAACGCTTTGACTCTTACAGTTTATCCGCTTTCAGCTGGAGTCCTTCCTCCCTGGGACTCAAAATTTAGGAATGCGTATCATGTTTCTGTTGTTTTGGGTTGCTCCTTTGTTCCGTCCCACATAGTTCGTTCTTTTTACTTGCCAGCTTGGGGTAGTGTCGCTTGATTAGTTATTTATTTTTGCTCTCCTGATATAGCTGACTGGCTTTTGTCCAACACTCATTATTTTAGTCCGTGGGGGGTTTATGTAGCCAAACTTTATATCAAGAAGGGAATAGTTCCATTGATGCCTCAAGTCTTGGCCACTACGTTAGTCTCCCGGGCAGGTCATTCCAGTTTGTCCCATCCATTAAGGAGGAAACCGGGCATTACATGTGATCCCCCCAATACTTGTGGGTCTAGGAAGCCAGCCCAAACTGAAGCTAGCCCTCTTGTTTTTTCTAGTTTGGACTCGGCTAGTGGGTCAACTGTTTCTCTGGTACCGGCCTTATCCAAGCCGGATCATTTCATCCCCGGGGCCCCTTTTTTGGCTAGTCCTGGGTTGTCAGTCGTGCAGAGGGTGCTAAGTAGTCAAGCCTTTAGCCCATTGTTAGGACAGGTAGCCAAAGCCTGTCCATCTTTTAATGCTTCCTTACTTGGAAGGCGGGACTTCCAGTCCCAGTGTCCTATTGTTTTGAGTCCTGGGCTGGACAAACATGGTGCAGCCTAAAACAAGTCGGGCTTCCCGCCTAGAGGGGTTTCGATATTTGAGGAGCTCTTGGCTGCTGACCATGTCTGTAGGTCTACTGTTAGCGGGACCAGGGGAAATTTTAGTTAAATGCGTGTGGTTAAATCCCAGATCTAAGTTAAAGTATCTTTAGGGAGCACCACAAATGTATTTTTGTATAGAAAATTATTAGCCTCAAGAGGGGAGTCTTTTATTTTTTTTAAGGGCATCATGAATAGGTGTATATTTATTTGTATTGTGTTCTGTTGTTTGTGAAGCAATGGCCTATGGGCACACTGCAATAAATTTTATTCTATTCCAGTCCATATTTGAACTACTGCTCACTCTGTTTTTGCAACTAGTGGTCAGCACATACAGGTGCATTCCTCCCACTATTGGAGTCAATGGAAAAGCTTTAATGGTGGAGGATCCGCACTATACAGACTGCTTCTGTTTACTCATTGTATACAACAGGCTGATAAAGTATTAATAGCTATTCTTATAATAGCTAATCAGCTGTTATGGAGTTCACAAATTAATTGCTTTATAATTATGGCTCACATTCCCTTATAACGACTTTATCTACTAATGTGCTTATTATCTCTAATAACACATTACCCATGGCTGCTGATACACTTATAACAACTATTTGTCACTTATCAGGCCATTTCTAAATGGAGCTGTCATGCTGCCTTGCCCCTGCCTGGGCTGAATCCCTTTAAAAACCAGTTTTTCTGGATTTTCTCTTAGCTCTCCTTCTCTCCCCACTTGGCACCTTGCCTAGGATATATGCTGCCTTGGATGCTCAGGACATCGCTTTTGCTTTAGTGGATCTACCTTGGGACCCTGCAGATTCTTTACAAAGCCACAAATGTCCATGCCTCATGATTTTAAAACCATGTCAAACCCACTTAATGTGAGTGATTCTTCCCCTAGAGGGCGTAGGTCTTGTCCTAAGAGACCTGGGTGGGATAAGGGTTCCAATGTGATTCTTGGCTCCAGTGTTTGATCCTATTCTGTTCCCTTGCAGGGACCTGCTGTCCAGGGGTGCAATCATAATGTGTTCAAGAAGGGGCAGGACTTGAAGCCCCTGCCACCTCCTCAGCCAGGTGCTGCTGCTCCAACAGGGCAGGCAGGCAAGCATCCCATGCTAGTAGCTACGGCACAGTCAGAACTTCCTGGAATTCTCGCTGGTGGCTAGTCAGAACACCGCGCTTCCAGCATGCTTTCTTGGTTGGCAGGGGCGGGGCAGCTACTTGAGTGCCCACATGGCTTGTATAGCAGCTGGGAAGGAGGAGGAGTGTGGTGCTGCGGTGGGCATGGGGAGGGAGGTGCAAGCAGATGCAGTTGTCCATTACCTGGCCTTGCCCCCTGCAAGCATCGTAATGTCATGATGCTTGGAAAAGAGGCGTGGTCCCATCAGAAGGGGCGGCGACCCGCTTCACCCTGCCCCTTTCTGATGCAACCACAGCCCTTTCCGAGTGTCATGATATTGCAACGCTTGGGGGATGAGTGTGAAGTGGCTCTTTCCCCCCCCCCCCCCAAATGTAATTCTGCCAGAGCCCTTGGGTGCTATTGCTGCTTCTACCATGCTGCTGCACAGCCCCAGCAACAGCAGTGGAGATCAGAGTGCTGACTAGCTGCCCATGAAATGCCGCAGGCAGCGTGGCCATGGACCATTGGGTGCAGCTGTAGAGGGCTTGAACATCTGCCCGATCTCATCACCCTGCATTGAGGCTTGTATTTCAACTGTGTCAAATCCCAGGATTCCAAGCAGATGGCCAGAATAAAGCTGCTGTCCAGAAATTCCAAGCCTGTACGCTTATCTACCTCTTCAGAAGCGAAGCTCAGTGTCAATCAATCAATAAAATCTGTGGCCCAAAGTCTTTGTTCTCTTCTTTCCAGAACACAGATTGACATGCTATCCCACAATTCCTCCTCCTCAGTATGTTGATATAGTAATAGACTATCTACCATAGCAATGTCATAACTACTTTTTCTAGACAAAATAGCTCCTCTTCCTACAAACCTTGATAAGGCAAATATATAATGTTTAAACATCTGTTTTCTTATTTCCCCCTCTCATTCCGCTTTATGTTTTCTTCTAAATAATCTGTTGTAATCCTCTATCCATTGAAGTGAATGGCAAAATTCCCATTGACTTCAATGGTGGACTGCCTTCATGGCTCTCTTTTTTTATTTTGCAATACTTGCATTGAGTAAAGGGATCCAGTTCATATAGAAGTTCACTTAATGGATTTGTGGCTGTGGAGGGATCATAAGCTATCACTAATGGCGCTTAAGCAAGGGCAGCTGCTACAAAGGGTGCTTTCAGACAAGCATCTCCCCACTCTCCTGCCACCCACTGCACGTGTTGCAGGGCACTCATAGGGCACCACTGTAGCCCTGCAATATGTATAGTGGGTAGATGGTGAGCCTAAAAGCACCCAAAGTGTCTCTCTAGGGGACTAGGTCCTCTCTAATGCTGAAATGAATTGTCAACAAAAAATGACCAAAGCCATCCAGTTAATCATACCTGAAATGAAAACGGCAAAGTAGATAACTATCTCATTTTTGTTCCATTGGATATTTATTTTGGTTATTTCAGGTTGTTGGGGTTTTTGTTTGGTTATTTTGGAAATGTCATTTCAGCAACATTAGCACTATTGTTCATGCACAAAATGACGCGTTGCCAAAAATGATGTAATGTAAATATCTAAATGACTGAATAACAGAAACAAAAAGCTGAAAAACTGAAATATAATGTAATGTAAATATCTGAATGACTGAATAACAGAAACAAAAAGCTGAAAAACTGAAATATGAATGAAAGGATATTCACATAATGTTTTTTAAATTCATAAGTATTTGGGCACTTGGAGAGCTATACAAAAATGTGAAAATACCTGCAAATAAAATAGTAAATGTACTACTTTTTTTCACTCGAGTCCTCTCGCCTTAGACACCCTTTTCTGATGATACTTCAGCTGAGGTAGTTCTGCTGCTTAATTGTCAAAAATATTCCACCTCACCCAGGGTGTTTTCAGACAAGCGCATTACCTGGTTAACTATTGGGTTTTCACACAAGCATGGTAGGTACTGGATGGGGAGGTACTTTTCTGAAAGACACCCCAAGTGAGAAACCTCAAATGGGAAGGTGAATATATGGGCAGAAGAAGGAGGCCTAGAAGTTCTTTCCCCTTGCTGTTAAAGAGCAGCAGGTAGGAGAGGAAACAGGAGTCTTGCTGTGAGGGGGAAGCAGTGAGACGGCACAGTAAGAAACAGCAGCAGAAGAGAGTGGAGAGAGCGAAAGTAGGAGGCCACAGCCAGGTGGCAGAAAATGGGAACGTGTAGTCCCTGAGAGGAGAGAATTGAAACCGATGTAGTCTGGGGAGAAAGCATGTGAATAAGTGGACTGGGGACAATCGGGTGATAACATGGGAAGAACTGAGGTGTAAGAAACAACATCATGAGATGGGGAGCCCAGAGCTGCTATGCCCACCCCCCCTCCCCACAGCCACCAGTTTCCAGCTCCACCCAGTGTCACATCAGACAGAGCGGTGATGTCCCTGGGTTACAGTCCACCCATGCGGTGACTCCCCTGCACCATAGAGTTGCAGGTGCTCACGCGAAGCTGTAGGCTGGTACCGGCAACTCCATGGTGCTGAACGGGGCAACAGACGAATGGGTGTGAAGCTGCACAGTGGGTCCCCCCCAACAGATGGACAGCATTGCCCCATTCAGCTGTTGCCCCAGGTTTGGCTGTCCCACTCCGCATGGTGTTCTCCGGCATCTTGTGGAGCACACTGTGCTCGGCTGCCCCGGAGCAGCCCCAGCCTACTCTGTGGCACACATCTGGCAGGTGCCCTTCAGACAGACCGGTCAACCTGGGGATGACCAATGGCGGCCCGCCCCCTAGGGCATCTGGGGCAATGCCCCCCCAGCCCGCCCACGCCGAGTCCCCGCCAACCAGGGAGAAGAAGAGGGGGGGGAGGAGAATCGCACCGATCAAGCCTGGGCTCATTTGCAGAGCCAGCTCGAAGAACCTTGTTTGAAGTAACAACCTTCTGAAGGTTGCTACTTCAACAAGGTTCTTTGAGCTGGCTCAGAGCATTTTCACTGGTTTTGTGCACGCACACAAACCAGTGACCCCCCCCCCCCCCTCCCGGATCAAAAGGGAGGCATTCTCCCTTTATGCGGAATGGGCAGCTAGAAACGCTGTCCATTCCACTTAAAGGGACCCCGCAATGAAAAAGTGCCAGCAGGGGGCACTCTTTCATTGTGGGGGCTGGGCAGGGGGAAACTCCATACCTGAGTGCCCAACACGGGTGCCCCCAGATATGGGAGGGAGGCTGGGAACTGCTGCGCACGCAGCTCCCATCCTCTTCCCCCCCCACCCCCGAGTCCCTTGCTCCAGGCCCGGCATGAAGCCACGCGCGGGGAAGCAGCAGGAGGCTTGGCTCCTGCTGCTCCAGCACGCACGCTGCTTCAGCCGGGGCTGAGGAGGAGGCGAACAGTCCAGTTGGCGAGGACGACCGACGACGACAAGGGAGCTGGCCTGTGGTGAGTAAATTTAATTGCGGGGGGAGCGAGGGGGGACCTGCTGCAGGGGAGGGGGGCTCGGCCCCACCCCCCTCCCCGAGACGCCTGGGTTCTCAGGGAGGGGAGTAGGGACTAGTGGGTTAGAGCAGGGGGGCTGGGAGCCAGGACTCCTGGGTTCTTGGGGAGGAGAGTGGGGGCTAGTGGGTTAGAGCAGAGGGGCTGGGAGCCAGGGCTCCTGGGTTCACGGGGAGGTGAGTGGGGGCTAGTGGGTTAGTGCAGGGGGGACTGTATGTGGTAAAATTGAGGTTTGGAAATTCTGAGAGAGATGTCACTGCAAGTCATGCGATTTATTTCAGTTGTGTTCAAAATGCTGGAAATGGGATGTGCGTGGTAAAATTGGACTTGGGCTGTGACTGGGGTGCTTTACAAGGATGGGTCCCTGTGTTTTGGGTTTTTACATTATTTATTTTAAGCTTGATGTGCATGTAGACTGTTTTCTTCCATCTGATGTTAACCCTGGGAACTCCTTGCTGCTGGGTTTTGCGCCAGTGTTTCACTAGTGTTTTGAGTGTTTCCCTGTGTTTTGGGTTTATAAATTATTTATTTAAAGCTTGATGTGCATGTAGACTGTGTTTTCTTCCATCCGATGTTAACCCTGGGAACTCCTTGCTGCTGGGTTATGTCATGCCACTGGCCTACTGTCCCCCTGGCTCCGCCCCTAGGCTCGCCGGCCTTACTGCCCCAGTGCCCCTCCAACATCAAAACCCACCAGCCACCCCTGGGGGTGATGGGGGTATCTGTAGGTGCCCCCAGAGATGCCATCCTTCATCTGTTTACACCCAATGTGAGAGACAGCAAGGGTGACTGTAAATGCCTTGGAACAGGGGCCATGCACTTGCTCAGTACCTGACTCGTAGCAGTAGAAGGGGCCACAGGGATAAAAGGAAAATGGAGATCATGCTTTCAAAGAAGAGTTGGATGAGAGAGAGTGGCCAAAATTAGAGAGTGGCGAAAGAATAAAGAGATCTGAGCCGATGGAATGTTTTTGAGGTGGAAAGTAAGGCTGGGTAAATATTTGTGGGGGATGGTTTAGATCTAGTTAATCCTGCCTGAGTGGAGGGAATTGGACTTGCTGATTCCCGAGGCCACTCCAAGCCCTGTCATTCTATGAGAGAAAAACAAGTTACAAAAACAAAAGAAGGTAAAAATCAGAAAGAGAGAATGCTTTTAAGCTAGTAAATGTAATTTCTTTTGTTTATGCTCCTATGTTTTATTGCATTTGTTTTTCCCAGGTGGCCTCTCTTTATTGGGGAGGAGGGGTGTTTACTTTGTTCTGTTAACATTGCTGACTGTTCTGGATTGTAGAGTTGAGTTAAGGTGGAGAAAAAGGAAAAGAAATCATCAAAATGCTACCAAGTTCACACAACCATACAGCAACTGGGAACCTACCAGCTAATTGGATCTCTGGCTTTTGGGAAGTTTTGCCTTGAAGTCTTTTTGAAATATTGGCAGCTATTGCCACAGAATTCAGCATAAACAGCTGGGATGCTCCTTTAGGAGAGGATACTGATAGCAGCTTAAAGAGCCTCCTGTCCGGCACTGTGGGTCTCATAGGCTGGTACCCTAACTTCTGAAGTCTGCTTCAGCAGAGCTGTGACTTAGAAGAGCAAACTTAGCTCTATGGTAGAGATGGTCAGGTGACCAGCAGGAGGTGTCCAGTTGGCTACCAGTGTCTAACTTCCTGTTTGAGTCCTTGCCTGTTGAGTCCAGTTTCTTTGACCTGTTGCTATTTGACCACTTGACCTTTCACTTTGCCTTTCCCTGCTCATTTTGTGCCTGCATCTGCCCTACTGAGCTACACCTTCACAGCCTGCCCACCCACCCTTCCCATCTTACAGGCTGATATCTGGTTCCTCAATCCTGCTTGGCTACTGACTGCATTTCTTGACTTCCCCCTTGGTGTAAATTACCAGTAAACGACTCATCCCACCCCGACCATGCACTTGCCTGCCCATATATTTTGGAGCCCCTGCCTCTGAGCCCCATAATCCCTTGCCTATTGAAGCCAGTTATTACATCTCCATTTAAATTGAAAGGAATCTTGCTATTTGGGTGTAATGAGTCTTTAATTTTATTTATTTTTATACATTTTAAATTATTTAATAGATTTAAATACAGATCTGTAATTAAATCTGGAAATTGCAGATTCGAATCTGTAACTGATCTGAATCTGCAATTTCCTCCAGACGTCCACCCTTACGTCTAGGTTGGTGGACAGGGCCATCAGTAAAATTTTGCACCTATATGATCAATGGAATAGAACACACGAGTGAACAAAATGGTGTATGCAAAACAAAAAACTACACAAGGGTGGTGGCACGCAATAGGGAGCAAAATGCAAAGTTCTGCATGGAAAAAAATTAAAAAGGGAAAACCAGCATTTGCCCCTGTAATATCCGGTGCTAGAAAAGAAAAATTGGCATCTCAAGTCTTCATGTCTGTTTTAAATAAAGGGACATTATATTTATGCATGATTTGTTTCACTTTTTAAAATTGCTATTTTAAAAAAGAATCCACTTGTGAAACTCCTTACATGTACCCTGACTGGGAAATGCTAGAGTGAGCTCAGCCCTCAGTATACACCAGAGAACTCATCATACCAGGGAAAAGCCCTATAAATGCCTTACTGTGAGGAAAGCTTTAGCGTGAACGTCAGTCTAGACCCTTTTTACACAGGGCTCTCCCAGTCATGAATATGCAGAAATCTGCATGTTCATGAGTGGGAGGGACCTATGTGAAGGATGTAGTGTGTGGGGTGAGTGGAGGTGCGTGTGCGCACATTCCCACGCATGGAGCAACCGGGGAAAATGGCAGCTGCTCCATGTTTGGGGATGAGTGGGAGGAGATGTATGGGTGCCACTGTGCATGCACCGGCATGCCCACAGACCCCCCAGACTCTGCAGGGACCATGGAAAAAAGGCCACTGTATGCATGAAAGAACCCAAAGAAGCTCCCTCATTCCCACCATCACCTCAGTTGCAGCTGGGAGAGAGAGAGGCATGACTAGAAGAGGCAGCATGGGGCAAAATACTTTAGGAAACAGTATAGTAGACCAAAAGCTTAGCTACTAAGCTACACTGATGATGATGCATTTCTAATTCCTCACCTCAGACCAGTCACTCCTATCCCTGCTCCCTTTCCCTTACACCAGAGATGGGGAACCTTAGGCCCAGGAGCTAAATGTGGCCAGTGGTAAATTTTTATTTGATCCCTTTCCAGTTCTTGGATCTGGCCCCTGTAATCCAGTTCCTACCCTCAAGAACTGAAAATGTGAGTTCAGGGTAAGGGAACTGAGATGAGGGCATGCACACAAGGATAGGAGACAGACCCAGGACACAGGTACATGATCTGGATCCTCCTTTTTTTGCGTGCACTCTGTAGGTACTTTATGTGACTCACAGCCCTAGTACTAATTGTTCAATTGGTTCCTGGAGGGATAAGATTCCCCACTTCTTTTATAGCACTTTCAGGATCCTTCCTACAATTTCCCAGGCCAGTGAACAAGAGAAAAAAAGACATGGAAAAATACTTTAGTTCCCAAATTTCCAGTACCATCAGATTTCTTGTAGAGTGGGGGATGAAATTCAAAGGGGCTAACACTGTCTTTCCCTTTCAAAAACACTAAAAACCACACAAAGCGGTGTCCAAATGGCAGAGAGCATTTTTGAAGTTTTCATGCTGCAGCAGAAAGATTGACTTCAAGAAGTCTGTAAATTCTGTCTAATTATTTTCATTATGACCTCACCAAAATATCCCAACCAACTTAAATTTTCAAAGTTCAACAAAAAGTTTCTAAAACCCCAGATCACTTGGGAAGAAGGACAAAATTCAAAGGGTCTATCACAAGAAAACGCACCACTATATGACAATAACGGGTCACATGAAAAGCAAATACTTTCTTGTTGCAAAAATTATTTATTTATTTACCATATTTGTATCCCGCTCTTCCTACCTCACGGTAGCCCAGAGCAGCTAACAACAATAATACAATATAATATTATAAAACAAAGCATTTAAAAACATAATAAACAAAAGCAGAGGAAAAAACACAACCCCGCCTCCCACCCAACCCTACCCCTCTCCCTCCCCAAAAGCCTGACGGAACACCCAGGTCTTACAGTTCATACGGAAAGCTGGGAGGTCCGGGGCCAGACGGGCCCCCACTGGGAGGGAGTTCCACAGGCGCAGCGCAGCCACCAAGAATGCCCTGTCCTGTGTGGCCCCCCCAGGAAACCCCCAACATGGCACCCCCGGCTGACCTCAGGGGCTGACCTAGAACCCGGGGAGTGAGGTGGTCTCTCAGATAGGCAGGGCCCAGGCTGTGTAAGGCTTTATAGGTTAAAACCAACACTTTGAATCGGGCCTGGAAGACTACTGGCAGCCAGTGCAGAGATCAGAGCACTGGTGTAATGTGCTCCCGGCAGCCCAGCCCCACCAGGAGCCAGGCCGCTGCATTCTGCACCTTCCGAGCCATCACCCTAGGTAGTCCCACATAGAGCATGTTACAGTAGTCTAACCGAGAGGTAATAAACGTATGGATAATCATGACCAGATCCGACACCAGCGGCCGAAGCTGCCACACCAGATGTAACTGGCAGAAGGCACTCCTTGCCACAGCCTCCACCTGGAGATCCAGGCAGAGCTGCACATCGAGGAGCACCCTCAGGTTCCAAACCTGGGAAGTTAGTGGAGGACAAACCCCCTCAATTGAGGGGGCTGTCATCTCCATCGACTTACCCACTAACATCACCTCCATCTTGTCAGGATTCAGTCGCAGTCAAGTAGCCCTCATCCAGTCCCCCACAGCTGTCGGAGACCGAGTAAGCACCAAGACAGCCGGGCCTGGGCCGGTTGAAAATGAGAGGTACAGTTGGTTGTCATCCGTATACTGATGACACCTCACCCTGTACCCGCTGATCACCTCACCGAGCGGCTGCATATACACATTGAACAGGAGTGGGGACAAAACAGAACCCTGCGGGACCCCACACGAGAGGTCTCGGTGTGATGAAAAATAATCACCGAGCACCACCCACTGAGTTCTTGTCAGGAATGAGCGGAGCCATTCCAGAATGATCCTGCCCACCCCTGCACTGTCCCGCAGGCACATCACCAACATCTCGTGGTCAATGGTATCAAATGCAGCCAACAGATGTAATAGGACTAAAAGGGTTGATCGACCCTTATCCTCTTCACAGTGCACATCATCGACCAAAGCCACCAATGCTGTCTCAGTGCCATGCCCCGGATGAAAGCCAGACTGAGAGGGATCCAGATAACAGACATGATCGAGATGCTCTTGGAGCTGCTGAGCCACTACCCATTCAATAACCTTCCCTAAAAAGGGAAGGTTAGAGGCAGGCCGATAGCTGGCAGGGGAGTCAACGTCAAGTGATGGTTTCTTGAGCAGAGAACGTACCACCGCCTCTTTGAGACAGCTCAGCACTCTGCCCTCCCACAGGGAGGTGCTGACGACCCCGGCCAGCCACGGCCCCATTGCCTCCCAGCAGCTGTTAATCAGCCAGGACGGGCACAGATCTAATTCGCAAGAAGTGGCTCGAACAGCCCCCAGCACCTCCACCACGTCAGCGGGTGTGTCTGACTGAAAGTGATCCCATAAAATCGGACAAGCCGGGGCTTCTACAACCTCTCCCTCCTCCACTGCATTAAGTGTGGCATTGAGGTCTTGATGAATACAAGCGATTTTTCTCCACAAAATCCGCAAAAAGGTCACAGCGGGTGGAAGATGACTCAACCCCCAGGTTGAGGGAGGCCAGGCTGACCAGCACCTGTACCACCCGAAACAGCTCCGCTGGATGGGATCTTACGGACGCTATGAGGTAGAGGTGGGACCCCGGGCCCATTACCGGCTACCGGATTTACCGGTTACCGGTTCTGTAAAAACCGGATTCCCGGATTAAATCCGGTATACCGGTACCGGATTTATTTCATTGAGTTCAATGGGGCACTGTGTCCCCATTGAA
>QEPC01003261.1:3589056-3615512 GCA_003113815.1 Sphenodon punctatus
CCCGGCCGCCGCCGGTAAGTATGACCCGATCCCTGGGGGGGGTGTTTAACCCCCCCCCAACCCCCCAGGGATCCCCCCTACTAAAGTTCAGTGCTTGCTTACCTTGCGGGGCTCTGGGTGCGGCGGCGGCGGGCGGTCCGGCGGCCTCAGCGCCGGCTGTGGCTGCCGGCGTCAGAGACGCTCTAGGCCTTCCAGGGAAACCCGGAAGTTCCCAAACTCTTCGAGATGCATCATTTACCTTCCTTGTCCTACAAGTTATTCCCTGTCTTACGCACACCACAAAACAGCGACCATACTTGCAGGGTATTTTCAGATGTGACGGGGCGGCATTCGCCCTGTCACGGAAACAACCCTTAGATTCCCTGCTGGGATCACTCTGGCACGGCCAACAGACATGCCGGGGGATCCTGGTGTGGAATCGGGAAGGGGGTGGGGCCACGCGGCGCAACGTGCGGCCACATGCCCCCGCCCCCTCACACTTCCCCCACCGCCCGCCCTCTGGGGAGACGGGTGGGCGCCACGGCCAATGCGGCTTCAGCACCCGCCTGAAATGACCACGGCCCGGAATCCTGACGGGGATTCCGGGCCGTGATCGCCATCCAGACGTGACAGGCCCCTTCATCCCCGCCAGGAATCTCATTCACCACGCGATCGGCGCCAGCCCCATGGGTTTAGCCGATCGCGTAGTGACTGAGATTCCCGGTGGGGATTGAGCGTGGTTAACATCTGGGGTGGGGGTGGGGAGGACTTCTGGTTCCCCAACAGACGTTACGAGGGCATTCCCCACCACAGGGAACTGACTGTGGTTGAGCGTGATCTCGTAACGTCTGAAAAAACCCACAGTTTCAGCTAAAGCTGCGTTATTTCTCTTGAGGATTTTTTCTCTTCCTGTTTCCTACCCTGAAGGGCAACAAACAAACAAGTGAAATCGCTCCTTTTTCTGTCTTCAGTAATGGCAGATAGTACATGGCTCCTCTTGCCTGTTGTAAGTGTAAACTGGTAGTAGGCAGCTGACCATGCTCTGCAGAGGACTCTCCTCTTTGGATTTTGCTCCCTCGTCCTCCACAAAAACAGCTAGTTTCATGATCTATGTATAATGTAGTTTGAGATGCAGCTGTTCATTCTGTTTTTTAGCTTGCAAGAGGTTTACTGTTGCTATGTGGGAAACTGACAGATTTTTATCCACAGAAGTATAACGGATTTTAAAAAAAATTAAATTATTTCCAAAGGGAGATTTTGAAAACAGTTAAATTCCCATACTACTTTTTTTTTTTTTTTAATATAGTTTTGACAAAATCTGAACACCAAAAAACCTTCAACTTTTCTATTTTTGAAAACTTCAAATTATGTGGGGGAGAAGGGGGTTCAGAATTTTTTCAGGTTTGTTTTTTTAATGCAAAATCAGACAACATTGAAGGAAAAACATTTCACATAAAAATGCAGTTGCCTTTGTAAAACCAGTTTTCATTGGGGGAAAAATACAGTACAGCTCTAGAGAACAGAGATGTTTTTAGATAAGATGCTACCCAGGAGCCACAGAGCCCACTGCCCGTCTGAAGGTGGAGCAGGTGGATTCGCACTTCCGTGAGCCATGGAGCATGGAGCACTGCTGGGAAATTTGGAATGCTCTGTGCAGGACAAGCCAAATAGCTCTGTGGCAATGGGCAGCCATGGAGCCCCTGCCTGTATGAATTGGGGTGGCCAGCTGTACCAACAGACCGGTCCATCGCTCATAGGCACTGTGGGTGGGAGACATGGCCTTTGCAAGTCACAAGAACTGGCCGGGAGCACTGGGGAGCCTGGGTTCCCCAGAGCTCACACCGGGGACATGTCAGTTGCTTCCCCCTCCCCCCATGGTCCATGGCAGAGGGAGTGCGTGGCGACTTGCCTCCGTGACTGGGGTAGCCACACTGGGAACCACCCGTTTGCATTCCTCCTCAGTCCACGCGCTCCACCTGAGTGGGTGCTCCATCGCAGTGCTACTTGGCGGCCATTGACCCCCACCCCATTGCCTTGCTTGTTTAGAAAGACCCCAGGGTTCATTGGTGGTGGTGGCGGTGGCGACAAGGAAGCAGAGGTAATGGAGGGCACAAGGCTGGGTCTGGCTCCTCTGTCCCAGACCAAATAAAATCTGTTGCTATGTCTCCCTGCTATTATTTCACAGAAACAATCCTTGTCAACACACAAACTTTCTGTCCCTGCTTTCCTTAGATCACTTGCCATAATATAGTCTAATCCCTCCCCCAAATTAAATTATTATTTCAGTGCCAAAATGGTTTACAATCTAGCTTACCCTCACAACAGCTCTCTGAGGCAGATCATTTATTATGCCCATTTACAGATGGGAAACTGAGGCTAAGAGTGACTTGTCCAAGGCTAAGATGAGATTTGATAGCTGGTCTCCCATGTCAAAGCCCAACACTAGGTACTACACTGGCTCAAATGGCATCAGTTGCCTATAATCAAATGCCACCCCATGCCAGGGGAAGTTATGAGAGTCTCACAGACCCCCTCAGTGGCACACGGAGAAAGCTACTGCCCTTGGCAAATTAAGGGGCCAGCCATAGGTGGGAGTTCGTCCTTTTGGTCCTACACATGCCCAGATGCTCTGATGGACACATCAATCAATATAAAATTAAATCTGCTAATTTTTTGGCATTTGTTTGGCCTGAATATTATATATAATCTCCAGGCCAAACAAATGCCGATTGATGTGTCCATCAGAGCATCTGGGCATGTGTAGGACCAAAAGGATGAACTCCCCATATATATTTTAATAGCTTGCAGCAGGAGTAGATGGCTGGCTATAAGCTATTAAAAGTAAGGATTCTCAGCCCTTGTAATAACAATCTCCCATTCTGCTCCCCCTCTCACAGTGGGCAGCCATGGCTCCAAGAGAGAAGGAAATGAAACTGGAGCCACTACCCACCTTCATCAAACACAACATTCTGTACAGTGAAATTACTTCAGCTCCATAGGCTTTGACATAGCTGCCTTGCAGTTTACAATGTGTTTTTACAGCTCAAATGCATTAACCAGTACAGGAGCATAGATTCTGGTATGGTGTTTGAAGTACCTTCAGGGGATCAAAATGGCCTGGGAAGGGATCTGTTTTTGAACTGAATGTCAACAGAGAAACACAGACACAGGTTTGGTTTATTTTTTTAAAAAATGAGTACACTCTTGAATATGTGGAAGCGATGTTCTTGAATATTTTTCTCATGCACCCCCAAAGGTAAACATTAATAAATGAAATTCTTTGTCCTAGGATGGCCTGCAAATATTACTGGGATACAGAGAGGAAGAAAATGCAGGCACTAGTTTGCAAAACCAATGGTATCTCTGCAGATAAAAGCTGCAATCCTCAAACCACTTACTCATGATTAGACCTACTGAAATAATTGATTTCATTGAGCATTCATTTCAGTGGGACTACTCTTGTGTGAGGATTGCAACCTAGAATGTTTATTACTCAAAGCTTAACTGATGGCTATAACTAGGGCAGTAAGAAATTGGCTGGTTGAAGACAACGGGTTGTGCTTAAACGTGAACTACCAGGCTGGAGAGACCTTACTAGGGGAGTTCCTCAAGGATCTCAGGGACACATAGGCCGTTTTTACACAGACAGCCGCCCCCTCTGCCACTTGGTGTTCAGGTGGGTGGGTGGTGGGGGGAGGTCAGTCCGTGTACATGGCTGGCGGTGGGTGTGTGTGTGCCGAGTATGCGCCCGTGTAAACACCACGGGCGGTGGGTGTTTGTGCGTGCATGCTCCCAGTACACACCCACCTCCACCCACCCCTGTCCGTGTATTAACAGCCATAGCTGGAAGACCTCATCAGTACAAAAGATCAGAATATTACACAGGAAGAATTAGAATCTTAGACTGGAGTACCAGTCTGGGATAAAATTTAATAGTACTAAATGAAAAGTTATGTGCTTGGGAATTAATAAGTTTTGCTATAAACTGCATCTGATCAGCTGGAAACAGTGGAGGAGGAGAGAGATCGGAGCTGTTAGTTGATCACAGCATGTTTAAGGCAAGTGCAATCCCAGAATGTAACAGCTGAGACATTTCTAGTAGAGACAGACAAGGATGTATTAATGCCATTGTATAAGACACCTGAAAGAGTGCTGTGCCACTTGTGTTCAAGCAAGATTAATTCAAACAGGAACAAGTGCAAAAGATGGCTACTAGGATGGTCAAGTCCTAGTAACAGAGAATCTGTCTGACAAGAAGAGGTGAAAAGAACTCATTCAGTTTAGCAGAGATGAAAGGAGACATGATTGTGCTGTACAAATGCACAAGAAGTAACCGTTGGGAAGGGGAAAGAGCTGTTTTAATTAAAGAACAATATTAGCACGAGAACAAATAGCTATTCACAGCTCAAATGCATTAACCAGTACAGGAGCATAGATCCTGGTACAGTGTTTGAAGTACCTTCAGGGGAAGTACTTTCAGGTCATTTAAAAAAAAAAACCCCAACAACTTTTAGGCAGGAAATAAGGAGGAGGTTTCTAGACATCCCGAGGAGTGAAGTTCCACCAGTGTCTCCCAGTAGGGAGTCTTGGGAGGCAAAGGGCACGATTGATTTTAACATGGAGCTTGAGAGATTTGAGCTGTATTGCATCATGAGATTGGCTGTACTGAGTTAGGGTTAAGGGGGGTGTTTTCTGTTAGACTGGATGTCAATTGTGTCTAAACTGATGCCTCAGTTAACGTCCTGCAGAGCTCAGGAAGGATTCCCTCCTCTTCCCCCTGCCAAGGTATTCTTGTTTTCCTCCCCTGCTGTTCTTGTTTTTCTCCCCTTTCTCTGAAGCATCAGAGATGGCTGCAGCTGGTGAGGGGACAATGGATGGGCTGGTGTGTGACTGACGCTGTGTAGATAGTTTTCTTCCAGATGCTTGGCTGGTGGGTCTTTATCACAGGTTCAGAGTCCAAGTTGTCATATTGGATTGTAAGCCGCCCTGAGCCCCAGGGAAGGGCAGCATATAAATAAATAAATAGTGGTTGGAAAAGCTGGCTGGTGGTGACCCTAGGATTTTTGACTTTCCTCGTAGCATGTGGTGAGGATCACTTGCTTGGGTCATCGGAATATATTTCGCCAAATTAAACCCAGTCACTATAGGGACCTCTGACGTTGATGTACCGTGATTGCTCCTGCTATCTTCCTATAAAATGCTATAAATCAGCTTCTTGGGGGCTGTATTGTTTAGAACTTGGGGGTTTCATATGTGGGGACAGGCCCTTTTTTACATGGGCTGTGGCGCGAGGGGAGCCGTGTGTGCCACGGTCTGTGTGGGGAAGAGTGTAGGCACTCAGGCACCCCCATGCATCCCTATGCATGGAGGTACCTCCATTTTCCCTGGTGCCTCCGTGCATGGGGATGTGTGTGCACAGGAGTGCACCCCCCCACTCCCGTGGGATTTACACGGGCGGCACCCACGCATGAACACCCAGACTTCTGGGTGTTCATGCGTGGGTGCCGCCTGTGTAAAAAGGGCCAGGGTTTGTTGTAGTACTGAAAAAATAGCAAGTGCTGTATTTACTGCTGCTATTCACATTTTCAGATCACATTTGGAATAGTCAATTATTTGCATCAAAAGGAATATTCATATTATCAGTTAAAATCTCAATTTTCCCATTCCCCCCCCCCCCAGTCATTTTTGGTTATTCAATTGGATATTCAACCAAATAACTAATTACCTGAACAAAAGTGACCAAACAACCCACCCCTTCTTCCAGCAAATCCCTGACTGAAGTAAGCAAATATGATTATTGTGTTATACCCGCTTTGCCAGACCTGAATTGAAGCGGGCAAAGTGAATGTTCATTTCAGCACTAGTCTGTTTGCAGGAGACCAGACTAGATCAGGGATTTATGCTCCTGGGGGTCTACTGAGCCAGGACACTAGCCAAGAGTGGTCTACTGCCCAAAGCTGGGTCCTAGGGTTGCCACCTCTCGCAGGCCCTTTTTACATGGGCCATGGTGTGGGGGGAGGGGTCGGTGTGCAGTGTGGAGCAGTCGCCATTTTCACCAGTTGCTCCGTGCGTGAGGGATGGGTGGAGGTGGGTGTGCAGGAGTACACATGCACACACCCCCACCCCCCACAGTGCAGTTTACACGAGACTCACCCGATTTCCGAGTGTTCATGTGTGGGTGCTGCACGTGTGAAAAGGGCCACAGTTTTGACCCCAACATTCCCATAGGTCAAAATGGGAGTGTTGGGGGCAAAACCGCAAGAGGTGGCAACCCTACCCGAACGTCCCTCCCTGGTTCATCACAGTACACCGGGAGGCAATGCACGGAGGCAGAAAGGGTGTGCTGCTTCTGCCTTTTCTCCCGAGCCCTGTGGACTTCAACAGAATAATTAAAAAAGAAAAACCTTTCCAGAGAAAATAAAACACCCAATATAATCCCAGCCAGTAACTGACAATTACCCTGAGAAAGTAAAAACTGCTACTTCTCAAACTGCTTCTGCTTTTAATCTTTCTTTTATAATCATGACTCCAGAGAGAACGTCACAGGGTTTCCAAGATGGTGGCTTGGATATATGACAGCACAAATGTTAGCAATTGCCATGTGAAATCTTTTATCATCTCTGTGCAATTTATTTTTCTCTTTCCTGAAGAATCCTCACGGACCGAGGTGAGGTAAGGTCCTGTTTATTATCCCCTGCCTTTGCCAAATCCTTTTCTCCACAGCTGCTTTTACCATTGGTCATGCATGACTTGGTGTGGTGGGGAGCATCGGAAGAAAGAAATTAGGAAGAAATGAATAAAAAGGATCTGAAAGAGCTACATGTAACCATTGTTGGTTCTCCTTTATAACAACATTAACATAGATGTGGGTTCTCAGCTCCCTTTAGAGACTTCTAGAATTACACTTATAGATTAGTGCAGCCTTTGAAATAAAATCATGCGTCACTCTCTAAGAATCCAGAAAAAAACAACTCTCTCTTTATGCCGATTTCCACACAGCAATACTAACTCCCCTAAAACCATATTTGTTACTAAAGACAAAGGGTCTGACTCCTGGTATGCTTTTAGTGAAACACAAGCCCAGTGCTTTGCTAGACCATCCTACAAGTAGTTTCTTTTCACTGCCATGCCGTACTATCTATAGGAATCCCATTCCCCATTACACCCAGCAGGGGAGAAACCTAGGGCGGATTCAGACGTGTCTTTAAATCGCACAGAAGCCTCGGCGGCATAGTGCGATTTAAAAAACCCCGCACTTCCGGGCTGGTGTGAATGCGCTGAGTGCGCACATTTCCACCTAGCCCGAATGTTTGGAGCGCGGTTTGAAAAGCAACTTTTCAATCCGCACGCCAAACATTCAGGCTAAGTGGACTTTTCAAACCGCGCTCCAAACATTCGGGCTAGGTGGAAATGTGCGCGCTCAGCGCATTCACACCAGCCCGGAAGTGCAGGGTTTTTTAAATCGCACTATGCCGCTGAGGATTCTGTGCAATTTAAACGCACGTGTGAATCCCCTCCTAGTGTACTGATGATGAGAGAGTATCCGCTATATACATATTTGAGATTCCTGGATATTTCCTTTCCTAGCTGAACTCCTAAGTGTGCTTACATATCCTGGACATTTGTGGGGGGAGATCAGAAGGGACGCCTCTCCTCTCCCCAGTTTAGAAAGGAAAGGAACATCCTTTCCGTAAATCTGACACTGTTCCTACTAAGGTGTGCCAGAGAGATAGAGACTCTAGCCACAGACTCCTGTAGTCTTGAGGAATGTGTGTGGTTGGCTTCATTTTTAAAATATTGCTTTTTAAAAATGGGGACAGGACTTTGGGGTGTGTGTGTGTGAAGAGACAGGGTGTTTTTAGATGGACAGCTGCCCCGCCTCACCCCCAGGTGGGCTGTCCATTTAAAGACGGCCCACCCAAGGGTGAGCCAGAGAAGAGGCACAGCAGGCTGTCTGTGCTGGAGGGCAGCTCTGCTTACGGTGCTCCAGAATGTCCAGGAGCACTGCAAGTGTAGTGGGCTGCTCAAACCTGGAGCAGCGGTCTGTCTGCTTGGCAGATGGGTTGCTGCAGCTCCACTTCAAGCTGGGGGTTGCCCTGGTGACACTGTAAAACTGCATGCAACAGCCTAGAGCAGCGGCCGATCTGCCTGCAGCTCTATGGGGCCGGAGAGAGGGACACCATATGAGCAGGCTGTGGCAGCACCAGGTCCATTTAAACCTGGCACTGTCAGAGCTATGGGGTGTGTATGTGAATGTGGGTGAGGGGTTGACCACCCCTGGGTAGGTCCAGGGTGCTCCGTCTAAAGACAGCCAGAGTTGTTCCCCCAATCTCAGTTTGGATAGACAGATTATGTCGCTGTTAGTTTTCAACATAACACTGCTGTGTAATGTGCCTGCAAACACCACCTGGAAGAATCTGAAGAAAATCTAGTTAATCCTTTTAGTGGGAGCAGCAGCCTTCCTGGGTAAACCATATGGCTGGGATCCAGAAATGCATTAGAATGAAACATTTCTATTGGAGTCATGCCTAGATGGCTTGGACAGATTGAGGCACCATCACAGCAGACGCTGGACAGACCTGTCTATAATCACTGCTATGAGTTTTAATCCCAGATCTGAATGATTCCTCCTGAAGCCTTCCCTATGTGATGCACATAGGGAAAAATAATCCAAACTATGAGTAAACAATGCTGGGTATTAAGCTAGGAGTTACCACTCAGGAAAAGGATCTGGGAGTGATTGTGGACAATACACTGAAATCCTCAGCCTGGTGCGCAGCAGCGGTCAAGAAAGCAAACAGAATGTTAGGAATTATTCGCAAAGGGATAGTAAATAAAACTGAAGCTGTCGTAATGCCTCTCTATACAAATCAATGGTGTGACCGCACCTGGAATATTGTGTGCAGTTCTGGTCTCCCCATCTCAAAAAAGACATAGCTGAACTAGAAAAGGTACAGAGAAGGGCAGCGAGAATGATAAAGGGTATGGAATGGCTTCTGTACAAAGAGAGTCTTGACAAGCTGGGTCTCTTCAGCTTAGAGAAGAGAAGACTGAGAGGGGACATGATAGAGGTTTATAAAATCTTGAGTGGTGTGGAATGAGTAGATAGGGAACGGTTATTTACCCTCTCAAATAGTACTAGAACTAGGGGACACTTCATGAAACTAGCTGCTGGCAGTTTTAAAACAAATAAAAGGAAGTACTTTTTCACTCAACACATAATTAACTTATGGAGTTTGTTGCCAGAGGACACTGTCAAGGCCAGTAGTATAGCTGGGTTTAAAAAAGGACTTGATAAGTTTTTGGAGAGTAGGTCCATTCATGGCTATTAACCAAGTAGCTTACGGGATGAACTTCTTACTGTCGGAAGCTGGGAGTGAACAACGGGGAATGGATTGTCCATTGTGACTGTTGGTTCTTCTCCCATGCGATCAATATTGGCCACTGTCAGAGGACAGGATGCTGGGCTTGATGGACCATTGGTCTGACTCAGTATGGTGATACTTATGCTCTTAAGCCTTGGGTAAGTCCCTTGACGTTTCCAAGTCTCCATTTTCCAATGAAGATAATACTTGCCTATTGTTCATTAATTGCTCTGAAGATGGGAATGGTCATAATTATCAGTGACCTGTGGGGAGACCGTGCAATACTTAAGTAGCAGCAGAGGCGCTTTAGGCATAGGAGAGCGCATAGTGCCCTGCAACCAAAGTGGTCCACACTCAGTTATCAGTGCTGTGTCATTTGGGCGCACTCAAACACACACACATGCTGCTATGTAAGATAGTAAGACTTTTAAATAAATAAAATAAATGTCATGTACCCATCCCCCCCATACTCTCACTTGTGAAGGGCGAGGGCTCCTTCTTTCCTTTTCCCTCCTGACCATGACCAGAGAGAAACAGTTCTAACGCCCTTCACCAAGCCCCAGCTACCACCATTGTGACCTGGTTCTGCAGAGGGAAGAGGAAGGGGCATGGCTACAACCTGGCCAATAAGAGAGAAACTCAACTTCACTCAGTTTCTCCCCCTTGCAGCCAGTGTGAAAGGGAGGAGGAGTTGGAGTAGGAAAGGCTTTTCTCGAAGTTCAGCTTCAGCAGCTCAGGCTCAGCTGGCTGTGTGCAGCAGAAGCTGCTACTAGTGTATCTGCTGATAAAATGTAAGGATCCACTTACATTTTATCAGCAGATAAGGCCTAGTGACCCACAGACACTTGAGCCACCACTGAATAGTGGCATTGGGCAAATCACTGTGTCTCAGCCTCAGTTCCTCATCTGTAAAATGGGACTAAAAATGACCTATCTCACAGGGTTCTTGTGAGGTTGAATTAGATAAGGATTGTTAAACCACTTTGAACATTGGGAACACTATATAAATGCTAAATAACAACAGCTTAATTCCCTTCTTTTCCAGGTCCAGAGGACACCTCAGCATACACTTACTAGACTTTTTATGTCCTCTACGGAACCTCCTTGCACTCTGAAGCTGGCAGCTTCCAGATTAATGTAAGTCCTGCTTCATGGATTTTTGTTTAGCCATGTTTTGCACTGTATATTTAAAGGGTCTTATTTTATTTGGGGTTAGGTGAGCTGAGCCCTGAAAAGCCTTTGCGAAAAGATGGAATGATAGCATGTTTGTCTTAATAAACAATCAGGCTTCTATGTAGGTGTGGTTTCTCGTGAGTGAATTTTTCACTAATCCGTACTGATAAACTAGGATTTGTGGTATTCACATGGACAGCTGAAATAGGAATTAAAGCCTAAATTCCGATTTAAATGTCCGTGTGAAAAAGCCCTTAGAATCTGGGTCTCAAGATGTAGAGAAGGAATGTGGGAGGAGGGCAAATTGGCTGACTGCCCCTCTCTCCATTCCTATTTGGATGTTCAGGGCTCCTTGCTCATGCAGGTGTGCTTGAGCTTCTGCATGTCTCCCCTAGTCAAGAGTTTATGGAAGTTAAAATCAAGATTAAGGCTGCTTGATGCTGCGTTCCCATGGAATTTAGACTTGGGGCTGAAGCAATCCTTGCTTACTAACAAGAATCAACTGGTCGTGCCTGAGTCATTCCCATCAGCAAAACAGGCCCACCCCAGTGATGTCAGGAGTCAGGACTTAGCAGAACATCTTCCCTAGAGAATATAAATGTTGACGGAGGAGGAACGGACTCTTGCTGTGATTAAGGAAGGAGATACCTCCAGCTGAACAGCCACAGAAGAATGCTATTATCTTGGATACTGGGCATCCACTTTCTAGATTAGGAGAGCCACGCTCATGTGGATAATTTTTGGCAGGTTGCAGACCTAAACAATGCATATCAGGGGATTGGGTGGACTACATCTTCTTGGCCAGGGGAGTTGCTTTGGGCTACAATTTGTGGGGTATGCTGACCCACATAAGCTCTGCCCCATATTTCTAGATTTGCAAGGGGGAGTGTCCCACCCCCACAATAATTACCCCTATGGCATAGCAATGCGAAACACCAATCGGCACAAACTAGCGGATCACTCCCCCACCTTTGCAGAGAGAGGCTGCTGGAGGGCACCACCATACACACAGCCTGCTGCTCCATGAGTTGAGGAGGAAGCAGCATCAGGCTCTGCTGTTGCTGTGACTGTCTGGTTCTCTGCCCCTGGGTGTCTGGGGTGAGATTTCCAGGCAGTGATGTGGTGGGGCTAGGGTGGCCATATCTCTCCTTTAAAAGAGGACACTTATGAAAAATACATGGTGCAGGGCTGCACTGCTTCCCCTGCAGCCCTGCACCATGTATTTTTCATAAGTGTCCTCTTTTAAAGGAGAGATGTGGCCACCTTAGGTGGGTCTGGAACTCGATGATGGAGCAAGAGCATCCCACTGAGAAGTTTAGAGATGGGGAGGGTGAGCAGGCTGGGGTTGGCTGTGGGGCAGGGGGAAGCCTGGCTGAGGCTGGAGATGAAGCAGCTGGATGGGGAGCTGGACAGGGAAGCACCGCTGCCCTTGAACACTAAGGACAACATTGTTTCCAGAGGATGAGGATTTGGGGTCAAGGAGAGGGGCTTCAGCCTCCATAGGAGGCAGGCTACATCCTGCCTATGACTGCAGAGAAAATCTATAATACCAGTTGCCTGAGCAAAATTCCCATTTCTTAGTGCTTGCACATTGTTTTCCTAACTGACGTTTTACTAACTTGACAAGAGTCACCAGACAGTAGCCTGAGGCCCTTCCTTATTTTGTACACTAGCAAACCCTTGTTGGAGTCAAACAGAGTCTGAATGAATAAAGTCTGAAAGCCAGCTGACTAAGGACCTCAGGATAGAGTCCTCTCAGTCATGCTGATATCTATCTGGAGTAACTTCTGTGATTCCATTGACAGAAAGGTCTAATCCAGCTCCCAGTGAAATGTGAGGGCTCTTTTCATGGGTTTCAACATGAGTTGAATCAGCCCATAATTGTATTTATTATTTATTCTAATTTTTACCCCACTCTTCCAAATTAGGCTCAGGGCACCTTAAAAAAAAATACAAAACAGCTAAAAAATCACCTAGACCCCCTGCCCCCAACCTTTCCCCTAACCTCTCCACCTAACCCTATCCCTGCCTGCCAAATGCCTGGCCAAACGAAAAGGTCTTATATCTCTTCCAAAAGACAAGCAGGCTCTGGCTTAGGTGAATCCACAAGGGGAGGGAGTTCCATAATTGTGGGGAAGCCATCAAGAACGCCTCTCTGCATGCACTTGTGAAAACTTTACAGGCAGATGGCACCCGCAAGAGGGCGCTCCCAACTGACTTTGAGGGCTGCGACAGACAAAAACGGAAGAGGCAATATTTCAGCTACCTGGGGTCCAAGCCATTTAGGTCTTTACAGGTCAAAACCAGCACCTATAATCGTGCCCAGAAAGCGACTGGCAGCCAGTGCAGACTCCAAAGCACCGGTGTAATGTGCTCCCAATGGCCTGCCCCTGACAAAAGGCAGGCTGCTGCTTTCTGCACCAGCTTCAGTTTCTAAACAGTCATCAAGGACAGTCCCATGTAGAGTGCATTGCAGTAGTCTAGCCTCAAGGTTATGAAGGCATGGATGACAGGACAAGTTCGAACCCTGTGAAACCCCAAAAGGGAGCTCCCAAGAGGATGATGAGCCACCACCCATCACCATCCTCTGGGTTCTCCCAGCCAGGAATGAGTGGAACCACTCAAGCACAGTCCCACGAACCATGTCAACAACACCCCATGATCAGCTGTATCAAAGGCCACCAAAAGATCAGACAAAATCAACAGGGTACCTTTACCCCTGTAGATTTCCAAGTGGAGATCATCAACCAAGGTCACAAGCGCAGTCTCAGTGCCATGTCTGAGACAAAATCCTGACTGACATGGGCCCAGGAATTCAATAGCATCAAGATGCACCCGAACCTACGAGGCAACCACCTGTCCAATAACCTTCCCTAACAAGGGAAGATTAGAGATGGGGTGATAGCTGGCAGGGGAGTCAGTGTCAAGAAATGGTTTCCTGAGCAGGAGTCGGATGACTGCAGTTTTGAAGCCACCAGACACGCTACCCTCCCAAAGGGAGGCATTGACAATCGCAGCCAGCATTGGTCCCAATGTCTCCTGGCTATCTTTCACCAGACAGGATGGACATGGGTCCAGTTCACAACTGATCGTCCACACAAGCCCAAGCACAGTTTCTATATCAGTGGGTGAGACTAACTGAAGCTAATCCAAACAAACCAGACAGGACTGAGCTTCCCCAACCCCCAAACTCCGACTCTGCACCCAAATTAGCAGTTCCCAAGTTACTTCAAATACAAGCGACTTTATCATATAGATTATAGAATCTTACAGTTGGAAGTGACCTCAGAGTTCATCTAGTTCAACCCCCTGTTCAATGCAGGAAATCCACATCCCTGACAGATGGCTGTCCAACCTCTGTTTGAAAACCTCCAGCGAAGGAGAGCCCACCATCTCCCTAGACAGTCTGTTCCACTGTCAAACAGCTCTTACTGTTAGGAAGGTCTTCCTAATTTTTAGCTGAAATCTGCTTTCTTGTCATTTGAGCCCATTGGTTCTAGTCCTGCCCTCAGGAGCAACCGAGAACAAGTCTGCTCCATCTTCTATGTGACAGCCCTTCAGATATTGAAAATGGCTACCATATCTTCCCTTAGTCTTCTCTTCTCCAAGCTAAACATACCCAGCTCCTTCAACTTTTCTTCATAGGACTTGGTTTCCAGACCCTGACCATCTTTGTTGCTTTCCTCTGAATTTGTTCCAATTTGTCAATATCCTTCTTAAAATGCGGTGCCCAGAACTGGACACCGTACTCCAGATGAGGTCTGATCAGCACAGAATAGAGTGAAACTATAAATTCTTGTGACCTGGACACTACTTCTGTTAATGCAGCCTAAAATTGCATTAGCCATTTTAGCAGCTGCATCACACTGCTGACTCATGTTCAGCTTGTGATCGACTACAATCCCAAGATCCTTTTCACATGTTCTGCTGCCAAGTCAGGAATCACCCATCCTATACTTCTGCATTTGTTTTTTCTTATCTAAATGCAGAACTTACATTTTATCTCTGTTGAATTTCATTTTGTTAGTTTTGACCCAGCTTTCCATCTTGTCAAAATCATTTTGAATGCTGTTTCTGGGTGATTTCAGACGTTACGAGATCACGCTGAACCACACTGAACCACGCTCAACCCCCCCGCGGGGCCAAAGGGCCCTGAACGTCTGAACGGCGCGCGCCAGATGTTCATCACGCTCAATACCCACATGGGGTCAGGTTCAACCACGCTTCCCGGGCTAGCCGGGGGAAGGTCCCGGGAAGCGTGGTCAAACCAACCCCCACAGGGAACCAAGCAAAAGTAACGTCTGGACGCCAATCCCCCAGCGGAACCAAAAAAATAGAGCCCCGGCCGGGGACGAGGCACGCAGCGTCGCTGCCAGGCAACCAGCACCAACACAAACACCGGAGGGAGATTTAAAGCGAGAGCAGCAGCAAGCAAGCGTGGCGGGATGGAGCGAGGAGGGAAGCGGAAGAGAGCGGAGGCACAAACAGCGACAGCGGCGGGACAGGAGGCGGAGGACGTGCAGCCAGGCCCAGCGATGCAGGCGGAGGGGGCACAGGTGCAGGAAGGGGGCACACGGGAGCACCCGACCAGGGAGGCGCCCCGGGAACACCAACCACAGCTGCAGCCGGGTCGCGCCGCCCCGGGGACAGCGGCCGGAACAGGCCCACAGGAGGCACCCAGGAAACGGGTAAGGGCACCCACTGGGAGGGGAACAGGGGGCACAGGGGAACCCCCTGTGGAGGGGGCCGGGGGGACCCCGGGCGGAAGGCAGGGGGGCAGGGGGACCCCGGGCGGAGGGCAGGGGGGCAGGGGGCCCCCGAGAGGGCCCACACCCTCACCCAGCAACCAACCACCCCCCTTCCCCCCCCCAGACACGAAAGTCGGCCCGGGCGGACGAGCCCCAGGAGGAGCCCGGCCCCCGGCCCCTGGAGGCGCACCCCCAGGAGGAGGTGGAGGAGGAGCACAGGCAGGTGCAGCAGGAGCTGCACCGGGAGGAGGAACAGCAGGGGCCCAGCCGGAGGAAGGCCTATCACAGAGGGGGACAGTGGGGCCTCCAGGAGACCCGGGACTTCATACGGATCTGGGGGACCCTCGAGTACCAGGTGGAGCTCGCAATAAACCAGCGCAACGAGCATGTCTACCGGGACATCGTGCGCGACATGGAGGCGGCGGGGCACGAGCGCACTGTCAACCAGTGTCGCTCGAAGGCCAAGGAGCTCAAGAGGGGGTACAAGGCCCTCAAGGACAATAACAGCCGCTCCGGCCACGGGGCCCGCACCGCCCCCTACTACGATGCCCTGGACCGCATCCTTCACATGAAGGGCTCCATCGTTGCCCCACGCCTGGTGGGCAGCGCTGTGGTCCAGGGCAGGGAGCGGGCCGAGGTACCCCCTCCCCTCGCCGCCCGCCCGGTAGACACGAGCTCAGGGGACCCCCACCCCCAGGAGGACCACCCGGGACCCGCAGAAGCCCCAAGGCCCCCCCCCAGCAGCAGCCCGGAGACATCCCAACGCCGGGCCGGCCAGGCGGAGTCGGAGGTCGGCACCTTCACCACCCTCAGCCAGTGGTCCCAGGGGGAGCACTCCCAGGGTGAGGCGCCGGGCTCCGAAGGCTCGGAGACGGACATAGAGGGTAAGCGGGCCCCCAGGGCAGGGGGGGGCAAGACCAGGGGGCCGGTGGCAGGGGCGGGGGTGGGGGCCCTGCTGCAGGGGCCACAACCAGCCCCCTTCACCCGCTCCCCCCTCTCCCGCCCGCAGGACATGGGGAGCCCCAGGACCGGGCCAGCGAGACGGTGCAGGCCCCCGCGGAGGGCACAGGAGAGCAGGTGCCGGACCCAGGTAAGGCGGGAGGGCTGGGATGGCGGGAGGGCCCCCCGGGCGCCAGCCCAGGGGGGCCTCCGGCCTCAGTGGGGGAGGGGGGGCAGGGGGCCCCGGGACCCGACCCCGCTAGGGGACAGGGCCCTGCACTGACCCACCCGCCCATTTCCACAGGGCAGCCCCCGCGCGCGGCGCCTCCGCCGGCCGCGGCCCCAGCCCAGCGGATGCGGGAGTACCGGGCGCGGGTCCGCAGGCGCAGGGAGGAGCAAGCGGAGGACATCGTCCGCAGGGCGGAGGAACAGGGGGAGCGCATGATCGCCTCCGTGGACCGCATGGAGGCGGCCATAGAGCGGTCCATGGAGAAGGCCCTGGAGACAGACCGCCGGCTGGAGGCGGAGGTGCGCCTGGAGCGGAGGCGGGAGCGCCGGGAGCACCAGCGGCAGCAGGGGCTGCTCAGGGGCCTCCGGCAGGACATACAGGGCATGGTGCGGGAGCACAGTGCAAAGATGGACAGGTCCCACGACATTGGGACCTCCCTGCTCCTGCATGCGGGCACCATGTGTGCCTACGTGATGGCCGGCGCACCTCCGGGCGCCCTGCCCGCCCAGGTCCCCATGCCGGGCCCCTCGGCGCCCCCGGGCCCAGCCCTGCCGCCCCTGGCGCCCCCCCGGCCCCAGGGCCCTCGCATGCGCCTCCCAGTGCCCCCGGGCCTCCGGAGGGTCCAGCCCCCCCGGGGCGCGACCGGGGCACCGGGCACAGCTGCCCATCCGCCGCCCGGCCCCCTGCCGGGGCCGGGACCGGCCCAGGACACGGCAGGGGACACGGACAGTGGGGGGGAGGGGAGCTCCCAGAGCTCGGTGGGCCCAAGCGGCCGCACGAGGGGTCGGCCCAGGAAACGCGGGGGGATGGTGGGAAGGGGGGGGAGGGGGAGGGCCACATGAGGGCGGGTGGTGGACGGGGTCACGGGCACGGGGGTGGGGAGGGGGCACAGGGTGATTGTGTGAACTGTGTGGGCAATAAAGTGTTGTAAAGAGACAGTTGTCCCCGGCCCGTTTGTGGGGGGGACAGGGCTGTGGGACCGCGTGTACAGGGGCATTGGCACGGAAGGGGGGGTGGGGCCCCCAGGGGCGGGAAGGCCCTCACAGCGGGCCCCCCCGGGCGATGTGGGTTGCAAGGGCGTTCCGGATCCTTTTGGCATACCGGTACTCCCGGGGGTTCCCTGCGTTCACGTACAGGGGAACAGGACCGGGGGGCCGGTGGGGCTCGGGGTACTCCAGGGCCGCCCCCTCGGTCTCGCACACATTGTGCAGAACGCAGCAGGCACCGATCACCAGGGCGGAGGTGGGGACGGTGAAGTCCAGGCGGCCAGCTATACTCCTCCAGCGCTGCTTCAGGGCCCCGAAGGCACGCTCCACCACGGTCCGGCTCGCACACAGGCGGGTATTGTATACCTGCTCCGCAGGGGTGCTCGGGACAGGGTAGACCTTCATCAGCCAGCGGGTCAGGGGGTAGGCGGGGTCCCCCAGGATGCAGGGGGGCATGGGAACACCCTCGATCCACCTCATGCCCATGTCCGCGAAGTCCCCCCGGTACATGCGGGCATAGAAGGGGGAGATGGTCATGATCCTGGCGTCGTGACTCCGGCCGGAGTTGCCCGTGTAGATGTCTATGAAGCGGGCCCGGTGGTCCACCACCCCCTGCAGGTGCAGGGAGTAGTATCCGTGCCGGTTCACATACTCCAGGGCCTCCCCCGCGGCCGGGCGCAGGATCTCGATGTGTGTGCCGTCCACGGCTCCGATGCAGTTCGGGAAGCCCCCGGCCGCGAAGCCAGCCATCACAGCGCCCTGGTCCAGGAGCTGGATGGTCCTGTCGAGGAGCACGCCCTCCACAGCCTCGCACACATCCCGCACGATGCAGGCGACCGTGCTGAGCCCCACCCCGAAGTGCTGGGACACGGAGCGGCAGGAGTCGGGCGTTGCGAGGGCCCAGACCCCTATGGCCACCCGCTGGACCATGGGGATGGGCTCCCGCATGGAGGTGTGCTGCCGCTCCAGCCAGGGCGTGAGGAGCTCCGCTAGGCGCAGCAGGGTGGCCTTGCCCATCCGGAAGTGGGACCCCCACTCGGCCTCCCCCCAGTGGGCCTGGGCCCGCTCCCACCAGGCCTGGGGCCGCTCCGTGACCCATAGGCTCCGCGCTATGGGCATAGCCAGCAGCGCTGCCCGGCGGAGGGTCTGCGTTGCCCAGCGGAACCGCCTCGCGGCCCCTCGGAGCGCAGCGGGCCGGGTGAGGCTCCGGCAGGCGGCCAGCCACGCCCCCCAGGCCCGGCGCCGAGCCCTGAGCCGGGCACGGACTCTCCTGCGGGCCTGCTGGCCCCGGAGGCGCACGCCAGCCCGCAGGGCCAGGACATAGCGCAGGCGGACGGCCAGGTGCACCCTCTCGGTCAGGAGGCACAGCTGCTCAGTGTGGTCACGGTGCCACTCAGCCGCGAGCGCGAGGAACATCCAGTTCCCACCTGCCCTATCGCGCTCCATGGTGCTGGGGCCCCGGTGGGGGCTGGGAGCGCTTATGGCGGCCCGGTGCTGGTGGCTCCGCCCGGGGGTCGGCCTCGCGGGCCTGCGCGCGCCCTGTGCCGGTGCGTTCCGGCTGCTCCCGCCCCCAGCACCCCGGGCCCCCTCCCCTCGCTGTTTGTAGCGGGATGGCCTTGAAGGTGCGATTAGGCAGACAGAGAGCTCGCTGTTGTTCTCTGCAGCTGTGCCGGGCCCGCACCCCACGCCTCGCTCTGTTGTGCTACAATGTTGCGGTGCGGGCCCGTGTTCCCTGTCCCGGGGGCCGGGCCGAGCCTCTCCCGGCCCTGGGCAGTCTGTGTGCCCTCCGGGCTCCGTGTCCCATTCCCTGTTGTGCTGGACCATGGCTGGCTGCCCATCCATGGGGCTCCCGCTGTCCGGCCCCCAAGGGGCCCCCCATATCTGGGCCTTCCGCGAGACCATGTCTCTGTGCGACCTGTGGCACACCCCTGCCGTGCAGCTGCTCCTGGCCGGGCCGGGGAGCCGTGCAGGTGCCTACGAGAGCCTGAGCTCCGGGCTCCGTTACTTTGGCCATGTGGTGAGCGCCCGTGATTGCCGGCTGCATGCGGAGGCCCTGGGGCTGGCTCGTTTCCCCGAGGGGCGCATCCCGGAGGTGCTGTGCGCCCATGTGCCCTGGAGCGCCTCGGAGACCGTGTCAGCGCTGGTGGTGTGTGGTCTGGGCGCCTACTCGGAGTGCCTGGCCGAGGGTGGCCCTGCCTTGGCCGTGAGCTACTTCTCCTGTGTTCACGGGGCCCGTGGGTACCAGCGCACCCGTGGGGCGGCGTTCCAGCGGCTTCTGGAGCTGGGGCATCTTCCGTGGCCCCCTTCTGCTGCCTGCTGTGTGCCGGAGCCCTCCGCGGTGGAGATGTCATCCCTGTTGGCGGTGTGGGCGCGTGTGGATGTGCAGCTGGCCCTCACCATGCCCGATCCCTTCGAGGCCTACTACCTGATCGCCCACTACATGTCCTTGCAGGGGTACCGCCGGGGCATGCTGCACTGGCCCCACCTGGTCCACCGGGCGGGCCACCCGGGCCCTGGGGCCAGCGGGGCCCCCGGCAGCGGCCCGTGAGCCCCGCGTCGCTGGCCTGCCCCCCCCGGCGTGGTGCCCCCGTGTGGGCTCCCGCCCCGGCCCGGGGGGGGGCCCTGGTCCCCGCTGGCCGCTCCCGACCTGCGGACCCCACCTCGGTGAGCTCCCGCCCGCCTCGCTGCTTGCTGCTGCCCCTGGCCGTGGTCCTGGGCCCCCTCCATCCCCGTGACTCCGTGGGTGCTGCCTGAGCGTCGCTGGTGCTGCGGAGGAGCACCGCTGGACCCGGCTGCCCTGCCTGTGCCAGCCTTTGACTGTGGGGCCCCCTTCCTCCTCCTCCTGGCGCCCCTCCGCCGGCCTCGCTGTGCTTTGGGGGCCCCCAACGTGCCTTGCTCCGGGGGTCCGCCCCCCCCCCCCGAGACTGCCTCTGTTCCTGTGGGGGCACCTCCTTGGACTGGACTGGACTGGGGTGGTGTGGGGGTGGGGGTTGCTGCTGTCTGTGCCTTGCCCCGTGGTGGTGCCCCCCCCCCCCTGCCGGTGTTCCGGGTGGGGTTTTCCGGGCGCCCCTTCCCGGCCTTTCCCTGGTGTGTGTGTGTGTGTGTGTGTGTGTGTGTGTGTGTGCCCGGGCGTGTGGCCGTGCATTGTGCCCCGCTGCGGGACCGCTGTGTGAGCCGGCTGTCAGCCTGTTCTCGCTCTTCCCCCCTCCCTTCCCGTTTCCCTTGTGTGGGCGTTCCCTTGTGTGCCTTGTGGCTTCGTTTGCCCTCAGGCGGCCATGTCTGTGTCCCGCCCCTGCCCGGTGCCTTGTGGGGGTTTAGCGCCCGGCGGGGGTTCGGCTGCACGTCTGTTGTGCTGCCACGGCCCGCGATGGTGCGGCCCGGTTCCGGCCCGTGGTCCCATTCCCGGCACGTCTGTTTGGGTCGTTGTCCAACCCCCGGGCGTGGTTGGGCTGTTCGCCCCCCCTGGTGGTTCGCTGTGGTGAACCAGCCGCCCGTAACGTCTGAAAGTACCCTCTGTCTTCTAAGGTGTTAGCTATCACTCCCAGTTTTGTGTCATCTGCAAATCTGATAAGCATCCCCTCTAATCCTCCATCCAAGTCATTAATAAAGATGTTGATAAGTACAGGGCCCAGGACCAAGCCCTGACACACTCCATTCAATACCTCCCTCCAGATTGATGGGGAGCCATTTATAAGCACTCTTTGGGTGCGATTCTTCAACCAGCTGTAAATCCACCTAACAGTAGTATCATCTAGCCCATATTTAACCATCTGGTCAAGAAGGATATCATGGTGGACTTGTCAGATGCTTTACTGAAATCAAGATATACTACATACACGGCATTCCCATGAAATTAGTAACTCAATAAAAAAAGGAAATAATATTGGTCTGGCATGACTTGTTCTTGACAAACCCATGCTGGCTCCTAGTAATCACAGCATTGCTTTCTAAATGCTTACAGACTGACTGCTTTATAATCTGGTCTAGAATCTTTCCAAGTATTGATGTCAGGTTTGTAGTTTCCCAGATCCTTCTTTCCCCCACCCCCTTTTTTGAAGATAGGGACAACATTTGCCCATCTCCAGTCTTCCAGCACCTCACCTGTTCTCCGAAAGTTCTCAAAGATTTTAGACAAAGGTTCTGAGATTACATCTACAAGTTCCTTCAGTACTCTAGGATGTAAATCATCTGGCCCCGAAGACTTGAGCTCGTTTAAAGTAGCTAGGTGTTCACTTTACCTGTCCTGAGCTGCAATTCCTTCCCTTCATCATTAGTGCTACTCTTGCCAGGGTTGGATGTAGTTTCCCTCATGGGAGAAGACAGAGGCAAAATAGGAGTTTAGCAATTCTGCCTTCTTTCTGTCAACTGTTAACATTTTGCCATCTTCACCAAGCAGTGGACCTATTGCTTCCTTGTTCTTTCTCTTGCTTCGGACATAGCTGAAAAAAACCCTTTTAGTTGTTCTTAGCATCTCTCCCAAGCTTCAGCGCATTCTTAAGCTTCTGACACCATCCCTACAGGTTTGGGCTACGTGTCTGTACTTGTCTTTTGGGATTTGTCCCTCCTTCCATGTCCTTTTTAATTCTCAGCTCATCAGAAAGCTCCTTGTCCAGCCACACTGGTTTCTTTAGATGTCTCCCAGTTGTCTGTGACTGTGTTTTCAGTATCTCATTTTTCAGAAACTTCCACCCTGCAAAGTAGGTGGCAAACCCGTCACAGTGGGCAGCTAATGACTAAATTCAGGTGGAGATAGCTAGGATTTAATTAGCTATTCACCACCTGGAAGAGCTCCACAGATGCTATGGCAGCAGTAAAGAGGGGGGCAGGGATCCAGGCCCTCAGAAGTTAATGGTCCGACCATGTCAATGGAGCCATAACACCCCCAATAATCAGAACACCCATTTCCAGGCCAGTGCAGAACATGAGGTCCAACGTGTGTCCAGCCTGTCAGGCCAGATATTATCTGGGGTAGATCCATAGTCTCAACACCACCTTGGCTAATGGGTGGCCACTACACCAGCAGAATTCCCAGTCTATCTTGGACCTCAAACACAAGGTGGACACGCTTCCTCCTCCTCCTCCCTTCTTTATATAGCACTACTAGGCATATGCAGCACTTTACAGTCACAGATTTTGGAGACAGGTCCCTGCCCAGTAGGTTTACAATCTAAGATGAACAAGGGTTAGGGGAACACTGGGGGGGGGGGGAGACACACACACATGCTTCCATTTTACAGATGGGGAACTAAGACTGAGAAGTTGTGACTTGCCCAAGGCCATGGCTTTGTGACTTGCCAAGTGGGTTCATGGCTAGGCCAGGATATGAACCCTGGCTTCCCAAAGTCCAACACCTTCTCCACTACACCACACTGGCTCACTGGACACACTCTAGGTTGGGCATGTCAGACACTGGATACCTTCAGTATCCAGGTGGTGATAGCTGGATTGTCTTTACAGAACTACAGAATTTGACACAGTGGACTTACTCTGGATTTATACCACCATTTGGCCCACAATTAGAACTGAAACTGTTATCTGCATGTATATAGGTAACCACTGAATTTGTGGTAATGGAACCGATAATAATAGTTTACAATGGGTGGCTTAGCTGAGTCCATTGTATTACCATACTACTGCTTTGCACTGTTCACTGTGTTGCCCCATTCCATTTCCCCATCCATTCTGCAGTTACTAGGTATCTCTGTTTGCCCATAATTTCTTTCCTGTTTACTCTATGGACCCTGGTTTCAAGTTGAACTCAGTTTCCCATTGGATACCTGGTTCAAATATGCTGGATGCAGCTTTGCTGTTGGTCCAAAAGTAAACCAGAAATGATGCAGAAAAACAATAAAAGGGCTATGGGGTATATTGAGTATTCAGTAACAGTAAAGCAGTACTAACTGGTATTTTGGCTAATCTGTCAATTGCTCCAGTATGCAGTTACTGATTAGCTATCCGGAATTTCCGTTGTTTATCACAGTTACAGAATTAATTATTCATTTCAGTTCTACCCATCATGGTCCAGAATGAAGGCCAAGCATTAAAGCCTTCACTTAGCTGATGTATTTTTATTGGACAGCTTTTTCAAACACAAAGAAAAAGCAAAAATATGATATGGGTAACATGTGCAGGTTCATTATATACAACTGATGCTTGCAAAGCTCCCTGTCTGGAAGAGTCCCACAGCATTGTACAATGAAACTCCAGAACAATATTCGTAATTAAGAGCAATTAAAAGCAGCAGCTAACCTATATTTCCTTAGCCTACTTTAAAGTGTTGGTGCAGACCGAAGATTGCGAATGGTAGCTGGAAGCATGTTGCACTGTCCAGGGGCATCATTACAGAAAGCTCTAGCTCTCTTCATCACACGGTTTTAATTAGGAGGACAGATTAAATAACCAGCTGATACAGATCTTAATGAATCATTCATAAGCATATATCTAAGATAGTTATATGTACTGGCCACCCAAACTCATACCCATATATATAGGCATATGCAGCACAAGGGAAAATTGGATTCATATTTTGTCCAGAGTGGGAAAAATCAGGCAGGGAGCTGACCCCATGTAAGGAAAAGATTCATTCATGCACATGAATGAGAATCAGAACCTTGTATTCGATGAGACTATGAGAGACAGGTTGATTTGTAGTTGGCTGGAGTAGTGGCCCACCTTGGAACTGATGGAAATGCCTGGAGTCAGAGACGGTAGCATGCTGGGTGTTATTTTTTATTAATGAAGAAGAGACCCAGATTCTGAGTTGTACATAGAATCATAGATTTAGAAGAGACCTCGAGAGTCAGGTGCTGTTCAGGAGAGAGCAAAGATGGCCAAATGCCACCACTGCACTCATGAGGTGCTAGGGCTAGCCAGGAACCAATCTGACCCCCGGCCCGCTCGCTCTCTGCTTAGCCGGGGAAGTTCCAAGGTAAGCTGGTTAAACCAGTTTCCTAGCTACTTTGTTGCATCAGAACAGCATAAAGAACGAAGCTGAAATGGAAATGAGAATCGGGCCCAGACAGCCATTTTCTCTAGGATAGAGGTTCTCAAACTCTCTGCCTTTGTGATGCTGCTTTGACAAATTCCTGTGACCCCAGAGAGCAAATAGGATCAATACCCCATTTGCAGATGTTGGGGTCCATAGTTTGGGAATCTTTGCTTTAGGGATATTATTTACTGCATTCTGATTCTGATCTTACACTAGTAACTCCATTGGTATCAATGGAGTTGTCCCAGACTTAACCCTAGGAGAGAGAAGAAGCAGATGTCAAGCCTTCCATAGCTGGATTTTGGAAATCTCTGTATCTGTTTGGGACCTAACAAATGCAATACAGTAGATACCGCACCCACCCGCCCATTCAATCCCTTCCCATATTAAAACTCCCTGGAGGACATGCTTTTTATCCAGGTTAGCAAATCTAGATATGGGAGGGTTCAGCATTGAACAGAAATGCCTTTTGCTCGCCACAAAGAGGGGGCATAAGGGATGATCTGGATTATAGAGTTCTGGATTAGTAAAGCCCTCCCCCAAATGAACAGTCTGCTCTACTGTGCATATCTCTGTGGCTTATGTATTCCTAACCCCAGCCACTCATTGAAGGAAGAAGCCCAAACCCTGCCTGTAATGGCCATACTTACAGACAAGTATGTAGAATGGCAGACCAGCCCTTGAAATGGTACTTGCTGTGTCATGAAGCAGAGGTGACACTGGTCGGTTAGAGCATAACAGCTGGTTTATTAAGCTAGCTTGAATCAGGAGCTCATGCAGGAGCTGGCTCCCTAGCTTGCAGTCCTTCCTTGCTCTGAACTGTGATCATGCCCCAGGGTTACTCCACTTCTTCCTATTGCCGCGCCCGGAAGCTTCCTCACTTAGCTCCTCCTCCTCCATCTCCCCCCTCCCCTTTTTTCCTTCTTCTTCTATTCCTACTACTGCTACTACCTCAACTCCCCAATGTTCAGTTTCTTGTCAATTTAGCAGCCAGAGGTTACTAGCACATAGCTGTGTTGGAGTCCCATCTTTACCCCGGTTTCAATGGAGGACATAATCTCAGAGATGCCCTGGAGTTTTCAGTGGGCGAACCAAGCGTGAGCGCCTAACCACTTCATTTGTTTTGGGAACATCAGGTGAAGCTTGTTCTCTGTCTTCTGGGACTTCCTCCACTCTCTCCCTGTTTTCACTGACACCCTGGTTAGTCACCATTGTGTCACTCAAATTGTCTTGCCTCTCTACTCTGTCCTGTCTGTGTTCAGAATGGTATTGTACCCTGAGGTGTTTACGATTTCTTTGAATCGTTCACCCTTCTTGTGTGGTTACTTCCATTTTGTTGATTACCCCTTTTGCCCATTTAGACTGCGTGTCCGAATGTGTATTGGTGGAAAGGTTCCTCTCCAAATACCACAGCTTGAAGTTCTTTTTCAGTCTGTGCATAGTCCTGTTCTGTGTCTGAGAGTGCGTGACTGATGTATTCAGTGGGCCTGTCCTGCAACAGGACTGAACCCATGCCCTTTCCCACAGCTTCACACTGCAGGATAAACGGTTGGCCCGGCTGGTAGTATTGCAGTACTGGTGCCTTTATGAGCAGTTCTTTTATCTTGAGGAAAGTGCCCTGTTGAGGTTCACCCCACTCCCTGTGAGGATTAGGAACAGGGAGGGAAGGAATAGGAGAGAGGGAAGGATCACCCCAAGTGCTCCCTAGGACACAGAGCAAGGACTTGCCTCTAAAGCTACCCTCAGGATTGTAGTTGGCTTCTAGGGTGATTAGCCCACAGCCTAGACAGGGTCTAGGAGAGGAGCGCAAGCCGCCTTGATGCCCCAGTCCACCACACACACCCACGTGGGTAAAGGAAAGGGGGCGTGGTGTTATTATTATTATTATTATTAAACATTTATAAAGCGCCAGTTGCAATCTGGCGCTGTACAGAACATACAATCAGATGCGGTCCCTGCCTGTGGCTTACAATCTAAAAGACAAGGAGGGGGAGACAAGGAGAGGGGACAGCGGGAGAGACATGGGAGAAGACAAACAAACATTCAGGC
>QEPC01003261.1:3621469-3631906 GCA_003113815.1 Sphenodon punctatus
GTGGAGGCTAGTGGGTTAGAGCAGGGGGCTGGGAGCCAGGGCTCCTGGGTTCTTGGGGAGGGGAGTGGGGGCTAGTGGGTTAGAGCAGGAGCTT
This sequence comes from Sphenodon punctatus, assembly GCA_003113815.1. Lineage (NCBI taxonomy): Eukaryota > Metazoa > Chordata > Lepidosauria > Sphenodontia > Sphenodontidae > Sphenodon > Sphenodon punctatus. Next base: position 3,621,564 of record QEPC01003261.1, read on the forward strand.
TCTGGTTTTTATATGGGTTTTGTTCACTTGATGATGTGGAGTGTTAAATACTAATTTCCCCCAATGCGCACACAGCAGAGGGTAAGGGGGAATTAGTGTTTAATGCCCCGTGATTCAATTGAGGTTTTGAAATCGTGAGATGTAACTGTTAGTCTGGTGATCTGCCTGCTTTTAAACCTGGCAGAGGAGGTGAATATAACCTGCCAAACTGAAATTGCTGGATTAAGTAATGTAATGTCCATCCAATGTTAACCCTGGGAACTCCTTGCTGCTGGGTTATGCCGCCTACCGTTGCCCTGGCTCCACCCCCAGGCTAGGCTCCATCCCCAGGCCCACCGGTTTTACTGCCCCGCCAACCTCAAAACCCACCAGCTGCCCCTGGGCGGAACCCAGGCGAGTATGGCATTGATCTTTCGTCTGTCCATCTCCACCCCCCGAGGAGAAATGACAAACCCCAGAAACTCAATCGTGGTGACATGGAAGGCTCACTTCTCTAGTTTGCAGAATAGTTGGTGTTGCTGTAGGCGCTGCAACACGGTTCGTACATGACGTACATGTTCAGTCTCGGTGGCCGAGAAAATGAAAATGTCATCCAAGTAGGCTATAACATACAGGTTCAGAATGTCTCGCAAGACATCGTTTATCAAATGTTGGAAAGTGGCAGGAGCATTAGCGAGGCCGAATGGCATAACTGGGTATTTGAAATGCCCATATCTTGTACGGAATGCAGGTTTCCATTAATCCCTTTGGTGCGCTCATAACAATTATGCTCCTCGCAGATCCAATTTTGTAAAAATTGTGGCCTCCTGTAGTTGGTCTAACAACTCCGGGATCAAGGGTAACAGGTATCGTTTTTTTATTGTGATGGCATTTAAGCCCCGATAATCGATGCACGGAGCTTTGGGACAAAAAAGAGGGGTGCCCTGGCAGGGGAAGAAGCGTGACGAATAAACCCCCTTTGCAGGTTTTTGTCGATATATTCCTTTAAGGTGCGAAGCTCCGGTTCAGAGAGGGCATATATCCAGTCATATGGGGATTCAGTTCCAGGGAGCAAGTCAATCGGGCAATCATAGGGCCTATGAGGTTATGGTGGTGGGAAGGGCGGGGGAGGTGCTGTCCCCCCTGATAGGGGGGATTCGCCTGCCTGTTGTTCTTCAGGTTAGGAGNTGAGGTTATGGTGGTGGGAAGGGCGGGGGAGGTGCTGTCCCCCCTGATAGGGGGGATTCGCCTGCCTGTTGTTCTTCAGGTTAGGAGTCTGGGGGTGGTTTTGGATTCGGGCCTCTGTCTGGATCGACAGGTGGAGGTGGTGGCTAAAGCCGCCTTTCGTCAGCTGTATCTGGTACGGGGGCTTCGACCTTACCTCTCCGGGCTCGATCTGGCCACTCTCGTCCATGCCTTCATCACCTTGAGGCTAGACTACTGCAACGCGCTCTACGTGTACCGAGCCAGATTGAAGGTGTTAGTATTGATTTACAAAGCCCTGCACGGTCTGAGCCCCTCATATCTCAGGGACCGCCTCGCCCTCCGCGCCTCAGAGCGATCCCTTCGGTCCACTGGGGGTGCCTTTCTGGAGGTCCCCCGTGTAAGACGGGGGGCCACAATGGAGAGGGCGTTCTCGGTGGCTGGGCCGCGGTTGTGGAACTCCCTCCCGGAGGAGGCTTGCCTGGCCCCAGACCTGTTGGCCTTTCGACGTATCTGTAAGACTTGGCTGTTCGCCCAGGCCTTCAGAGGAGAGGGTGGGGGGGGGATAATTTGTGTGTGGGGTGTTTTAAATTTGTTTTTAATTATGATATTGTAGATTTTTTATGTTTAAAAATTGTTTTATAATGTGCTGGAAGTCGCCCCGAGATACCGTAGGCATGGGGGGCGGCATATAAATAAAATAAAATAAAATAAAATAAAATAAAATGAGGTGGGAGGAGCACAGCTTCTTTTTTATTTAAGACGTCCACAAACTCCCTATACGTTGAGGGGATGGTACAGGTCTTCTCTGTCCCACTAAGGGTCTAATAGGTTTGGGCGGGGGTTCGTTGCAGTGCTCCTTACAAGGGTCCATCTGGAACGTTACAGTCAGAGTGATCCAATTAATTACAGGGTTGTGACAGTTTAGCCAAGGCATCCCTAGCATGACGGTGAACATAGGAGTGGACACAATATCAAAAAGCATCCACTCCTTGTGTCACCCTATGACTACCTGTATCTCTTGAGCCTGCAGTCTAATGGGGCCGGAGATCAAAGGAGAACAGTCAATGGAACGCACCTGTTCCGGGGCCACCCGGCGCATGTTAGGGATGGTATAGCATTGTATGAAATCCAGGCCCATGAAGTTCCCTGAGGCCCCGGAGTCTATTAGGGCCCACACCATATGGCTTCGGGCGGGATCGATTCCCAATGTGACAGGTATTTGCACGTGACGTGCGGATGTGGGCATTGTCGACAGGGCCTGGTGGACTGGCCTCAGGGGTTGTTGAGGCATCCCCTGGAGTCCCCTTAAGCTTCCCAGGGCTTGACTTTCCCCGAGTCCCTTCTTTGGGACGGCAAGGACGGACACTCACAAGCATAATGTGTAGGTTCTCCTCAGTAAAAACAGAGGCAAGCCGTTCTCCGATGTTCCCATTTGGATGCTAATAAAGGTCCTTGAGAGGCTCCCAATTGCATCGGCTCTACCTCCTCCATCTTCAACAGTTCCGTCTTGCTGACACACGATGGATGTGGCTTGACCATTGGCCCCTGGAATGCCTCTTGCCGTCGTTCTCTCCTCCTTTTACTTAGCCGCTTGTCTCTCTGTAATGTTAAAGTCACCAGCTCTCCCCAGGTGGCAGGTAGCGCGGTGAACGAGAGCTGGTCTTCTAATTCATCGTTTAACCCACGCCTGAACATGACTCTGAGCACTTTATCAGGCCAATTGAGTTTGACAGCTAATTGCTGAAACTTGGTTACATATTCTAACAGGGGACCTTTCCCCTGTTTGAGACCCACTATAGCATTTTCTGCGTCCTTCACTCTATGTGGAAAATCAAAAAGAAAGGTGAACTCCCGGATAAACCCCGTATAATCCTGTAATAATGGACTTTTGCTAGTGAGGAGGGGAGTGGCCCAGGCTAAAGCCACCACCTCCAATAACCCAATAGTAAGGCCACCTTTAATTCGTCCGTGGTATTGGTGTTTGCTTGGATTTTAAAGGTTAGCTCACATAGTGCCAGAAAACTTTGAAATTGGCATCAATCCTCATTAAATTTAGAGATGGTGGGCCCCTTTGGCTCCCAAAGCTCACAGCCTGCTCTCACAGGGGCCACAGGGGGAGGGACTGGGAGTGGCGGAGGCGGGGAAGGTCCCGCTCCACTCTGTTTGTCCTTGAGGTCTTTTACTTCCATCGCCAAGGACTGGACCAACTCCTTGGTCAACTCCTTCATTTCTGCCATCATTTGCTCTATCAGGATACTACGGGAAATGGGATGCAGGGCAACCCCTGGGATGAATTGGTATAAGCTGGTGATACTGTGAGGATTAGGAACGGGGAGGGAAGGAATAGGAGGGAAGGATCACCCCAAGCGTCCCCTAGCACACAGTGCAAGGGCTTGCCTCTAAAACTACCATCAGGATCGTACTTGGCTTCTACGGTGATTAGCCCCCCCCCCCATGCAGGGAAAGGGAAGGGGGTGCAGTGTTGTACCGGGGTGTGGGAGGGCAAGGGGTGAGGGACTCCGAAATCCAAGGAAGGGATAGGACTTACACGCCGGGGAAGACCAGGTAGAGTGAGGGTTAGGAATAGGGCTCAGGGGATCCACGCTATAGTACTCACACAGTCTTCAATCACTCACCACTCTCACTGAAATCGCTCTCTCTCCATAGCTACACACTCGCACAAGTCCAAGTCTCTCCACTAGCACAACAACACGTAGGCAACAAGGGAAAGGGGGCCAGTCTCTCAGGCACAAGTGCACTGATCACCAGCAGTGTACTGAAGCCAGGGAGCTACTTTTAACCATAGCAGCCTGTAGCTTGCGCAAGTGCTCAGAGTACCGTGGCAGCGAGACTGGGGGTGTGGCTCCTGTGGGTGCCAGCAGCACGTCTCCGACCACACCCCCTGCATCATGTGTTGCTCTCTGCAGTGCATCCTGACGTGCAGGAGGCACCGGCCGCGTCTCCTGCGTCTCTGCGGGCGGAGCTGGAGGCGGCAACGCCGCTTTCGGCGTGGGAGTGTATCCCCCAGGTCTGTCCATGACCCGGGGCCCCCGGCCCCCATGGAGATGTTGGGGAGTGCCGCCACCCCTCCCCCTATACCACAGGCCCCGGTAAAGGGGCCTGACACTCCCACTCGACCTGGTGTTTGGTCAATTGCCATATGGGCAATTGTCCCCAGGCCCGCCCCCAGGCCCCGGCAGTGAGACCAGGTCGGGCCTCACTGGCAAGATTTGGGCAGTATTTCAATAGGCTTTTGGCAGGGAAGATGGGTGGGGGGTTGGGAAGGGGTTTCTTCAGCTCTGCCTGGGATATGTTTTATTCAGGTTTCATGATGTTGTTTTGTGCTTATTTATTATATTTTATATTGTTTTTATGATATGTTGTGAGCCGCCCCAAGCTGCTGTAGCAGGATGGGGTGGCCAAGAAATCTAACCAAATAAATAAATAATGGACCATGCCAATCAGTCTCCACTTTTACATCTCCACTATAGCTTCAATTTTCTTGGGATCGGGTCTCAATTAGGGCTGATGCGGCAGCAGCTGTTACCGCGCCATGATTCCGTTCCGCCAATTCAGAATTTCCCACGCCATACCGCGACTTTTCTGCGGACATTCCGCTAATTCCGCCGGTATTCTGCAAATTGCGGAATTGCGGAAAAATTGCAGAAACTGTCATAAAACCACTGTTCTGCTATTTTGTGGTGCTGGCGGAATGGCGGAAGTAGCGAAAATGTCATGTTTCCGCTATTTTGTGAAGCCTGTGGAAGTAGCGGAATGAAATTAGCGGAACTGCGGAAGTAGTGGAATGAAACTAGCGGAATGAAAGCCTCTGCCACGCCATACCACTAATTGCAGAAACATTGTTTCCGGTGGAAATAGCTACCGCTGCAACATTCCGCTACAGCCCTAGTCTCAATCCCTCCACGGACAATATGTGTCCAGTGTATGTCACTTGGCATTGTTTCAGTTTCATCTTGACTGGGTTGCGTTCATGTTCCTGTCTCTGCATCTTGCCAAGAACCTGACCAATTTCTCACTGTGGTCTTGTTCGGCCTCCTCATCATTAGCACCTTCCGTGTAAATGAGGATGTCATCAGAAAGGACTTTTACCTCCGGCAGTCCCTCCAAGGCCTGGTGCAGTCTTCTTTGGAAGATCTCAGGAACTGGGGAGATGCCCATTGGCATGCGTAGTCACCAATATCTTCCAAACAGTGTTGCAAATGTTGTAAGTTTGCAGGACATGCTAGAAACCATCTCGTACGTCACAGACTGAAAAAATGGGCCTTTGCCAGTTCCAGAAGTATGGCTTCAATGGTGGGCAACGGATAGCATGCCATTTTCTGTCCTTTGCTCAGTGGTTTGGGATTGATGCAAATTTGCAATTTACCTGATGGTTTCTTCACCACTAACATGCTTCTGACCCATTGGGCATTGGCCTCCTCCACAGTGATCATGCCTCGTTCGCATAGACTTGCCAGTACTTTTCTGACCGGCTTGTTGAGGGCTACCAGCAGTTTCCTCAATGGCAAGCACACTGGCGGTACTGTGGGATCAATCTCCAAGCGCTCCTTCCATTTCAGGCATCCATCCCCCTAAAAACATCTCCAAACTGCATTAAGACACTGTCCATAGTTCCCAGCATTTGCTGTTGCTTGATTGTATGCACAAAATTCCAGTGCTTTGCGCCTGAATTAAATGCATTTTCTGGATTGCTTTAAATCTCAGCAGAGGTTGTTGGTCTCGCCCCTCCACCACAACAAATGTTAGGTCATATTTTCTCCCATTCCTGGGGTTGTCCAGAGTGAGTTTGCATTCCCCCACTGCCTGGAGGACGATTTTATTGTACATGATCAGGGCCCTTCTGCTCTTTCTGAACAACATGCCTGGACTGAGCTCTCCCAGTGGGATTATGTTGAATGATGCCCCGCTATCTAGCTGGAATCGAATCGGTCTGTCTCCTATTTGCATGAAGGCAAAGATGGCTGCTGGCCTCGTGACCCCTATGGCGCTCACGTGGCGCAGGTGTGGCATCACCATGATGGTCATTACGTCTGTGTCCTCATCATCACTGTCTATTGAGACTGCTGCCTCCTCCTGCATGAGTTGCACACGTTTTCCTTCCGAGACGCCCTGCATATACTGCTGAAGTGATTAATTTTGCTGAATGCATTGCATCACTGGCCAAATGCAGAGCACTTTTCCTTCATGAGCTCATGCTGCCTCCTGCAATAAGTACACCATCCACTGCGTGGAGTCTTTCTCGGCTTTTGCTTAGTTTCATTTCTGGGCTTATTCTGCCACACCCCATGGTACCATGCCAGCAGCTTGTCGCCCTAGGACTTTCATTCTCACTTTGGCGGCCTCTGCAGCCCATGCTATGTCTAGGCACTTAGGCCACTTTTAAACGAGACAGATCTAGAGCCTGTAGGTTAAAACAGCCGTTGGATTTGTTCGCCGTCTGAAAATGAAACTCATTCTGCATGCGCCGGTACCAAGCTCCAGATCGTTTTGGAACCATTTTCCCGCCCTGCCTGGACAAACGAGCATTGGAGGAAAAGCGCATATTAGTCACAATCCAATCGTGTAGCTCAAACAGTCGCACTTCTCTCATCCTGTGCATCAGCTCGGAGACGTGATCGATGTACACGCATGTGTACACAGATCATAAGCGGCCATTGTGTGTTTGCCCTCTTTCTAGAGATCAGGTCAGTTGAAGGCACGCCCAAGCGGGAGCGATTTATCAGCGAATGCTCAGAGCTACCGCCGTGGGGTACACAGGTTTCAGTTGGTTTCCTGCAGGGATATTGATCTTTGGGAGTTTGTAATACGTGGCCCCGCGAAAGGGTGTACTTCACACCATCTTGTGTGTGTTGTGAAAGGAACGTGGTGCCACCATTTCACCTCTTTGCACGCTGGATCCCCTCCCCCACTCTGGAGCCCTGAAATTCGACGTCGTTGACCGTTTGCCCTCCTCAAATCCCCAGCTTACATATCTGGAAGGAACCCCAGCATGCCCCCCCTTCTCCTAACCTCAACCCCTCAAGTCCCTGCTTCCCCCGCAACCACCTGCCCACCCCCCTTTCCGCACTCCAAGCACAGGAGACCTGCCGATCTTGCACAAACCCCTCATAGCCGATGCATGCACCCCAACACCTTCACCCCTCCTCATTACACCTCCCCCCCTGCACACACCCCACAGGGCTCCCCACACCATGCACACACCCCTCATGGCACCTCACCCACTGCACACTCCTCAAAATCCTTCCCAACCCCCTGCACACGCCCCTCATGGCTCCTTACCCCCATGCACACGCCCCACAGGGCACCTCACCCACTCCCTGCACACTCTTCAAAATCCTTCCCACCCCCCTGCACACACCCCACAGGGCACCTCATCCCCTGCACACACCCCTCATGACTCCCCAACCCCCATGCACACCTCACACAGGACACCTCACCCCCATGCACACTCCACACAGGGCACCCCACTCAGCCCATGCACACTCCCCTCATGGCACCTCATCCACTCAACACTCCACAAAATCCTTCCCAACCCCCATACACACGCCCCTCATGGCTCCCCAACCCATGCACACGCCCCTCATAGCACCTCACCCCCATGCAAACACCCCACAGGGCTCCCCAACCCATGCACATGCCCCACGGAGCTCCCCACCCCCCTCATGGCACCTCATGCACTGCACACTCCCCCAAATCCTTCCCAACCCCCTGCACACGCCCCTCATGGCTCCCCAACCCATGCACACGCCCCACAGGGCACCTCACCGCATGCACACGCCCCACAGGACTCCCTACCCACTGCACACTCAGAATCCTTCCCAACCCCCATGCACACGCCCCACAGGGCACTTCACCCCCATGCACATGCCCCACAGGGCTCCCCAACCCATGCACATGCCACACAGAGCTCCCCCTTCCCCCTCATGGCACCTCGTCCATTGCACACGCCGCAAAATCCTTCCCAACCCCCTGCACACGCCCCACAGGGCACCTCACCCACCCCCTGCACATGCCCCACAGGGCACCTCACCCAACCCCTGCACATTCCTCAAAATCCTTCCCACCCCCCATGCACACACACCCCCGGGCTCCCCAACCCCCATGCACACCTCACACGGGGCACCTCACCCCCATGCACACTCCCCTCATGGCACCTCATCCACTGCACACTCCACAAAATCCTTCCCAACCCCCTGCACATGCCCCTCATGGCACCTCACCCCCTGCAAACCCCCCCATAGGGCTCTCTAACCCATGCACACGTCCCACAGTGCTCCCCACCCACCTCATGCACACTCCCCTCATGGCACCTCATCCATTGCACACTCCACAAACTCCTTCCCCACCCCATGCACACTGCCCCACAGGGCTCCCTCAACCCATGCACATGCTGTTACCACATTAAAGTATGTACAGTCATTCACACATTTGGTCTGATTTGTCACCCCAGACACGATAGCTGCTTCTCGCAAAGATCATAGAGTTATCAAAGATGTTTTCAACCTCTGAAACATCATCTGTCCATCCACAGACATCGCACTGGTCAAGGACTGAGTTCAGGGTCTTCATTGAGATATGGGGCCAGGATCTATTCCAGAGGGTCCTTGGTGATGCATATAGAAACCTTGAAACATTTCAAGAGATAGCAGCCATTATGGCAGAGTGAGGATACCGACGGACCGCTGCCCAATTACACGTCAAAGCAAAGGCCCTTCGGTTGGAATACAAGAAAGTAAAGGTTCATAATGCCAAATTGGGTAACAATCACCTGGTTTGGGAATATAAAGAACTTATTGACAATGTTTTACATTTAAGCAGAGAGGTCGTCGTACCAATTGTGTGAGGAAATAAAGTGATTCCACTGGAGGGCGGAAAGTGAACGAAGCTGAAAGTGGAGTGGAACGTCAGTGGGAGGGAACAAATATGGGAGAAAATTCACTTATTCTTTTTGAAAGCCAAGACAGGGCACGCAACGAGGACGACAATAATGATGAAGGCTCAACTTTGTCGAGCAACGAAACCATAATTGGCAGGCCGGTGCACGTGACCGAAGTTCCACCAACAGAAAACATGGCCCCAAACAGCAACAGCAGTGAAGAAGGTAAATAATCATGGACGTTGCAGCATTTCCAATGGCCGCTACTGTCAATGGTCACTAGAACGATAGTTCTAACCGGTATGTGTCTTGATGTATGGCACATCTTACAGCTGATGTCCTGTCCACATTGCAATTGATTGTTTTCCTATTTTTATCAATAAATGGCCCAAATAAAGGTTGCCGCATGCACACGCAGGCAGCACCTACAAATAAAGGTTCATTTATAGTGAAGCTTTTTTTGAGTTGTCGGTTTTGATCTAATTATGTTGTATGCCAACAGATGGGTCAGCCCAGAGCAACTCCCAAAATCCAGTAGAGGCGAGACGCAGACTTTCTGCTGTAGACAGAATGAGATGACTACGCCGACAGAGAGCTCGATCCTGAAGTGCCTTAGCACGAGACCTCGCAAAGCAGAGCCGTGCAGCAGTAACAGACATATCGGTTGGTCTGAAAGCAGCCATGGCAGACACTATTAACTGCAGCAATGAAAACAACACCTCTCTTATGGAACTAATGCGTGAAATGCAGCAAGAGAGAATGGACTCGTACAGGCAGTCCCGAGAGATGTATGTTGTGGAGCTCAGAAGGGTGGCGTCTGCGATTGAATCAATAGCCCGAAATGCAAACAACGAGCGCATCAACACAGTGGGTTGTCTGGACAATGCGTTAAGTTTGCAGGTAATCCTTCCCGACAATGGGGGCCATGGTGACACTGCTCCTCCTGAAGCTGCAGAGGAGACATTGAACGCTGCACGCAGCAATGAAGAAGAAACAGAAACACCCACCGCCCAACCAATTTCAAACGCTGACAAAGAGCAGGCAGCGGCTGAGGAAGCAGCTGTGAAGCCAAAAAGAGTAAGAAGAAATGCCATCCTCTCTAAGAAGTAGTGGTGGGACCCCGGGCCCATTACCGGTTACCGGATTTACCGGTTACCGGTTCCCCGAAAACCGGATTCCCGGTTTAAATCCGGTATACCGGTACCGGATTTATTTCATTGGTTTCAATGGGGCGCTGTGTCCCCATTGAAACCAATGAAAT
>QEPC01003261.1:3639582-3653828 GCA_003113815.1 Sphenodon punctatus
TTGCTTACATTGCAGCCATTCATTTAAATGGCTGCAATGTAAAAAAATCCGGTACCCGGAATCCGGTAACCGGACCGGATTTACCGGGTTGAATCCGATAATGCCGGTACGCCCAGTACCGGCATTATCGGATTCCGGATTTGCCGGTATTCCCACCCCTACTTAACAGGGTCATCTTTTCTGCATACGAATTGTAGTTTGCACCCAGTCACTCAAAATACTGTGGAGAATGGCAGAATATGTGTCTAATGGTGTGTATTTCATTCCCTCTATGGGTGTGTGTGCGCGCGTTGGTGTGTGTGTGTGTGTATAGACTTTCTGTGTGTGTGTTTAGTTTTATAAGAAGGGATTGTAGTCTGTGTGTGTGTGTGTGTCTTTTTTAAATTGGATGTTGGAGGACGTTGTGTACGCATGTTAGTGTGTTAGACGGATCGATTGCATGCGAGATTAATTTTTGCAGTTACTGTATGTGTTTTGGTGTACATGACCCTCCAGCTATGTGTAGTATTCTGCATTTGCTATGGCGAGTATTTGACACATGTATGTTGGGAATGAAAAACGATTTAAGAGTGTCTGCATCTGATGGGCAGTATTGATTTGAAAGTAAAGATGAGTTTACATATATGTTCGTGATAATATACATGCCTCTACCATTTAGTGGATATGGCTGTACAAGCCCACCCAATTGCACATACATACAGACCATTGACTGTTTAACAAGGAAAATTTTATTGCACAACAGTAGAACATAAAAAACAAGAAACCCAAGATGGAAAAAAAACAGTTTGGACATTAACAGGTGTAGTTCATGTGAGATTGCAGGAGCATACAAAAACAAGCAGAAAACAATAAGCAACATGCAACAAGCAATACACAACAATCTGAATGCCAAAATCAATACAGCAATAAAACAGGAAGTACAATTTATGTGTTGTGGTTTACAAATAAAAAATTCAACCACCCAGAAACAATAAACAAAACAAAGCTAACAATAAACAATAATAGAAGTGATAAAAAGCAAAGCTATAATACTGTATGTCAAACTCCAAAGCTGTGGGCACTGTTACCAGTGTGTCACATTACACCATTTTTATTCTCAGACTGGATAGATTTCTAACAATGCCCATGAACACTCAGTGTTTAGGGAGGGGGTGGTCTCCATTGTATGCCCATATTAAGTTCACGCTCAAAATGGGCGCAGTAGGATTCCCTTATCGCCACCCTTAATCTCTTATAAAGCCTTGAAAGATTTCCTACTGCCGGTAGGTACTTCAGTGTCATTTTGTGGAGCATCTCGAACGGAACCTTCATCCCAATCGAGTGCCTCACTGTCCGTTTGAATTATGTTGTGAAGCACACAACAGGCAACGACTGCCTCTCCAGCATTTTCAAGCTGCATGTCCACACACTTAAGGAGCATTTGGAACCCTCGTTTCAGCAGGCCAAATACTCTTTCCACAAAAATTCTGCAGTGATTGAATCGGATCATAAAGCGATCAACCGCAGGGAATTCACCATCATAATATGGGTGCATTAGCCATGGCATGAGCGGATAGGCCTTGTCCCCCAGTAGCACCGGATGAACAGGCACACCCTCAACCATAATAACTGGATCGGGTCTGAATATGCCTGTATATTTTTGACTAAAAATGGGGGATGAGTGCAGGATTTTCAAATCATGTGCCAGGCCATGATATCCAGCATACACATCCCTAAACAAGAGCCTGGTGTCCGCTACTGCTTGCAACACAAAAGAATAATATTTCTTACGACAGACATACTGCTCCGGGTCTATTTTTGGAGCGCGAATTTCGATGTGGCTGCCATCTATTGCTCCCATGCAATGTGGAAAGCCATGATGCAAAAACCCTTGCATTATGTCACCCATACTTGCAAAGCCAACAACCTTACTAAGAAGTGTCTCATTGACTGCCCTGCTCACATCCCTCAGGATTACACATACAGTAGCAACACCCACACCAAACTGGGCAGACACCGAACGGTAGCTGTTTGGAGTGGCCAGTTTCCATAGTGCAATCGCCACTCTTTTCTCCAGTGTGGTCGGTCATCTCATGTTGGTTGCCTGCTTAGTAAGGGAAGGACGGAGTGCTTCAACGAACTGCAAAAAACCCTCTCTGGGCATTCGGAAATCATTGATCCATCTGTCGTTCCCATAAGATGGTCCATTCATGACATTGTTCCACTAGTCATCGTTCCTCGGAATCGTCCACGCTACACATCTGGTTGGTAATGCCGACTCAATTTCCGATAGCGACTCCCCAATCATCCCGAGCACCGCTTCGGATCCTGCAGCACAGTATGCTGGGATCCAGGAGAAGCACTGTAATTAGTTCAATTTGAAAAAGAAAAAAAAGGGATTATTGATGGTTTCATTTCCCCCCATTTCCGCGACAGTAGCGTGCAAGCTCACCAACTGGTACAAGCAACATGTTACTTCAGTTTCTGCAATTTACACTAACATAATTATGAATCATGTGCTAGCAGTGAGTACAGGCCTATAAACAGGGTGCTTTGGGAAGCAAGAGCGGTGATGGGCCGCGAGATATGGGGACGGAATAACTCACCCTGGCACACAAAGAATTAACTTCTGTTGTGCTGGTCCTGTAACATTAGTCGACTGTTAGGTACGTGTAGCCTGTTTCAGGGATGTTCTGCATCAGTGCGAGGAGCGTTTAGGTAGAACTCAAGCATAGAGGGAATCTGAATGATAAGAATTTGGTTTTTGGGGGGGTATCCTACCAGTCTGAAAAGGTGTGTTGTTATCAGTGTGGATGCATTTTTGTAAGAGTTTGAGGAAAGTGTGGATGCGAGTGGTGGGGAGGCCTTTTGTTGGAGATTACAAACAGCTGTTTTGGGAATCCGGGTTGAAGTCGAAGTAGTGCTGCTCAGCCTGCCGTAACGCGTGGAAAGGCTCGTGGTTGGAATGCACGCATAGAGGGGTTGAGTAGAAATGCAAGTAATGTTGTTTTCTCTTTAGAGATCCATGGGCAGCATTCATGGCAGCACATCCCATGCACATCCCTATCATGGAACCATGACCCCTGCACCTCACCTCATGGCACCTTAACCCCTTCACAACTCCAGGCAAGAATGCAGAAGTGATGCGTCAACACATTTACTGGCATGCAATTGACAGTGCGAAATGTTTACCACCTACCCGCATTATGTCCCCATGTATTTGGGTTATTAGAAATTCTATTTCAGCGTCGACACCTTGGACTTCATCAATCTCCAGAAGTATCCTGGTAAGTATAGCAACGAATGCCGTGCAGGCATTTAGCAGATTGCGAAGAACCTGGCTATCCATCTCTTGAACAAACCAACACGGCAGGTAGGAGGCTGTAATGCAGAGGATATGCGTGGAACATAAGTATCTGAAAGAGAACTGGTTTTCCTTTGTTTCATGTAGATTTAGGGACCCAGGAAATTACCATCCATCCCCAATGTTATTTTTGAACAAATGCGCAGGAGATGTAATTTCTGAAGGCATGCTATTCCGGAAAGGGAATCAAACTCTCCCATGAACATACGATTATGAGGTACCAAAACCTTTCCTCACATAGCAGCAGCAAAAAGCTTGTTGATGGCATGGGAGGTAAATTCCCTGGTGACTAATTCCCCATTCAACATGCAAAGTAATCTTCAATAGGAAATTGACAAATTCATTTCCTATTTTCAAAGCAAATATTAAGCAAATAAATTTGATCCTAATGCGTCAAGCGGTCTTTTGGGAAAAATCTGATAGCAAGGAACCTTTGCAAAGCAGTGTATTACCATCACACCTGTCTTTGCGCGAGTCAGCTGGATCCTCAATTTCACCCCTCACCCTGCATTACTGCATGGAGCCCCCTCGAGCGCACTTTTGTGAAGGGTGGCAGTGTCGACCAAGAACTCACGGGAAGCCTAGACAGCGGGATCGTTGGACCATCCGCCCCTACCCATCTGGACCGAGGTAGTACAGCCACCTATAGCTCCCCCAACCATGAGCTTACTTACTTACCCTGACACCGGCATGGCTGCAAATGTGCGACTTCACGGCACCCACAACACAGCAGTCAAGTTTTTCTTTCCCTCTACTTTCGCTTCTTTTCTCCAAATTGTCAGCTGGTGGTGTCAGCTGGCGACTTCTGTTGTCAGCTGATGTCTGAAAGTATTTGGCCAGGCGGCAGCGGGCTGTCTCCTTTCCGTGGTGTGAACACAGCAAGCGCATCTTCAGGGATCCGGCCATGTATGCGTCTCCTTTGAAATGCGCTTGATCCTGGTCATTTGAAAGCAACTAGCGGCTGCAAAACAGGGGACTTTATAAATCGCATGTTAGGAAAACACGCGTAAAATGCACATTCCAAAGCATCGTCTAAAAACGGCCTTAGTCAGGGTCAGCTCTCCCTCCTGGAGCAATCGCTCCCTCAGTTTTCTATTCCTTATGGTGGTCACAATTCTATCCTTGATCAGTGAGTCCTCCAGCTCACCAAACTTGTGTGTGCTTGCTAGGGCTCTTAGGTCCCTCATGTAGGCCTCCTGCTGATCCCTCATGAAAAAAGTGTAGCGCTCCACCGTCTCATTGCGCTTGAGTGCACAGTGGGCTTCCAGCGAATTCAGGACAGCTGATAAGGGGGATGCCTGCATTAGGTTCCCGGAACATAAATTTCTGCCTTGTGCCCGGATAAGGTAAAATAGCAGTGTTACCTTTTTGGCTTCCTCTGCTCCATCCATGGTGAGTTCCATGTATAGTTCAAATTCTTGCTTCTAGCGTAACCATTCCTGGGATAGGTTTTTGTCTGTGAAGTCCGGGGTGACTGGTGGCTTGAGTGAGCGTGTCATGCTGTCTGTGTTCAATGAGCCACCATGTGTCACGAAGCAGAGGCAACACTGGTCGGTTAGAGCATAACTGGTTTATTAAGCTGGCTTGAGTCAGGAGCTCACGCAGGAGCTGGCTCCCTAGTTTGCAGTCCTTCCCTCCTCTGAGCTTTGAGCACACCCCAGGGTTGCTTCGCCCCTTCCTGTTGCCATGCCCAGGAGATTCCTATCACTTAGCTCCCCGTACTACACTTGCTACTCTAAGAGGAAGAGCTTGGCAGACTTGGGGTGTCAAGGTTTACAAGAGTGTCATTTGGTGTTCCTTTCCAGGGGATGGCTGCAAAAATATGTTTAGCAGACAAGTCCCAGACAGTGGCGTAGCTATCATGGCGCAAAGGGGCTCAACTGAGCCCTGACCCCTGGGCCCCCCATTATTTTGGGGGGCCATTGGCAGTAGTCTCAGGGTCCGGACTGTGTCCCACACTATGTGGCTAAGATGAGCCCAGCTCCCTGAGTAAGGAGCCTGCAGTGATCCCTCCCCACCTGCAGGGGACATTGCTATCGACACCCTGAAGCCTCCAGCCCAGGGAGCCATGGTGAGTGCCTGGGAACCACATGCCCCCCCCCCAGGATGGCATGCTCCTCCCATGACCACCCACCCCCTCCCATCATCAGCCTATGCCCCCTGCCCCTCGCTCCATCCTATGTGCTCCCCCCCAGCACTCAAAGCCCCAAACGAGCACCCGCCCCAGCCCTTCCGCCTTGCTCCAGCAGCCTGTGCCCCCTGCTCCTCAGCACCCCTCCCCCAGCACCCACATCCTGTGCTCTCCCTAAAGCCCCAAACCAGGGCCCACCCCAGCCCCATGCCCACCCCTCCCCAAAACCTTTTCCCAGTGAGGGAAGCACAGAGGGTGCTGAGCAGCTGAGAGGAGGGGACAGGGGCAGAGGTCACAGAAGCTGGGGCTCTGGGGGGCAAGAGGAGGGCCCAGTCTGCTGAGGGGAGGGAGGTGGGGGGAACAGAGCGGGCACAGTACTGGAGTTAGGGTGTAGGACTGTTGAGGGGGGAGCTGAGATAGAAGTTGGGGACGGGGGTGCTTAAGAGGTGCACTCAAGATGGGAAAAGGAAAGGGAGGGTCCAGATCATGGATCTGCCCCCTATCTTTATGCACATGCCCTCCTCTCTGCTTCCTTCCCCTGAGCCCAGTCTTTCAGCATTTGCGGGAAGGAAGTGGATCCAAGGACCAAATAAAGCTAGCCACAGGCAAACTGTATTTGGTCCCAGACCTGAGTTTCTCCACCCCTGTCCTAAACACAGACAAGCACCTTATTTTTTTTATTTTTAAAAAATATAACCATTTAAACACAACTTTTAATCCTCACAACGACCCTTCAAGGTAGGTTATTTTTTAAATTTATTTAAATAAATGTATTTAAAGGTTAGGCTGAGGAATAGTGTGGCTGGCCCAAGGTCACCCAGTGAGTTTCTGGCTAAGGCAAGACCTGAACCAGGGCATTCCCTATCTTCTACTCCAGGCACTGCGCACTTAGCCGCTACACCACATTGGCTCTCTGTTTATAAATACACACACAGCCACACAACCCTGCTAGCAGCAGCCTACGCTCCAAACACAGATGCATACACACCTGTGCCAGCAGCCCCCTGTACGCATGTGTGCCTAGTCCTACACATGCACACGCACCACAGTGTCTGTTCTATGGAGCTCTGTGAATATCTGGTGTCTAGTCTATGGGGAAAAGTTTTTAAAAACAATATTTTAAAATGTTATTATTGTATTGCAAAAATACATTGCTTTTGATCTTGAAGTAAAGATGAATACAAAAATACATACTTTTTTTCCTTTTTAGCAACATAACTTAAACAAAACTATTGAATAACAAACCAAACATTGCCATCCTGTCAGATTGTACAGCTGCTCTTTGTTATATAATTAGACAAACAAAAAACCTACGATTTTACAAACTTAGTTAATGCAGTTTCATATGATCCAAACTTTACAAACTTCCAAATTGTATATGGTAAGGCTCCCGCCTTAACTTGCACAGCTTGTAAGCAGTAGGGCTGATGCGGCAGCAGCTTTGACCGCGCCGCGATTCCGTTCCGCTATTTCGGAATTGCCCGCGCCACACCGCGACATTTCTGCGGATATTCCGCAAATTCTGCCGGAATTCTGCAAATCGCGGAATTGCGGAAAAATCGTGGAAAAATCGCGGAAATCGCGGAAAACCACTATTCCGCGATTTTTTGGCGCTGGCGGAATTGCGGAAATAGCGAAAATGTCATGTTTCCACGATTCCACTAATTTGCGGAATTAAATATGCGGAACCGCGGAACCGCGGAATGAAACCGCGGAATGAAAGCCTCTGCCATGCCATTCCACTAATTGCGGAAACACTGTTTCCGCCGGAAATAGCTACCGCTGCGATATTCCGCTACAGCCCTAGTAAGCAGTAAAGTTGTAGTATGGTGTCGCATACTGTGCCCGCTGACAACTTAGGCTTCATGCACCCAGACTTTGCCTTGGTCTTTCAGCCCCAATCCTCTTCCTTTGCAGGTTGGGGGCAACACTAAAGCTAGCACGGCACGCTCCTCCCTGTCCAGTATTACATTGTTACTCGACTTCGAATGTGGTAATAATTGATCTTTTTTTAACTTACATTTCAAATATCCATTCTGTGGCACCAGATCAACTACATCTCCCGACTGCACAGGTGACTAACAGGATGTTAATATTCCAGGAACAAATGACTACATGGACCAATTGTACTGTCCTTTCATTTCAATTTGTTTTATTTGAGATTACCATCTATTGTAATGCACTACTGATTTCTGCCCTTTCCCTATATCCCACTAACCACCACTTCACTTTCACAAGATCGAAAAGTTCTGACTTCATCTGCGCTTTCCACCCCCGATTTTAACCCACTACCTCCCAACTACATAATCTGGACTCTAACAGTACCCAATAAATGCCACTTACCTCTCCAAAAAAATCACAAGACTCCTGACCAGTCATGCTCTTAGTTGTCAGCGGGCACAGTATGCGACACCATACAACAACTTTACTTTTTACAAGGTGTGCAAGTTAAGGTGGGAGCCTTAACATATAGAGTTTGTAAACGTTTGGATTATATGAAACTGCCTTAACTAAGTTTGTAGAACCGTAGGTTTTTTGCTTGCCTAATTTCTTTGCTGTCTATGCTTGCCTAATGTTCTTTTACAACACAATAAAAACTCCTGAGAGAGAGTTTAGGGAGTAGATGGAAAGAAATTGTACTACATCTGTGTTTCAGTTACATGATGTTTCAGAAAATCTGCTACAGAGAAAGAGAACTTCAGGGTTTGGGGCCAAATGTGGTCCATGGTGCATTTTTATTTAGGCAGTTTCCAGTTATTTATTTAGGCAGTTTCCAGTTATTTAGGCACCCCCCTCCCCAACAAACACATACCCCCGTGGAGGGACAACCCCGCCGGGAGAACACTTACTTGGTGCTTCCAGCCACGTGTCCCTGCAACAACACACACCATGCTGCTGGCAGGGCTCCAGCCCAGCCGTCGTGTGCAGGCTAGTGGTGGGGCTGCTGCATTACCTCCTTCCTGGCCAGACCAATTGAGGAGGAGGGGGGCTGGGTCAAGGATTGGTGATGCTCAATCAGGCCCACCCACCCCCACCAAAAATAAACAAACCTGGGCGTGGTGGTGGTGTGGGAAGGGGGCCGAAGCCCATGCACAGAGGAGATGGAGGTGCATGCAGCCATCCCTCTACATGTCCCCCTCTACGTGCATGCAACCCCCCAGTTTCTCCCCCCCCCTCCCGCATGCCTCCTGCTGCTGGCGGCTTCCTGCCATCACCTCCAGCCCAGGCTCTTTGGCAGTCCCACTCGCAGGGCACCCTGCCAGTCCCGGCGTGCCATGGGCAGGTCACAGGCAGGGGGAGGGGAGGGGGCCTCCCAGGCTGCGGGACCTGTTAGCCGCCTCCGCTGGCGGAAAAGAAAAGACCAAACAGAACACAGGTAGTGCAAGCAGCCCGCAGGGGACAGATTTTGCTGCCCCTTTTATACAGATCGCTGCCTGGGTCCGTGCATAGGGTGGCTCACTCATACGCATGCGTGACTTAAGTCCCTGAAAAGCATACAGACAGACCAATAAATAAAAATTTTAAAAATCTTCTACTTGTCAATTTCACAAAATGTAAACAAAAGCACATACTCAGGAACATTCCCGACTCACCTATGCAACCAGATTCTCTCTTACTGACAGGATCAAAGAGAAAACCCTGTCAATATCGGTCGCAACTCAGAGGAATTTGCTTCGAGGACTCCCATTGAAATCAATGGGCCTCTTAAAGAACAAAGTTAGCTCTGCCTTAACTAAAGGGGCTGCTACTGCGGCCCCTTAATAAGGTGTCCTAAATTGAATAGTCCACAATGTATGACTTGGCTTCTTCTGCTAATGTGTAGCCTTGGATGCTTTCTGTGCGTGTGAACCATCTTGTTGCAAATTTTTTGTACTTGTCCTCAAGGTTCGTGGAGATCTTTTCCATTGAGTTTATATACCACATTCATTTTATTCATTCTGTCTCTGAAATGTCCCTTGCGTTTTCCCAGTATATGGAAATTTTTAATGGAGCTTTGTTCTGTTGAGTTCTATGGAACTGGGGTGTGTGTTTCATGAAGTTCTGTGGAGATGCATGGTGCCAATTCATAGTGTTCTATGAAGCTGTGGGGTGCAATCCTCCCATTATAGTTAATGGGAGCTCAGCCACTGACTTAAATAACGGTGCCCTATTCTGCAGAAGTGTAGGTCTGTGGAGTTCTGCAGTTCCGTGCACCGTACATCCCCATGCCACTAGCTTTTTTCATTGGGGCTGACTCAGTTTCAGGTAAGTGGCTATTTCAAATTTGCATAAACACATGAACATTTATGCAAATTAATAATGTCCAGTTTTCATCTCTGGGAGAGGCAACCATACCCCTCCTATTGCAAAACAGCCAGAATAAAAGCACAGCAGCTGGAAGTGATAACGTCAGCACTTGTGGCTGGGGTGACTAGGTTATGATGTGTGATCATCTCCACTAAGGAGATGGCTGAATGTTTTGCAGAGGAGAAAGCAACAACAGCTGAAATGAGCATAGGCTGGCTTCCCCTGGGAACCTGGTTTTTGTGCGACTGCACTATAAACTAGCCTACTCCTACGATATGCAGACAGTGCAACACTCTGAGCAGGATAGCACCAGCATTAGCAGTTACCATGGTTGCAAATTCTATTCACTTCAGTGGTACTCATGTCCATACTAAGTCCTAGCATCTGCTTGGAGGACTATACCCATTGTATTCTTGCTGCAATGCCAAAACTTCTTTAGTGCCATTTTTTCAATGAGATGGATTTTCCCCAGTGAGATTCTCTTGTTATAGTCAACAT
Organism: Sphenodon punctatus; assembly: GCA_003113815.1. NCBI lineage: Eukaryota > Metazoa > Chordata > Lepidosauria > Sphenodontia > Sphenodontidae > Sphenodon > Sphenodon punctatus. The sequence goes on from QEPC01003261.1 coordinate 3,649,842, forward strand.
TAGTTATTCATCCACAGCCAGCATCTTTAGGACAGTGATTCATGTTTACTGTAGCTACCCAGCCAAAAATATGGCAATCTCTAGTGCTCAGGAGCATGTGGCTATGCTAAAGGCAACAAACTGCGTCATGAGATTAGTCACAAGTTACGCAGGGGACGGAGCCCTGGCAGGGAAAATCAAAGGGTGCAGAGCACAACAGTGAATACAATCAGCACTAGATGGTAGAAATGTCTTTGGAGCCACATTTCTAGAGTCACAGACCTGTGTTTTGATTTCTGAACTGTATGGAGAATGTATTTTATTAGAGACAAGGACTATGGCCCAAGTTTTACAAACCCTGCAGGGGACTTACCCATGCATCTTCCATTAATTATCTCTCATGGCACTATCCTTTGGCAGGATAACATGCAAACTAGCATGCTAGTTAGCATGGGCACAAATCCCATTGAAGTGAACGAGACTTCTGCCCACTCAAACTGCTAGCATGCTCTACCCTGCCAAAGAATTGCCCTGTTATGTTAGCTCTGCATTAATAACAGGAACAATAATTCACAAAATTATTTTTGTCATTCAAAACAAGCACACATGACTCTGATGCTTCACTACTTTGCCTTCAGAGGTCAGGAAGGAAGTCTCCCCGCCCCAAGGTATTCGGTTTCCCCACCACTTCCTCTGGGGCATCAGATGGCCACAGGTGGAGATGCGACACTAGAATGTGTGGTCTGGTGCTGAGCTGGAATTCTGTCTCTGATGCTTGGCCGGTTGGTCTTGCTTATGCACTCAGGATCTAACTAATAAGGAATCCCTGCCCCAATCAAATTGGCTACTAGTAAGCCTGGGGAGTTTACATTTTCTTTGCAGTATGGGGCATAGCTCACTTGCTCAAATAGTCTGGGTATATCTCACTAAACTAGTTTGCTGCCATTGGAGAGGCTTCTGGCATGAATGCATCTCGGTCCTTCCTGCTCTCTGCCTATTCCCTCCTCTTCCCCGCCCCAAGGATTGTGTTGTTTGGGTGTGTGTGTGTGTGTGTGTCTAATTTAGGGTTGGCATTGTGCGTGAGGGGTGGTAAAGTGGGGTTGGTGGCCTGTTCCTTTAAATAAACTGGCTGTCCCTTTTAGGGTCCCTCCAGGTTTGGGCTCAAGAGTTTCTGGGCTCTGAGCGGAGCCCTGATTTCTCCAGGTCAGCTAGAGGTGCCCCTAGGGGGGCTTCCAAGGGACAGGGACTTTTTCTGACATGGCCCCACCCCATGGAACATCATTACATAAGAAAGGGGCATGGCAGTCCCTTTGCTTTCACTTTCAGGTGAAAGCCTGGAGAGAGGTGGTAACCCTAGGATTTAATGGGAAATTATTGCTTGTTCAACTGAAATGTATCCCCAAAACCAAGCCCAGTTACACCCCAGAATCAGTCATGCATAAATTATTGTAAAGAATGTTAGCAGCATAACTAATGCCATTCAACATGGCTTTGTAGGAAATGTATCTTGTCAGACAAAACTTTATATCAGTTTTGATAAGATTAGAAATTTGGTTAAGTCATTGAGTTTGATGCAATATACTGGCACTTCTGTGAAGCATTTGATTTAGTATTGCACAATATTCTGATTTGAAAAAAATAGTACTGTACAAAATCAGCATAGAACATATTAAATGGCTTAAAAAGCAATTGTACCTGGTGCTGTACAATCATAAGACATGCCATACTGGGTCAGACCTATGGTCCATCAAGCCCAATATCCTGTCTCCAACTAGCCAGCTACAATAGCTCGAGAGAAGTCGAGCACAGGTCATGCAGGTATGACCCATCTCCTGCTAAGCACTCCCAACTGTAAGGGCTGCGCCACTGGGACTGGGGTGTGTGTGATGGTGGGCTGGGTATTTGTTTAGGGAAGGCTTGTGAGGGGGTTATGTGTTCTGGGTGGGGGGTATTATGTTGCGGAAGGCTGGGGATTTTCTCTGGCCTCTGTGTGAGGGGGGCTGGAGAGGGAGTGGATTAGGAAGGAAAATCTTTTTCCCCAGTATGAGGAGGGGGGGGGAGGGTTCTGAGGGGGAGGTGTGAGATCCTGCCTGGTGTGAGCGGGTGGGATGGGGAATTTGGTGGGGATGGGATCTCCCTCATCATGTGGGCGGAGCAGCTGGGGCGGGGAGGGGGGGTTGGCCGCGTGTGTGTGTGCAGCCATTGGGGTCATGATGGGGCAGGGGAGATATGGTCCTTATGGGGTGTGTGTGAAATCTGTGAGATGGGTCAGGTGTTTGCTGCCTGTCCCTCTCGCTTCCACCCAAGGAGGTGATGAAGCAGCTCATGATCAGAGGACCCCTGGCCGGAATCTGATGCTGCTAAATGTGTGATCGGTGGTTAATAAATCCATTCCAGTCCAGGAGTTAATCCTGGACCATAACGCCGACCTCGTGTCCATTACGGAAACTTGGCTGGACGATGAGTTGGGGCCTATTCTGGCTGATCTCATGCCGGCCAGGTACTCCATGCAGCATCAGCCTCAGTCGGAGGGATGGGGGAGGGGGGCGGTGTAGCCATTATTTCTAAGGATTTGTGGTCTGTCAGGAGGTATCTGGTGTAGGCCATATTGGGGGTAGAGGGCCTTCATCCTGTGTTTGATTTGGTGGGGGACAGATTGGGGATGTTGCTAGAATACTGTGCACCTACCAGCAGCATCCCTACTTGCCCTGACGGAGCTGGTGTCTAATGTGTTGTGCGCCCCGAAGGCACTAGTCTTGGGGTACTTCAACATACATGCTGACGCCAGTCTCGGTGGTGCGGAGCGTGAGTTCATGAGCTCCAAGGCAACCATGAGCCTGTCCCAAATTGCCAATGGCCCAATGCATGATGGAGGGCATACCCTGGACCTGATTTTTGCACTGGCCTTGAGACGGGGATTCGTTGATGGGACAGGTGTCAGTAGAACCCTCGTCATGGACGGATCATTACCTCCTGCGAGCACATCTCCTGGCGCATGTCTGCCCCCGGGGGGTGTAGAACCGATTCGGATGGCTCGCTCCCGGAGACTAATGGAGCCTTAGCGGTTCCGGAAAGCTCTTGGGGAGTTACCCTCTGATCTTGACGACCACTTGCTCAATGATCTTGTGGTTTTATGGAATACCTGGCTGTTGGAGGCCATCGACCGGATGGCTCTGAGGCATCCGCTCCTTCAGCGACGGTTTCTCAAACCTCCATGGTTTACGGAGGGCCTGAGGTTGCTTAAGCGGGAAGGGTGGCGGTTGGAGTAATGGTGGTGCCATTCGTATGCTGAAGCTGACAGATTGCAGTACAGAGCCAGTTTATTTTATTTTATTTTTATTTATTATAAAACTTGTATGCTGCCAAGCATCTCGGGGTGGTTAACAACATTAAAACAAATTTTAAAACAACAATAATACAATTAAAACCCCCACAATAAAACAAATTACCCCCTACCCCACCCTAACCCAACCCACCCAGCCCATCTCGCTCGGGAAAGGCATGGTGGAACAGCCAGATCTTACATTATCTACGGAAAGAGGGGAGGCCGGTGGTCAGGCGGACCCCCGACGGGAGGGAGTTCCACAGAGAACGCCCTCTGCAAGGTCCGCCCTCCGCAAGGTCAACACCTGAGAAACCCAGGGGACCTTGAGGAGGGTGCCCCCGGCTGATCGCAGGGGCCGATCCAGAATCCGGTGGGTGAGGCGGTCCTGCAGATAGGCTGGACCCAGACCATTTAGGGCTCTAAAGGTCAACACCAACACCTTGAATTGGGCCCGGAAGACTATCGGCAGCCAGTGCAGAGAGTGAAGCACCGGTGTAATGTGCTCACATTGGCCCTTCCCCATTAGGAGATGAGCTGCCGCGTTCTCCACCAGCTGCAGTCTCCAAACCAGCACCAAGGGTAGCCCCACGTAGAGTGCATTACAGTAGCCCAGTCTCGAGGTAATAAAAGCATGGACGATCGTGGCCAGATCCGAGTCCAAGTCATCTCCCCCCCCCCCCCCC
>QEPC01003261.1:3656073-3675578 GCA_003113815.1 Sphenodon punctatus
GGTGGCCGCACCTAGGCTGTGGAATTCCCTCCCAGTGGAGGCCCGGGTGGCCCCAGATCTCCCCTCCTTCCATCGTATGTGTAAAACCTGGCTGTTCCGTTTGGCTTTTGGTGAGGGAGATGGGGTTTAGGGATGGAGGGGGGCGGGGAGGGGAGGTGGCAGTTTGGTTTTTGCCATCCCTTTTATTGTATGTTATGGTTTTATTGTTTTTATGTGTTTTGATATTGTAAGCTGCCCTGGGCTGCTTGGAGCAGGAGGGGTGGGGTATTAAATGATTTTATAAATAAATTAAATTAAATAAAACTCCCAGCCAGGGGTTTAAGCCCCAACTAATAAGCATTTATGGCTCGGTCTTCTAAGAATTTATCTAGTTTCTGTTTACAGCTAGTTATGGGGCTAAATGGAGGCAGGTCCCTACCTCAAGGGGTTTACAGTCTAGGAAAGACCAGAGTGGAGAGAAAAGGGAGAAGGGAATAAAGAGAGAGACCGGGATATGCTCATGACATTGAGAGGTTATAGGTGTATGTACTTAGCCTAGTTACAGGGGAGAATGAATGCTGAGTACCATACAGTACCAGCAGTGTACCTGGAACTGTACAACCATCAAAGACAGATCCCTGCCCTGTGGCAGTTTACATATTGAAAATGTTGAATACCTCACGTTCCCATGAGAAATTCTGGATGTTTAGTCTCTGAAACATTTTGATCAGCTATATTCAATACCTTCACTCAAAGGTTCCCTTAACTCAAACAATCAGTGGAGTCACTTAGGCAAAAGGTTTGGGAGTTTAGCCATAATTAATGACCTGAGGGAAAGTATAAAATAGTTTTTTTTTACTGTAAACTTTGCAAGCTAAAGTTTAGTAAAAGGGGAGGCTCAATCAGTGAGCCCCAAATGTACATTCAAGAGTTTGACTGCAGGACTGAAGGTGCTTCAGATACTGAGGACTGCAGTACCTCAGAGTACAGACCCACTGAGACTAATCTAGAGTAGGTAGTTTCAAGATGGGAGCCTTGTAGACCACAATGTACAGGCTAAGATATTTAGTACTGATGCTACCACTTTGCACCTGCACAGGTTTCACTGAAGTGAATGGGACTTGATGTCCTAAGGATCATGCTAATATTGGCAGGGAGACAAGCCAAAGATTGTCCAAGTTCTTACCTTGACTTTCACTTTTATAATAAAGGATATTGGCAAGTAAAACTGTGCTTCAAAGCAGCCCATCTGGCTGCACAGTCTAATCGCAGTGGCCATACCTGTTTGAGAAATTGGAACTGTATTATTAAAAAAAGTAAATAAAATAAGCTAAACAGAGAGGGTGCTAAGGAACCCTTTGAAATCAACCACCTGTGTTTGCAGTTGCAAATGCACGACTGGCTGTGCTCTGCTGATACCAGTGGTGTATAGTTGTGAACCAGCTACACTAAAGGCCCTCCTGCTGAGCTGATGTGGAGGCAGCTCAGCTGTGAGGGGAAGCAACTGTGACCCAGCAGTTTAGAGGGTATGAAACTAGTTTATTTCCACCTCTGTAAGTAGAAGCTGAGGAAAGGTATACATTACTCAGACATTGTCCACTATCCTGGTGTTTTTCTAGTGGCTACAGTCTTGACCCCACTGATGTTAGTGGCAAAAAAAACTATTTGGCTTTAATGGGTGAGGATGTCACCCAGTTCAAAGCCTTTGTTTTTCTGGTGAGCCCTTAGATTTAGGGGAGACCTTTATTATTATTTTTTTACCATTATTTGAAAGTAATATAGTATTCTTTGTTTCCTTTTGAAATATAATTTTGAAGCTGAATTCTTGTAGTGCGCAGTTATCAATCTCAGTCACAATCCTGAACCAAACTCTGGAGCACAGGTCTCCCCCTTTGTTATGCCCCTATGGATCTATGCCATGCATTCATCCCCTACTCTTAAGTGCACATGTCCCCATCGCCACTTCCCTGTGGAGCTCACTCTTTTAGTGCTTAAGAGTTGAAACTAGGACTGTGCACAAGGTCAAGTATTTGTATTTTAAGTATTGCATTTATTTGTATCTTATTTTGTACCTGTGTTCATTGCATTTCCCCCATCATTGTCAGTGTGGAAAATGCAGTGAACATGGGTCCCTGCATATGGGTTGTTCTAGTGCAGAAGTGCAGTGAGGCTCTGACAGTTTGACAGGCCTATAAGAAAAGGAAAATACAGTCAAAACTGCTGCTAAGTCTGCTACCAATGTAAAAAGGGAAGAACTGGTTTAGGGAATGTGGACATTAAGGGCGTTTATAGACGAGACAAAAAAGGCGGCTGATCCTTTGATCAGCCGCCTTTCTTTGTGCTCGTCTAAACTTTAAGGCCGGATCTTACCCCGCGTCTGACCGGGTCGGCGATCCTGGCCCCTCAGACGCAGATCCCCGAAGTGCCGACTTTACGCCGCACTTCCGGGTTCCCTGGCCGAGTGCGCATGTGCGGAAGGGCGCACATGCGCACAACGACTGTACGCCATGTCTGAACATCAGACACGACATACAGAGGAAGGCGGGGGCGAGATGCCGGCGCTGAATGATCCCGCTTGTGAGCGGGATCGTCTAACAACGCCCTAAGGATAGCTTGGCAGGGAGGTTGCTAGCTTGGGGAGGGTGGAATGTGGCATGGGTTTGGCTCAGGGAGCGCTAGCTTGAGACATAGGGAGGCACGTGGCTGGTTTGGGACAGGGGAGAACAGAGCATGGGGTTGGCTTATGTGGGAAGTTGTTGACTTGGAGTTGGAGGAATGGGCCATGGGTATGGCTTGGGGGAGTGGTCACTAACGGGGGAATGGGGCATGGGGGGGCTCATTCTGATGTTCGCTTAAGTCACACAGCCGCAACAGCGGCAACCTTCGATTTAAAGCAACGTGCATTCCGGGCTGGTGTGAATGCACCTAGTGCGCACAATTCAGCGTTATGCTGAATTTTTTAAATGTTGGTTTGAGCAGCTTTTCAAACCGCACTCCACCAGTTCGCATAACGCTGAATTGTGCGCACTAGGTGCATTCACAAGAACCCGGAAGTGAGCGTTGCTTTAAATCAAACGTTGCTGCCGCCATGGCTGTGTGAATTAAACGAACGGCAGAATGAGGTCTAAGTTCAGGGGAGGTTTCTGGGGAGGGGGACATGGGTCTGGCTCAGGGAGGGGGTATGAGGCATGCTTCTGGCTTGGGGGAGTGGTTTCTGGCTCAAAAGGGAGTCATTATCTTGCAGAAAGTGGGATTCCTAGGTGGGAATGGGGCTGGCTCTGGTTGCAGGGGGTGCGGGGAGGATCACTGGCTTGGGGAGAGAAATGGAACTGCCAACAACTTACCATTCCTTCCTCCTGGACTGGACTGGGACTGGCTGCAGTCCTAAAGACTGCAGTTTTGGTTGACAAAGCAGCAGCCCCTGCAGGTGGGGAAGGGTCACTACAGCCTCCTCAAGAGTCAGGAAGCAGCCTAGAGCTGGATACGTGTTGCAGTTTTTTGGGTCCAGTTTGAGACCTCGGATATTGTGTTTTTGGGAAAATGTTGAGTTCACTTGAAACCCGAATACATAGACCAGATATTTGTGTTTCAAATATGGAAGCCAAGAAGGGCTTCTGGAGCTTATTTGAGTTTTACTGAAACCCAAATGCACAGCCCTAGTTGGGACAGGTCTATTTCCAGAAACGGCATAGGGGTCAAATAAAAAACAGCCCTGGTCCAGATTTGCCCCATGGGCTGTAGGTTCCCCACCCCTTACCTACTAGCTTATCTACTTCTGCACTGTTACAGAGAAACACATACGTTCATTCACTGCAGTGCTTTTTCATGTAGCTCTTGATTGTTCCAAAGAATCCCAAAGTCCTATTTTGGGCATCATTCTGAAGCTGTTTGGTACTGGAACTTGCCCTTTGCACCAGGACAAGTCCCATTGAAGTGAAGGGGACTACATGTATGAACAGTATATATTAGCCATAAGCACATCAGTAAATGGTGTTACAGTGGTTATTTATTTATCTATTTATTTCATAGCATTTTATGTCACACCCTCTTGCTCAATCGCAGCTCAGGCGGCTCACAATAAAATCAACAGTTAAAATTACAACTAGATATTTAAAAACATAACATTTACTAAAAAGTGGACCAGAAAACCGCTTCTCGCCACAGCCACCACCTGGGGAATCCAGGCAGAGCTGTGAATCAAGGAGCACCCTCACAAGCAGCCTTTTGATGGAATTGGTCTGTAGAGTAAAATCTATCTATTAATTAAACATTTATTAAAGTATTCATTAGCATGACCCTCTGGTGGGAGAGAGCTCACTAGCTGTGAGCGTGACGCAATAAGACCTGTGCATACTATTACTGTTAGCATACTATCGTTCTGGAGGGTCACACTGTTTTATAATGTGTCCTTTTGCAAAGGGTGACCCCTTTCCCTGGTACTGTATTTGGTAGTTTAGCTTCTTATGAATTCCTCCCTCCTTATCTTTTAAAAAGCACCTGAAAACATATTTATTCTTGTGGTGCTTTTAGGATCCACTGATGGTTCCCTCAGTGTACTTTGTCCTCCCCTTTTTCCTACTCTATTTAAAAATAATAATATTAATAACGGTTTTAAACGGCTTTGTAGTTTTTATATTGTCGTTAACTTTTTAAAGTGTTTTTGTAAAGCGCTCCAAGTGCCATGCAAGGCAGGTGAGGTGCTATATAAGTATTATTATTATTATTATTATTATTATTAGTTTACCTGCCAGTAAATGAATAGGCAGTGTGATCCCCTAAGCAAATAGTGCTAGTGGCTACTATTTGTTCAAATCAAATACATTTTATTTGCAGTAGCCGAACAGCCATGGCAACATCCTTAGCATAGAATATAAAACCAACTATACAAGCAATAAAGAAATATTAAACCGTTATTAAAACTAAATTAAACATTTCATTATTATACAGGACAACCATTGTGTGTAGCCAATAAAACAACAAGAAGAAGTCTCGCCCATAACAATCTACATTCTACTCTGGCTACTATCTGTAAGGGACAGAGGGTGGTGGCTGTCCAGGACATGGACAGATATTGAGGGATTAGGACACAGGATCTAGATCAGGGAATCAGGACAGGAGAAGCAGCAGGGGGACAAGGCTAGGAAGACAAGAACAGAGCAAGGGACTGGAGTCAAGGGTCGGGCAGGAAGAGAGGTGGTGTCCCACCCAGCTTCCTGCTGCCACCAGACAGGTTTATATACTGGCTGGCAGCCAACCAGGAAACTGGGAGGCATGACAGGGAGTGGTGATGGACAGGCAGTGGCATGTGGCCAGGGCAGCAGAGAAAGGCATATTGGGCGAGTGGCTGGGCCTGAGGCAAGCTAAACCATTGCCACAGAAGGGTTGGCCACCCCTCCAGAACCCCAGGGGTGTGAGTTCAAGACTGCTGGGTCCTGGCAATCAATGAGACTTACGCCCATGCAAAGGACTAGTCCTGGTGCTAACCATCTGAACCCTTGGTTTTTGTAACTGGTTGAATTTATTGATTTCATTAATTGGGCAGAACGTATAAAAAAACCCAACTGGTGAAGGTGGGGATGGGCATTTATGGAGTAGAGAATTCAACAAGTGGTATTTGTTTTGTTTTAAATGATTTAATGTCTGCTATAGCAGCATGAAGTAGGAATACATAAGAAGTGCCATACTGAGTCAGACCAATGATTCATCGAGCCCAGCCTCCTGTCTTTGATGGTGGCAAACCTCTGTCGCTTGGTAGAAGCACCCAACAGGTCAGAATGGGGCGATCCATTCCCTGCTGTTTGCTCCCACCTCCTGACAGTCAGAGGCTACGTCCCCCAAGCCTACTTGGCTAATAGCCGTTAACGGACCTACCCTCCAAGAACTTATCCAATCCTTTTCTAAACCCAGCTCTACTGCTGGCCATGACCACATCCTCTGGCAACAAATTCTATAAGTTAATTTGTGTGTTGAAAGAAAAAATACTTTATTTTATTTGTTTTAAATATGCTGCCCATTAGTTTCATGGAGTGTCCCCTAGTTCTAGTACTATTTAAAAGGGCAAATACCCACCCCCTATTAACCACTCATAACTTTATAAACTTCTATCATATCCCCTCTTAGTTGTCTCGTTTCCAAGCTGAAGAGCCCCAACCTATCAAGCCTTTCCTCGAACGGAAGCTGTTCCATATCCTTTATCATTTTTGTTGTCGTCCTCTGTACCTTTTCTAGATCTGCTATATCTTTTTTGAGATCAGGCAAACAGAACTGTACATCATATTCAAGGTGTGGTTGCACCATAGATTTATATTGAGGCATTATGATATTTTCAGTTTTATTCTCTGTGCTTTTCCGAATAATTCCTAACATTCTGTTTGCTTTTTTTTAATCGTTACCGCACGTTGAGCTGAGGATTTCAATATATTGGCCACATTGGCTTCAAGATCCGTTTCCTGAGTGGTAACTCCTAATTTAGAACCCAGCATTATGTACATATAATTTGGATTATTTTTCCCTATGTGCATTACTTTGCACTTGCCAACATTAAATTCCATCTGCCATTTAGATGCCAAGTCACCTGTAGCAGGGGGCAGCTCCCTGGGGTAAGTCTCCACAGGATTGGGGCCCAAATCTCAATGTATTTGGGGGAATTAGCTTGTAAAGTCTTTCTTCACAAAGTCACTTACATACAGTCCCTCAGTATCCATATAGCTTAGCCAAGTGCATATAGCTTGGCCCCCACCCTCCTGTCGTTTTGACATTTGTGTAAGACCTGGCTGTTCCGCCAGGCTTTTGGCAAGCGGTGTGGGTGGTGGTGGTGGGGTTATGTATATAGGGTTTTTAATTGTGAATTGTTTTAATGTTTTGAATTGTTGTTCGCTGCCCCGAGCTGCCCTGTGGGTTGGAGGGGCGGGATAGAAATCTTTTATAAATAAATAAATAAATTAAATAAATTTTAAAAACCCTTTGGCTCCAAGTTCATACACTCCCCTAGGGCTTAGTATTGGCCCCTTCTAGGCTCCCCGCCTGGTCCCTGCTTCCCCAGCAGTCTCTAGCCTTTTGGTTTCTAGCTGCTTCCTTTGCAGCTCCCTACCTGGCGGAGCTCAGTCCCCAGCTTCCGTCTTACACACAGTCCTTCAGCTCAGGCAAACTACCTCTGAGCCTGCCACACGTTCGGCTGGCTATCACTTCTCAGCAGGAGTTCTTGCAAAGATCCTCTCAGTTCAGCAGCTTCTCCCTTTACTGATCTGCCTCCGGTTTTACTCTTCCTGGGCTAGCTTCTGCCATGTTCTTATGCAGCTGTGCTCTCAATTAGGCTGTCCTTGTTCTGTTGGAACACCTGCAGCTCTGTTTGTGCCACCACTGTGCTGACGCCACCCACTTTAAAGAGCCAGTGGCACTCAAGCACTCTGGCCTGCCCCACACCCAGTCTCGCAAGATCTTCCTGCAATTTCTCATAGTCCGCTTGGGTTTTAACTACCTTGAATAAACTTGGGTAAAAACACATGTGACAGTGGCCCGCCTGCTTAGATGTTGGCCCAGGATTGCTCTGGGCTGTGTTGGTGGTGAGCCCAGGCTATGACCTCATCCAAGGTCACAGTCCAGGCTAGGGACCACCTGAATGGGCCATAGTGGGCTATTACGTTTGTTGTGGCTGCTCGTCAGGGCGCTGGGAGCACAGCGTGGGTGGGGCTGCCCGCCTGCATGTTTGTTGTGCTTTCCAGCTGTACCCAGGATATGTGACTGGCGGGATGACTCCCTGGCCACTGTCACGTGTGTCCAGAGCCCGAATCGGACCCAGATTGTGTCACCTGGGGTTTTCTGCCCCAGGGCAGTTTGTGACGGCAATGCACCACCGTCACGTGTTTTTACCCATAATGTCATCTGCAAATTTGATCCCCTCACTCTTTACTCTGTTTTCCAGATCATTAAATGAATGTTAAACAACACCGGTCCCAGTACAGATCCCTGGGGCACGCCACTATTTACATCTCTCCATTGTGAAAACTGGGTGGTGAGTCCTACCCTTTGTTTCCTGTCCTTTAACCAGCTATTGATGCACAATAGGATACTGCCTCCTATCCCATGACTTTAACTTCCTCAAGAGTCTCTTGTAAGGGACCTTATTAAATGCTTTCTGAACATCCAAATGCTCACCCTTTGATCATCTGACTCACCCTTATCCACGTGCTACACCCTCAAAAAATTCCAATAGATTAATGAGGCATGACTTCCCTTTGATAAATCCATGTTGACTCTTCCCCGTTGTCATTCAATATGTCCTGTATTCCTGTTCTTATTAACTGTTTCCACCAGTTTTCCCAGCCCTGACATCAGGCTCACCTATCTGTTGTTTCCAGGATCACCTCTGGATCTTCTTTTAAATAATGGCATTACTTTTGCTACCTTCCAATCCTGAGATACAGTGGCAGATTTTAGAGAGAGGTTACAAATTATCAATAGTAGGTTTGTGATTTCACATCCGAATTCCTTCAGAACTCTGGGGTTTCCATTTAGTTTGTCAGTTTACTCTTGAAAAGTGTTCACATTTTTACAGGGCGTATCTATGTTTTTTGTTTTTTTTAAAAAGGAAATGGCATCAAGTAGAGGTAGAGGAAGAGATTTATTTTAAGGGACACTCCCAAGGAAAAAAATCACCCACCTCATGATTTCATCATTTGTACTGGGTCAACTATTTATTGATAGATAGGTCTGGAATGCTGGGTGTGTGGAACAGATGTCATCAGGAAGTTACTGTCAGTACTTTCAGTTTTGATTTTGAAGTGAACCACTGAATTAAGGGCACAATACTCTAGCTGTTGAAGTCAGTGCCTCGGCTTCCATTGACTTTAATGGTGGAGAATTGTGACCTAAGTCAGTGATTTTCCAACTCCATTCCTCCACTACTTATGCATATATACACATTGCTCCTTTCCCCACTCTCCAGTTATTTCCTCTTTCTCTCCCCCCTGTTGTTGCATTGTTTTGGAAATTCCCCCTAGTTCAATCAGAGTGGGACTAGGTATTTGCCAGTTGTGCCCCTTCGTGTGCTCCCATCCCCATACCTTCTGTTTCCCCTTCCCCTGTTTGAGAAGCATTGCTCTGTCCACAGGTGGATTTTTTGGAGGTTCTGAATGTTTATAGTTACTAGGAAATTTGTTGGGAACTCATAATGCTCCATTCCTGTGAAAAGTATATGAGTCAGAGGCATGCACAGATTTTTTTAAGGGGTAGGAGAACCAAAGGGGTGAGGCTTCCAGTAATCAGGCCTGCATTCTGATTACTAGAAGCCCCACGCCTACCCCTTAATTCTCCTTCCAAGCCCTTCTTTTCCAGACTGTGTGTAAAAACAGGTTATTTCTCTCTCCTGGCTCTACTCTGCCCCTGCTTTCCTCTCGTTGTCAAGTTCTGGTCCGGTGGTGGAAGCAGCCATGGGAAGGGGATCCCCAGAGCCAGGTGCCCCCTCACCTGGCTACTACTGGTCACATGGCTCAGCTGCCACTTTCCCTCATCCTCCCTCCCTCTGGCTTGAAGCAGTATTCTGCAGTGCAGCATAGGGAGAGAGAAAGGAAAGTAAGAAGGAGGAGCGGTGCATGGCACTCCCTTCTGTCCAACCAGGGATCTTAAAATCATACAGCTGAAAGAGACCATGAGTGTCATAGAGTCCAGATCCATGCTTGGTGCAAGATCTGCCATACCTAGATCATCCCAGATGTATGCTCACCCAGCCTCTTCTTTAAAAACCCAATTCAATTATGGAGAATCCACAACTTCTCTGGGCAGCCAGTTCCAGGGCCTGACTGTCCTTACAGTTGGGAATTTTTCCCTGAGGTTCAGTTGAAATCTCCCTTTCTGCAGCTTGCACCCATCACCTCTTGTCCCATCCTCTATGGCAAGAGAGAACAATTGTTCTCTATCTTCACCTGGAGGATAATATCTTACAGAAGAAAGAAGAGCCCAGTGCAGTGTTTGAGGAATCCAGTCCAGGATCCTAACTGGTACAACATGGGAGTGTCTTTTTGCTAGTGGTAGATCTAGACTAGTCCATTCCAGGTTTTACACAGGACTAGGAGGTAGGGGGCAGTAAGGAGAAAGCCAGTTGTGGCTAAATAGTGTTTGAGCTGAGAGCGGAAGAATAAAGTTGCCTCTCTGTTTTCAACCAAGGAGATTGTGGTTGTTAATAAACATTATGGTGGCCCGCTTGGACCTGCTTTGGCCCGCAGGCCACTGTTACATTTGTTGGGGGCAGTCCAGATGTTTGCCCCGGAGTTCTCCCGGCATGTTGGTGGCTAGCCTGGGTTAGCTGCCAACGCACCTGGAAAACGGCCTGCCTGACCAGGCTAAAAGCAGGCTATCGTGTGGTAGCCCACTGTTCCTGGCCCAGTCTAGAGTGGCCACCACGGCTGGCCACCATGGTGGGCCGCTGGGCGCAGTGTGGGGCCAGGACCAGCTAGTCACACATTTGTGTGGCTCCTCCCTGTCCCAGCCTAGCCATGTGTAAGTTTGTTCCACGGTGGCCAGACCTGATCCTGACTGGGTTGCTAGTGGCTTCCTGGTGTGGAGCTGTTTGTGACAGTGATGCTCCGCCGTCACTTGTGCTTTCACTGTGTGTCATTTATTTCAGACACTCTGATTACGCTGGGACACAACACCCAGAAGTGGGGAAAGAGACGGAAGGAAGTGTGAGCATGTGTGGTTGGGGGGTGGCTCCAGGGCAGTGTCTGTGAAGGGTGGGAAGGTCTCCTGGTTGTTCTCCTTGTCTGAGGACCTGCTCCAGAAATCAGATTGAAGGGGGGCGGTAGGGGCACTTTATTACCTCACAGAATTCTATAGAAAGCAATGGGGTGCTGCGTCGGCCGACAGGTCCACCTGCATGAATCAGATTGCAAGACTGAAGTCTAAATATAAATTTAGGTGACATGCTGCAGTTGCCCAAGCTTGAGAATCTTTGCTTTTTAAATAAATAAATAAATAAAATTATTATCTTTGTTTCTAACAACACTTTAAACTCTTCAAACAATCATCTATAATTAACATTGCATTGACGCTTGCCTTTGTTGTTCTTGCGCTTCATTCTTCTCAACAAATGAAGCTAGATAAGCCAGTTTCACTTCTTCCTTTTCCTTCCCTTAATGCTGCTGCTGTTTGAGTTTCTTTCCATCACAGCAGGGGGGATAGTTAAATCAGTAATAACTTCATAGAATGAATTTTCAAAACAGCGTAAAGTCTCCTCTTCTCAAGTTTCTATCTTAATGATTGTTAAAGAAGGCAGTATGTGTGCAATATGCCAAGGTGTTTGTGAAGACCTTTCCATTTGCATTGGGGTTTTATTGTATAAAAAAATTAAAATAATTCCATCAATATTTTGAGATGAACTGCTTTAACAATAAGTAGCCAATCTTAATTTTGCATTGATGTTTAGGAAACGGAGCACTAAAGCTGCTTTTGGACGAGCGGACACCGCTCACGTCTGTAATCATGCGCCCTGTACAAGTTCTGCGAGCAGCATTTAGACGTGCATAGATGCTCCGTATTTCCGGTCGCGCATTCGATAGAGGTATTTAATTTGTGCTCTTAAAGAATGCACAACCAAAATACGGCATGTTTAGGCACCTCAAAACGCTACCCGCTGCACTTTTACAGGGCGCGTTATTACCGGTGCTAGCGGCTCTTGCTTGTCTTAAAGCATCCTAATAGGCAGCTCACTTCTTTTAAAGAACAAGAGTTGCTCTTTAAATAGAGCAACTGTTGTTAACCTGCTAACCTCAAACCACTTAACACCAGAGTAGTCCTGTTAACTCTCCTCCTTTAAAGGAAGTGATATTCCTTATTCATAGTATCCTGTTTACCAAACTGCAGTGCAGCCTTCAGTGGAACTACCAGAGTAAGCAGTTTAAGGATTGCAACTTCAGTTACCTTTTTTTTTAAAAAAGGTTAATGCTAGTGGCCAGTGACATAATATGGCCAGTAATAAGGCAAGCTCCATGACCCATTCTTCATGTGGAATTGTACTAGGAAAGAATTTATTTTATTTATTTTATTTTCTGGATTTATACCCCGCCCCTCCTGAAGACAGCTCGGGGCGGCTTCAGAATCTGGTCCATTTTTTTCATTATTTGTTTGCTTGTTTTATTTTAAAATATGCTATCCTGCCCAAGGCAGCTCGGGGTGGTGTACTGTATAAAAGCACAAAATAAAATCTACAACATAACACTTTAAAAATTCAATAAAAGCAATCATCTGCCCCCCAGCCCAACACCACCCCTCCCCCTCCCCCTCCCCCAATTCCTGACAGAACAACCAGGTTTTACATTGACGCCTGAAGGAGGGAAAGTCGAAGGCCGAATGAGCCTCCACCGGGAGGGAGTTCCACAACCAAGGCGTGGCAACCGAGAATGCAATGTGGCCCCCCATGTTGCAGTTACTAAAACTGGTCCAATGCAGAAATATTTTTAACCCAATTGGCACCCATTTAAATAGTTAATAGGGCAAAAGTTGCATGGTTTAATTGCACTGGCTAGTGAATCAACATCTGCTTTCACCTTTCTAATTAGAGAGATAGGCTTTGCTTTCTGGTGGTCTTCCCATCCAGAGGAATCTTGCAATAGAGAGGCTCATTTCCTAGCACTTCCCAGACCACTCTACTGTCCAGCTTTATTTATATGGGCAGGGCGTGGTGGGCGGGGTGTCATGGTAGGGTATACCCAGTCTGCCCTTGAAGACCTGGGTAATCAAACAGGGGACAGGGTTTTGATGGATCTTTCCTTATGGGCAATATGAAAGACTTGGGGATATCAGAGGGAATTTTTAAATAGAACAGTTCTAAGGTTGCTGATAGGCAAATGTTTTCCTGTGAAGTATTTAACTCTATTGGCATTGCAGCACCACTAGCTACTGCTCAGCAGCAGGGCTGGATTAAATGATGTGGGGGATGGGTGGGAGCTATGCTATGCCATACTTTGAAGCCCAGGGGTGGCTTGGGCATTTTGCTGCCTTAGGTGAACCCAGCTGGGCACTGCTGAGGCTTAATGAATTTGGCCAGGAAAACGGGGGCCTGGTTGATTTCACCCAGTTTCTACCTACTGCCAGCTGGGCTCTATGATTCTCCCCTGGCTGCAAACCCGTGCAAGGAATTTCCTGCCCGAATGCAGGTAGGGTTTCCCTCTTCGACAGGGAACAGAGAGCCGAGCGGGCACTAGCAGCAATGCTGTCCCCTCCACTTCAACCTGCAGTGCAAAGCAAGCAACTCAGGATTGGCACTGTGAGTCTGTGAGAAAACGCTGCAGTTTTCTTGCCGTGTAGCCACCAAGTCAGCAAATTTAAGAGGGGCAGTATCTTGCCACCACTCTTAAATTCACCACCTTACATTAGCACCTCCCTCTGCCTAGTGGTAAAGTTGGGCCTATTGGGAACCCTCTACCCATGCCACTTTCATGCGTATTACGCTGGTGCACGGTCACCACCCACCCCCATCTGCCAACTACACTATTGTGCCCTCCACATGCATACTTCCCAACAGTCCCTATTTAGGAGGGACAGTCCGTCTTTGGGTGTTGAATCCCACTGTCCCTCTTTCAGGGGAGAGAGACAAAAAGATTGGTATTCAAGCTTCAGGTACCTCTTTCCTGGTTGCCTCCTAGAAAAAGCACTTGTGAGGACAATGGGGAAGATGATGGAATGACAAGAAACTAAGCCGAATGAAACAGGAGAACTTCTGTCCCTCTTTAAGTTTATGCACTTGGAATGTTGGGAGATGTGTGCTTATGTGCAAATGCGTTAGGGGGAACTTATTCATAGAGAGATGGAGGTTATTGATGAAGGTGTCCAGCAGCTGCCCCTCTTTGGCTGCAGGAAATTTTGGGAGGTATGCACATGGAGAGAATCTCCCCAATCTCACCTTGACTGTGACATGAACTGTGTATGGGAAGGTCAGGGCAGGGAGAACAGGAGCAGGGCTGGTCTAAGCCTATGTGGGGCCCAGAACAGGGAAGAAATGTGGGGCCTAGGGGCGCTCCCCAGCTCAGGGGGCGTTCCTCGGCTCAGGGGGTGCTCCCTGGCCTGGAGGCAGTGGGCTACCCAGGCCTGGGCTCGGGGATGGGCAGAGGGGCACTCCCCTTCACCCATCCCCAAGCTTGAGCAGCCATTCGGATCACTTACCTGCTCCGCTGTCACCACTGCCACCACCGCCGCCACCACCTCTGGCCTGGGCCCCATGCCGGGCTCAGAGCTTCAGGCGAGGTGGGCACCACGACAGCAGATTAAATCTGCCACCACACTGCCCGCTGCCACCGGACGTTCTGCTGTTCCCTCCGCTGCCTGTCACAATCTCGGCCAGGGGGAATGAGGGAGAGAGAGGCAGAGGCCCCGCCTCTCCCTTGTTTCCCCTGGCCGATACAGCCAGGCAGCGGAGGGGGCCAGCGACGTGAGGAGAGGCGGGGCGTCTGCCTGCTTCTCCCCTCACTTCCAGTGGAAATGAGGGAAGAAGCAGAGGCCCCGCCTATCCCTCACTCCATGGGTGCCCCCCCCCCAGCCTGTCAGTCTCTCGGCCAGGGGAAATGAGTGAGAGGCGGGGCCTCTGCCTCTCTCTCCCTCGTTTCCCCTGGCTGAGACTGTTAAAGGCAGCGGGGGGTGGGGGCACCGAGTGTGGGAGAGGCGGGGCCTCTGCATCTCTCTCACTCCTGCTGGCCCCCTCCATTGCCTGTCAGTTGGCTGGGGGCCCCACGTTCGGAGTTCCCATCTCCCAGCCACTGTCAGGCCGGGAGCTGGGGACCCCGAGTGCGGGGCTCCCCCAGGAGCGGGGCCCAGGGCAGCTGCCCTGAGCTGCCCTGTGGTAGGGCCAGCCCTGAACAGGAGGAGCTGGACTGGGAAGAAAGCAACACTGATGCTGCTATGCAGCACCGCACAGTCTGTCCAGTGCAGATCCATGTAATAGTTAATCTGGCCCTGCTCAGCTGAGTGCTCACACAAACTGCTGCAAACTCATTTCCTTTGTAGTACAATGGACAACCTTTGTTGGAAATACATTCCTTTGGTTGCATCCCCCCTAAGCACCTCATCCTGTTTGTTTGCTAGAAACAGCAGGAGTAGACAGACAGATCAGGGAACCCTTCCCCCATCCTATCTGTCCTACTCCTGTCAGGACCTGATTGGTCAATCTCCTCCCCCAGGAGATTTCTCATCTCTTTGTGTCTCAGAGAGCTTCCTTCCTCCCTCTTGAACACACCTAGTCTTAGGACTTAGCATAGATGTAGGCCTTTCCTATCCTACATGTATTTCCTAATAAAGCTACTTAAGCTTAAGTATGCTTCCTGCCTGCTTATTGATGATTAGCTACTCACACTCCTCTGTAAACTCTGCATTGGGCAAATGGATGCAATGATCTCACAGTCCTTGCATTTCCAACAGGGTTATGGGCCCAGACACCCAAAAGGCAGCGCAGAGTGAGTAAAATTGAGTGCTAGCATTAATCTTAAAGGCAGAAAAGAAAAGAAAGATTTTAGTCTCTGTGACCATGGATTCTATGCTGAAGGTCTCCATTCCAGAGAGGCTCACTGGAGCAACAAACTATGAAGCTTGGAGTCATAATGCAAGGATGGCACTGGGAGGACAAGGCCTAAGGAAAATGCTGTAGTCCAACAGACCTACAGATGCAGGGGCAGCACAAGAACTCTGGGATGAGAAAATAGAGCCTTATGGAATATGGCTTCTGCCAGCATGGGCAGACTGAATTAGGACCTCACTCCAGGCAGATGTATACATGAACAACTGTGCAATAAGAATGGCCGTTACAGAATTGGATTAATCCGTAATGGCCTGAAAAATGCAGTTACGAATTAATCTGTAAATCCTGCGCTGATTACGGATCTCCGGATTTCTGTAAAGCTCTCTGGAGTGGTGCCACGGGGATGGCATTGGCTTGGTGCTGCGCCCAGTGAGCTTTAGAGAGGAGAGCAGACAGGGAGGCAGGCAGACAGGCTTTGCTGACCAATTGCCATCCACTTTTGGATGGCAGTTGGCCAGCGGGGGGACAGAGGTAGCCCAACTCCCCGGGCTGACTCAACTGCCTGGCTGCTGCTGCTGCTCCCCTGTTCCTTCCCCACTGCTAGAAGAGGCCGCCTCCACTTCTCCCCTCTCAGAAGAGTCGAGTGCAAGAAGGACCCGGCTCAACTTGAGTGGCAGTGGGGAAGGAGCAGGGGAGCAGCAGCGACCAGGACTCGGAAGAGCAGCCAGCACTGCAGCCAGGCAGTGAGTTAGCTTGGGAAGTCGAGCTATCCCTGTCCCCTACTGGCCGACTGCCAACCAGAACTGGATGGCAATCAGCCAGCAAAGCCCCTCCACCCACCTCCCCTTCTGCCCTAAAGCTCATTGAAGCAGCGCCAAGCCTGTGCCACCGCTACAATGATCTTTCTTTACAGAGATCTGGAAATTTGAATCTGTAAACGTATAAAAAATTTAGATACGGATCCATACTTAATATAAATCCATAAATCAATAGGAATTCCCATCCCTACTACTGTGCAATAATAAATAATAATCAATCTGGAGAAAAGTTATAACTCCTGTTAAAAGCAGCTGTACAATATCCCCCAAATTACTGTGGAGTGTTTTCACACACAAATTTACTGTGAATGCGATTTTGTTTACTGCAAAGATAAATGTTTGTGGATAAAGGCCTTAGTGCTTTCTCCCTCCTCTACTCCTTGCTGTGAAATCTGAGTTAATTCCCACCAGTGAGGCAGATTAATGTGTCAGGAGTGTGGTGTCGTGGTGGCTGGCCCCATTACCATTACCACTTCTGGCCAAGCTGTGCCTTTGGGTTTAAAGCAGGGATGGACAGGTTATGGCTCAGGAGGTGCAGCTCTCAGCCAGGGATGGTCTTGGGCCCTGTGCTGCCTTAATGGTCCTCCGTCCATTGCACCCAAGTCTCAGCATCTGGATTCCATCTGTTCCTACTGCAGACCACCAACTACGTCAGTCAGTCATGAAGCAGGTGAACTTTGTACATGGTGGATACGTGTGTGTGTGTGTTTCATGTGTGCTTTGTGGCTCTCAGCCATATGTATTATTATTATTATTATTTTATAAACATTTATATAGCACCAGCCACGTGCCTGGTGCTGTACAGAACACAGAAATAGACGCGGTCCCTGCCTGTAGTTTTTCATATGTAGCTCTTGGGTTTGGGAATTTTGCCCACTCCTGTTTTAGCGCATACGCTAAAAGATGCGTTGACCTCGCTACAGAATTTTGTTCCTTTGCAAAGCTTGCAGACTTTTCTACCTTTAGCCGTTCTAGATAGAGGCCTCGGAATAGCTGGATTTGTGTTCCAAAACATTACTTAAAGGCTCACTATGAGCAATGGGGGGATTTTAATAATGCCTACCAAACTGGGCAATAGCTTAAGAAGATGGCCTGTATATCATGGGGTAAGGCAGCCAGTGATGCCCTACTGACACATATGATTAGAAATTGCTGACAGCTAGTTAACTTTAAGTTTCCCACAAATATGTCAGCAACCTTGGAGGGCTTTTGTAGTCTACTTGAAGTAAAAATGTTAACTGATAAAAGGATAGGGATAGTACAAAATGTCCTTACTGAATATTATGTTTGTGGGGTTCTGGAGAGCAATCCCCCTCCTTGGTTCTGTTGCCTCAGAGGCCTTTTCCTACCTTGATCCCAGTATAGGCATATGCACAGAGTTCAAATTTACCTGATCATGTAGAGCTGGCCTGTCGGTGCTGTAAAGTCCAGGAAGCACCCCAGTGAAGCATTCCTTTGGCGTTTGGTAGCTCTTGTACCTCAGATAACAAAATAATATTGATTGCAGTTATGAAGAAGTTAGTCAGGGAAGTTCCCAGGCAAACTTTAGTGCTTGCTTATTGGTTAAAAGAAAGCATAGATGACTGGGGGGGGGGGAGGGAATGTTCCCCAACCCACCCCATCAACAGTTACTCGTCGCCTATGCAAGAAAGTATATTTGAAGGGAGGCTTCAAACATGTCGGTGAGGAAACTGTTCAAATGTTTGTTAGCCTGTTTTAAGCAGATACTTTCTGCAAATAGAACAAGAACTGAAGCACAAATGAGTGCTGAATTGTAATTTGCTGTACATTGTCTGACTTTTGCTTTAAACAGAGAAGAGAATGTACTTTTGTAGCCTGCTGTTTTCAGAAATTTTGGTTGTAAAAGAATGAGGAAGGAGAAGGGCTGTAATACCAAAGACAGGAAAGTACTGCAGAAATGCAGTACTAAGTATAGTGGGGCAATTCTTCTACACCAGGAATGGGAACTTCAGTCCTGGGGGCCAAATGCAGATCATGGCTAGTTGTTATTTGGCCCCTTTCCAGTTCCTGGATCTGGTATATGGATCCACTTCCTATCTGAAAGCACTGAAAGAGTGAACTCAGGGGAAGGGAGCAGAGATATTATATATATATATATATATATATATATATATATATATATATATATATATATATATATATATATATATATATTTTAAAGCATTTATTAGTTGCCCCATATGACTACGGCATCTCGGGGCAACGTACAATTCAATAAAAACAATTGAATAAAACAATATTTAAAAACAGCACACAATTTAAGAACCTCAAAACAGGGTTAGGACAAATAAATCAAAATAGAAATAAGGGTAGGGCGGAGCAAAAAACCCTGACCCCTCCCCCCCCTCCTCAAAGGCCTGGGCAAACAGCCAGGTTTTACAAGCCCGGCGGAATGTTAAAAGGCTTGGGGCCAGGCAAGCTTCCTCCTGGAGGGAATTCCAAAGGCGCGGCCGGACACCGAGAATGCCCTCTCCATTGTGGCCCCCGTTTAACACGGGGGACCTCCAAGAAGGCACCCCCGGCAGACCGAAGGTGCTGCTCTGGGGCATGGATGGCAAGGTGACCCCTGAGGTATGAGAGGCTGAGACAGTGAAGGGCCTTATAGATCAATACCAATACCTTGAACCTGGCTCGGCACGCTATTGGCAACCAGTGCAGAGTCCAGAGCACAGGTGCTATGTGATCCCGGCAACCCGTCCCCATCAGGAGCCGGGCTGCCGCATTCTGCACTAGCTGCAGCCTCCAAACCAGGAACAAGGGCAGCCCCACGTAGAGCGCATTGCAGTAGTTCAGCCTCGAGGTGACGAAGGCATGGATGAGGGAGGCCAGGTCTGGCCCGGAGACGTATGGACGCAGCCTCCGCACCAGATATAACTGGCAGAAGGCAGCCCTCACCGCCACCTCCACCTGTCGATCCAGGTGGAGATCTGAGTCCAATATCACCCCCAGACTCCGAACCTGCTGAGCTATAGGAGGGCGAACCTCCCCAATCATGGGGGCCGACACCTCCCTCGCTCTCCCTACCACCATCATCTCCGTCTTATCGGGGTTGAGTTTCAGTCTGCTCTCCCACATCCACTCTGCCACAGCCTCCAAACACTGGGATAGCAATGAGACATCAGGGTCTGGGTCAGCTGAAAAAGAGAAGTACAGCTGAGTATCATCAGCATATTGGTGACATCGCACCC
>QEPC01003269.1:1170-18000 GCA_003113815.1 Sphenodon punctatus
AGCTACGAAGGTGCCGGCAAACCTGGAGCAGGGACTCGGGGTTGGGGAAGCACATGGAGAAATAGACATGGCTGGGGGGGCTGTTGGGAGAGTCACCCCATAGAGAACCAGGAGGAGGGGGGGCATAGCTGGTAGCCGCGGAAGCCGCAGAAGCCGCCAGTGATCCTGGAGCAGGGACTCGGGGTCGGGGAAGCACATGGGGAAATAGACACAGCTGGGGGGGCGCTAGGGGGTCAGTCAAGGGAGAGCTTGGAGGTGGAGGGGGAGGCTATAGCTGCGGTCACCGTTTGCCCACCCTTCACAACAAAAGAATCAGGACAGCATCACAGTTATCAACCCTACAGCACAGTTTCTCGCAAATAAACCAATGACCCCACCATCCATCCAACCAACAGGCATTATCATGAACAAAATAAACAATAAAACAATATCAAGCACAAACAATATCAACCCAAACGGAGCGATAAACATAAAAGGCTCACAGCAATAAAGAACATGTGTACATTTATTTAAAAAAAGGATAATGGAAAATGTAAAGTGCATCTGTAGCAGGATTACTTTAACTGCTTTTAGCAGTTAAATAAAGCACAGTTTAGAAGAATTAGCAGAAAAGTTCAAGCACTTACACAAAAACCTTCTTATGTTATCCAAAATCGATGGTATTCTATGAATTAGGAGGAAGGGATAGGACTCTCTCTCCTCCAGTCGCGATGCGGTGCTTTGTCGCGGAGCGAGGAAGATCAGAGTGTGTTAACAAACACAGACACTGATGATGCAGCTCCCACAGTCACTCACTCTCACTGCGATTGGGGATCAAGAGGGAGAAACAAGCTACAAACACACCTATTTATACTTAATGGTGAAGGTGGGACATGTCTCTCTGGGAAAGCCTTAGCCAATGAAATTGGGCACGTAGGTGTCGTCAACAGAGTCCGAGGTTTGATCATGCCACCGGGTCTTGCGATACCTTGTATTCCGGGTGGCAGAAACATGATATAATGATCAGATAACCACAAAGATTCCGCAATCGAAAGAAAGGGGAGTTGGTACCGCTTCTTATTGGAATCCGCAAAAGTTCTGCTTCCGTTCACCAGTTCAAATGCCGCGGCACCATTATTTGCAAGCCGCAGCCGCAGCCGTCGGAGAGCTGTCTCTGCCGAACCATGCCACGATGTGCGGAATAGGGGCTTCCGTCGGTAACAGCTGCCGCAGCGGTATGTCACTACAGTCCTAGTGGGGGCTGCCTGCTACAGAGAGCATATATAAAGGTGATTCCACCAGGTGCCATTTTCTCTCTCTTTGACTCAGAGAGAGAGAGAGAGAGACACTTTGCAGTTGACCATCCGGCTGGTGGTCAGACTGAATCTTTGGATCAATTCGCTGTTACTTAGATTAGATTTAGTCATAGATATTTTATTATTTAATTATAATCATCTCAAGGAAGCAAGTTAGGTATAGGGTAGTACTAGTGCCAAATCAGATCAAGGGTCCATCATTATTAAGTCCAGCATCCTGTCCTCGAGTGGGGAGGAGATGTGGCCAAGCTCAGCCTGCCCTGTGTGGGCTCAGTCCTGCTGGTGGTGAGTACATTGGGGACCCGGTTGGGGCTTGGCTTTTGCTTTTTTGGGGGGACCCAGATGCTGAGGGACTTGTCTTGGGAGGAGGGGGGAGGTTATAATAAATAGTGATTATTATGGAATGATATCACATATGGTTATTACATACAGATTTGTTCTGCCCTTTTAGTATATTTTCTGTATTTTTAGGATATTTTAAATTAATTTTAAATTTGTGAGTTATAGTATGTTTTAATTATGAATTGTAATTGTTGATTGTGTGTGTTGTGGCAATGCAGCCCCGAAACAGGACAAACCTTTTTTTTAAAAGAGCCTGTGTGCTTGGACAGGTGTTTTGGTGGTGTAGTTACTAGGGATGCTGGTCTGGAGGGGCCTGGTTTGGTGGTAATGGAAGCCCGAAATGGGCCAAACTTTTTTTACAAAGGGCTTGTGTGCTTGGACAGGCGTTTGGTGGTGTAGCTACTAGGGATGCTGGTCGGGAGGGGCCTGGTTTAGTACAGTAACACCTGCAATTCTGTACCATTTCTCTGCAGTACCTTGGAGTTGGAGGACAGAACCCTGTGTCTAGCTCTCTTGTCTGTGCTACTGTTGCGGATTGCACTGTCATTGTGTTTGTATCCTGATCCAAAGTATGGCAGAAGTTATCTGGGTCATTGGCAATTCCTACATTCGCCGTTTGGAGCAGTTTATCTATGAAGAGGGGCTTAACTTTTCCTCAGACAACCAGAATTATGACATCTGGTGGTTCGGAAGAGGAGGCATGAGATGGCATGAGATTGTTCCAATATTGGATAGGATTCAGAGGAGATGTGATGTTCCACCTCCAACAGGAAATGTGATTCACTCTGGTGAAAATGCTGTGGGCGACCTCACTGGTCTAGAGTTGACCAGTGCCATGAGACATAACCTTCATGGTATCATCCACTCCTTTCCAAGGAAAAACACCTTGGTGTCAGATTTAATTGAAAGAGCAGTCAATAGGAATGCAAGGCCAAGCCCGACTGATTCTGGTGCAGTTCGTCAGTTTAGGAAATCAATGAGAAATGTGAACAGACTAATGGATGCTTTTCTGCATCCTCAAAGGAGGGCTACTACAATCTGGCAGAGGTTCTCAAGACATCAGCTAAAAGTGAAAGTGAAGGCTCTGATAATCCAGGGGTTTTTAGAGGTGCAATAGATTTACTTGCCACAGCTGACAGTACACTACAGCAGGTCCTGATCTCGTCACTCCCGAAATCCTTCAGGTGGCCCCCCGTTGGTGGGCACAGATATTGGCTATTCTTTTTTTGTGGGCTAGTCGTGAGCTGAAAGTCCCTAAGTGTTGGGTAGCAAGCTGGATATTTCCCATCTTCAAGAGAGGTAGTATTTGCAACCCAGACTGTTATAGGCCAATAAGCCTAATCTCTATTATAGGGAAGATCTATGCTAGGATGTTGTTATGCCATCTCAATAAGTGGGTAGAGAGCAGGACTCTGATCCTGCAGGAACAGTACGGTTTTAGGAAAGGGCGATCAGCAACTGACTGCTGTTATATCCTTCAGCATATTGTCTTTAAATACTCTAAGATCAAGAAAGGGAAACTTTTCCTGGCCTTTGTTGACTTGACCAAGGCCTTTGACTCGGTGCCCAGATCCAGGCTATGGGCAAACTGAGGCTGTTGGGCATTGAGCCTGGGCTATTGGGTCCAATTATGCAATTATATTCTAACAACGAGGCCAGGGTAAGGTTTAATAACGGGACCCTACAGACTAGCCCAATACCTGTTGAGAGGGGCATCCAGCAGGGATATGTATTTGCACCTCAGCTATTTAGTCTGTATGTGTCTGACCTGGTAACCTGCATCAAAGCAATAGATGTGCATCCCCCAAGGGTAGACAACACTCAGGTCTGTCTTCTGCAGTTTGCAGATGACGTGGTTCTTATTTCCCAAACTGAGGTAGGGTTACGAAGGGCAATTAACCAATTCCATCTCTATTGCATAAGGAATGGGCTAGAATTGAACCCACGCAAATCCAAAATCTTGGACTATGGGAAGAGGAAGATCCCCACCAAGTGGAGAACAGCAGCTGGGGAGCTTGATATTATCTTTTTCTTTTCCTTTTTGGGGGTGACGTTTTCCAATAAGGGAACCTGGGGCATGCACCTGGCTAACAGGTCATTGAAAGCTCAGCAAGCGGCGCAGGCTATTACCAGAGATGTCTATGCCTCTCAGGGGGTCTCTGTCTCTGCTTTTCTTCAGGTATACAGCGCTAAAGTGCCAAGTTCGGCCTTGTTTGAGTTGGAACTCGTCCCCTTCTCAGACATTAGGAGATTGGAATGAGTACAGAATGCATATTTGAGGAGGCTGCTAGGATTGGGAAATAGTGTCCCGGGAGTGGTTCTCAAATTGGAAGTAGGGGTTGAAAGTCTTTGAGGTACTGGCAAGACTCACCTGAGGCTTTTAATTTGCCAAGAATCTGACCTGCCCCTCCTATGTTTAAGGGAAGAAGTTTCCCACACAGGAACACGTGGCTACCCCTGGTTGTTATACTTGGGGTGACTGCTAAAAATCGTGGTTTATCCCTTACATACTTTTGTGGGAAAGACCTTGCCTGTATTTGGAGGGAGGTGGAAACTAGGGCTAGGGATGTGGCTCTTCAGGAGGATCTGGGACTATTGAACACTTGGAAGGTTGCCCCTGCATTGTACCAGATTAAATGTACTGGTTCCTTTGAACCTTATTTGGACAAAATTAGGGACCCCAGACTCCACAGGTGCTATACCCTGGCATGTTTCCACTTTGTTCAGATGGCAGTAATGGAAGACAGGCAGTTATCAATCCCTTTTGATTTACATCGCTGCACATGTAGTCTGAGGGAGGTGGAGACATTGGAACATTTTTTGCTGTGCTGTCCATATTATATTCATTTATGCCAGGCCTGGTTGGCTCTGTTATTGGGTAGGGGCTGGTCCTTTGCCCTTGAAGGGGGTTACAAGTATCTTATGGGTTTGGAAGAAATGAGCGAGATGGTCGCTATAGCAACCTTTGTTTGTTTGGCTACCAAAAGAAGGGAGTGGATGCATGATAAATGGACAAAAACCAAACAATTGGCAAATGGTTAGGTTTTAGGCTGAAGTGTCCCTCAAACCAGGATACATCCAGTGCTGCGACTGGTTCATCATTATTGCAACTAGTTTTCCTTTATGTACTGATCAATATTCTTGTTATAACTTGGCTGGTATAGGTTCTATCCGCTCAATCCTATCATTCTATCACTTAGACTCCAAGTATGGAAGGATTGTTTGAGTGTCAAGGGGTACTGAATACCTAGGGGGTGCTATGTTGAACTCTCAATTGAGATTCATTGTTATGTGATAGATGTTAACTACTGGATCCGCATTTAAGGGGGGGTGACTGCCCAGACTATTTAAAATATTTTGGATGATTTTATTGGAATTCTTATGTATATTATATTGTTTTTATTGTTATTGTTATTTTGTGTGTGTTGTATTGTGTATTGTGTTGCTGGTTTTTGGTTGTAGTGTTCTGTTTGGCTATGGCGGAAGCTAACGCCACAATAAACAAGCAAACGAACACTACAGCAACATTTGAAGACTGCAACTATCTTCAAGGGGACTTCGAAAACCGTGCAGAACGAACTCCTGGACTGCATGCTGGAAATTGCTCGTGACCACATAATAAATGAAATTAAAAATGCAGATTTTATGGCTATCGAAGCTGATGACACCACTGATGTCTCAACCGTCTGCCAGTGTGTCATGATTTTCCACTACATCAATGGCAGGGATTCAACCGTGGAATGTTTTTTCAGATTCGCACACTTGAAAGACTCCCGTGCAGAAACAATCAGTGAGCCCTTGCTTGAAAACCTCAGTGCTGCTCTCCCAAGGGACTCTGACAAACAGAAACTCAGAGCTCAGAGCTACGATGGAGTAAGCATGATGCATGGAGAGCATGGTGGAGTCCAGAGGAAGATAAGGGATGTATACCAAAATGCACACTTCGTTCACTGTTTTGCCCATCAGCTGAACCTTATTGTGCAGCAAGCCGTATCCCAAATAAGACAAGTAACGATTTTTTTTCAAAGTTGTCTGGTATTCCTGCTTTCTTCAGTTCATCTACAAAAAGGACTGAAGTTCTGGATGTGGTGGAGAAGAGAAGGCTCCCCAAAGTAGCTAAAACATACTGGAACTTCAGTGTGCAGACAGTTGAGGTCATCTATGAGCACAGAGAGGATCTGGTTGAGTGCTTTGAACAAATACGACTAGATAGTCATGATGCCAAGACTGGTATTGAGGCCAGGTCATACATGAACATGTTGCAATCTGATGGGGAGTTCCTCTACTTCTTGCCCTTGTTCCACAGAATCATGACGCACGTGGACATACTTTACAAGGAGCTCCAAAAAAAAACCATTGACTCTGTAGGTATTCAAAGATATACTACTGACTTCATAAGAGCCATCGATAAAGTGAGGGACTCAATTGAAATTCTGTGTTTGAAGCTGCTGGAGAACGCTCAGATGGGCAGAAGTGCACCTAGCATGGACACGCTAGAGCAGATTGTTGTGGAAGTGTGTGATATTATAATCTCTCTTGCATGTGACAGATTTCAATTCATGAAACATCTAGAGAGCTCAACTTTGGTGCAGTGGACTTTTTTTCAAAGGCACAGTGAATGCTTTCCCATCCAAGCATTTAATGCGGCAATGGAAGCCTACCCAATGCTGGAGAGAGACTAACTGAGGAGTGAGCTTGGGACTTTGTATGACAGGTCAGAATTCCATTCTGCCAAAGATGCCTCTGCATTACTTGCTGTGTTGACCGAGGACAACTTAGACAAATCTTTTTCAGAGGTGGTTAAACTGCTGAAGATTGTGATGATAACACCACTCACAAATGTTGAAGCAGAATGAAGATTCTCTGCTCTAAAAAGAATTAAAACCTTTTTGAGAAGTACCATGACAGAGGACCGTCTGAATGCTCTAGCAATGCTGTCTATTGAGCAAGCCATGGTCAGGGAAATTCCAGACTTCAACAACAAAACAATAGATCTGTTTGCACAATGCAAGGAATGCTGAGCAAATTTCCAGTACAGGCGCTGAACAGACCTGAAGATGATCTATTCTGGACAAAGACCCACACAATGAGAAGACCTGTGGTGCATCCATCACGCTCCAGCCTGCATGGTCTTTGTCCTTAAAGGGAGACCCATTCCAACATGGATGCTGCACTCAAGTAAACAGGTGATGGTCTGGACTCGCCATTGCATGAAGACTAGAAGGAGGGGAGACACGCACAATGAGAAGACCTGTGTTGCATCCATCCAGCTCCAGCCTGCATGGTCTTTGTCCTTAAAAGGAGACCCATGCCAACATGGATGCTTCACCCAAGTAAACAGGCAACCTGAGCTATTTTTTTAACCTACTATGGTTAAGTTTGACCCAGTGGGAAAGAGAGTGTATGGGACCCCAGTAAGAGGGTTCTCTATTCCCTGGTGGCAGTTAGGGATGAGCAAACGCGGTTCGGAAGTTTGGAGTTCAGACCGAACTCGAATAGTTCAGTTGACCGAACTGAACGTGCGAACAGAACTCGAATTTGAACGTTCAGTTTGGATGTGTTCGGTGAGTTCGGAATTGAATTTCCATTGGTTTCAATGGAAAACAAATTATCGGCTGTAACGTTTCTGTTTCTGATGCTATGTGACTGAAATTTGGAGTGCCTATATCAACAATAGAAAGCATTATGTGTACAAAATTTCAAAATTATTGGATAAAGGAATACCATTTTAGAAGCAGGTGAATTATTGTATTTTGCAATATTCTACATATACATTCTTAGCTGTAACTTCTTTACTTCACATCTAATGTAGGTAAAACTTGTCGAGTTTATACCACATCCCATATTTAGTATCTTTACCAAATTTCAGAAAGTTTGAAAAAAAGGTCTTGGTGGTATAAGCAATTAACATATACATGCATGTCTGGCTATAACATCTTTGTAGTCCAACCAGTGTACATGAAATTTTGCAGGACTATATATTACACGTTTATGATCGTGTCTTCCAAATATCAGAAAGTTTTTATAAAGGATCCCAATTTTATATGCCTGTAAAACATATGTAGAGAAGGGGCCTATGCCTGGGATTCTCTTATGTCACTGTGGTATAAGATCGGTTTGTGATGCAAATTGGCCAACAGAAAGGTCAACCAAATATCCTCATTATGTGCTGGGACCATCCCAACATAGCTCCCCCACTTCTTTCTGGGAAGTCAGAAGCATCTGTTTAGGAAAGAGTCAATAGAAATTCTCTTATGTCCTCTGTCTCAGTGCTGCAGGATGTGATTGTGATGATAATTGGCCAGCCTGGATGTGTTTAAACTATGTCTCCTGACTGCTAGGATGCTATCTCAGAAGTCCCAGTTATGTTGCTTATGCCCGCCTCAGGGCCGCCCCCTATGCACACCTCGAAGCCATTACCAATTGGCCCTGTAAAGCTAGAAGCTTGCAGTAATGTGTTTGGCCATTGAATGTGTCTGTCAGTCTTTGTGGTTGCTTCACATCCTTCCTCCTACTGTCTCACTCCCCCTGCCATGCAGGTGCCTGCCTCTGACTGGCACAGAATATGCTGATATTCATCTGAATAATGATCTTCACAGGGACAACATCAATTGCTTATATAATTGTGTCCCTTTATCAAAATCTCCTCTTCATTTTCTGAAATGGCAGGAAAGGTATTTGATACATTCTTGCCAAATATCCTGTAAACAGAATGGAATATCAAAATGTTACAGCTGGAAATGTATTTCCAGATTAACGTCTTATGCCCTTGGGACCCTTTATTCACTCTTTCTGAAAATTGGCAGAAGTATTAAGCATATGGAGGGATGTAAAATGCACAGGTTCATGAACATTGGATGCAAGATAAAGGAGTTGTAGTCATGAATGTGTATGGAGCTTTTCTTAAAATCACAACATTCAATTGCTTCTGAAATTGGTTTCCTTTATTTAATCATTCCAAATTCTGGTACACATAGTGCTGTCCATCGGGGGTACAATCTCTCCAAATTTCATAAGAAATGAATAAGAAACAAAAACTTTATAGCCAGAAATATGTTTTTCAGTTTTTCCCCTTTATTTCAAAAACCAAATGTCATTTTCAGTTCCTGATTGCATTGAACTAAAGACCGAACCAAGCCCGACCGAACCAAATACCGAATCTGAACTCAACATTCAATCCAAACCACTTAATGGCCAAACATCTGAACCTAGTTCTGTTCACACATTCCTAGTGGCAGTGCTTCACACAGCAGCATTCCCAGCATTAAGTAATGTAATGTACATCCAGTGTTAACCCTGGGAACTCCTTGATTCTGGGTTATGCCATTGCTCCACCTACTATTGCCCTGGATCCACCTACCGTTGCCCTGGCTCCACCCCTAGGACAGGCTGCATCCCTAGGTCTGCCGGCCCACTGGCAGTTAAGCCCACCCACTGCCCCACCAGCCTCCAAAGCCACCAGCCGTCACTGGTCTGCACTCTACCAACATCAGAGATCCAGACTCTGCTATTTTCTTACCTCCACCCTGCTGCTACCGGGGGGGGGGCTCCTCCTACCCTCCTGCTCTCATCAGGAGGGATGGTCCTCTCATGCACCAGATATACCTCTCCCTCCCACCAAATACTAATTACCCTGACTCCGTCTGCCAACCCCAACCGTCAACCCCAGCCAAAGGACAGAGCCAAAGGACAGGCCCCTTTGGAGTGCCCTTTCAGCACAGGCCTCCAGCATGGCCACCAGCACACCCATCGACTTCTCCCTGTGTTTGAGGGAACAACCCGGACGCCAACCTCCCTGAGCCCCGCCCACTCAATGGAGGTTGAAGAGCCGACACGACACCCTGTCCCAGCTACCAACTGGGAGAAAACTTCCCCCAACATGCCAGTAAGCAAACTCCCATGGGGGTTTTTCATGAAGGATACCCCCAACCACAACATCCATGGGGGGAGGCGTCTAAAGAATGTACTTGGCCACAGTCTCCGGGGGGCGATGATATATGTCCCAAGCTGCAGTTTCCATGGGGGGGGCAAAATACGCCCCCAGCCACTGCCCCCAAGGGAGGAAGTGGGCGATCTACACCCTCAAGCACAGTCTCCGGGGGGGTTGGTCCCTACCAACCCCTGTGTCCATCTCGTGCCCCCGACCCAGCATGCCACTGTTGTTAATGCTGGCTCTGGCACCGCTGTTCCTCCCACCTCTGCTGCTGCTCATGTCCCCACTTTGGGCTTGAACTGAGGATCTAGTTGTTGTTGCTGGAATAGGGAATAGGCATTACCATGCTTAAGGCTCAGGTCCGGCCTTAGTCTAAGCGGGGCCCATTATTTATTATAATTATTAGACATTTATATAGTACCAGTCATGTGACCTGGTGCTGTACAGAACACAGAACTAGACGCAGTCCCTGCCTGTGGCTTACAATCTAAAATACAAAGGGGGGGAGTTCCAGGCATGGGTGGCAGCGAGGGAGAAGGGTCGAAGGTGGTAAGGCGAGCAGGAGAAATGAGGGAGAGCGAGGGCGGGGACAACAGAAGCGCGGAGAGCGCGTGCAGGAGTGCGTAGGGAAATTAGGTCCAAGAGGTAAGGGAGAGCTTGGCTGTGGATCCATTTCAACGTGAAAACCAGGAGTTTAAACAGAATACATTCAGGAAGGGGGAGCCAGTGAAGGGAGAGGAGGAGAGGTTGCACATGGTCGAAGCGACGGGCAGAGTGAATGACCTTGGCGGCGGAGTTTTGGATTGCGATAAGGGGGGACAGGTGAGAGCGAGTGAGGCCAGCAAGGAGGAGGTTGCAGTAGTCGAGGCGAGAGATAACCATGGCATGAACAAGGATTTTGGCCGAGGAGATAGAGAGAAAGGGGCGGATGCGGGCAATGTTGTGGAGAGCGAATCGGCAGGATTTGGCCACAGAGTCAATGTAAGGTTTAAAAGAGAGGTGCGTGTCGAGGATGAAGCCCAAGCTGCAGGCTTGGAGAACAGGACAGATGGTGACCCCATCAATGCAGATGGTCAGGTTAGAGGGAGAGGAAGGGGAGGGAGGAAAAATGAGGAGGGAATGCATTTGTTCCCAGGGCAGCGAACAAGTGCAGTGCCCCAAAATTCCCAGACTAGGGTCCACTAACAAATGCTTTCACTCCACCCATATCCATCCTGAGCTCCCCAGCTCAGGGGGTGCTCCCTGGTCTGGGGGCAATGTGCTACCCAGGCCTGGGCACTCCCCTCCACCCAATCCTAAAACTAAGCGCCCATTCGGATCACTTAGGTAATCCGCTGTCATTGCTGCCACCACTGCTGCCATCGCCACCACCGCCACCTCCTGCCGGGGCTCCACGCCAAGCTTGGAGCTTCAGTCGGGGTGGGCACTGTGGCAGCAGATTAAATCTGCCGCCACACTGTCTGCCACCACTGGGTGTTCCGCGCCCCCCCTCCACTGCCAGTCAAAGTCTCAGCCAGGGGAAATAAGGGAGAGAGAGGCAGAGGCCCCGCCTCTCCCTCATTTCCCATAGCCGAAACTTCCAGGCAGTGGAGGGGGCCAGCAGTGTGAGGGAGAGGTGGGGCCTCTGCCTGCTTCTCCCTCAATTTCAGCGGAAGTGAGGGAAGAAGCAGAGGCCCTGCCTCTCCTTCATTCCGTGTGTGTCCCCCCGCCTGTCAGTCTCATGTGAGTCGCCCCCCAGGAATGGGGTCTGGGGCAGTGGCCCCGAGCCACCCCGTGGTAGGGCTGGCCCTGCTAAGGCTAATTTGACCCTGTCTTTAGTTGGAATTATGCCAACAGAGAGAGAAATGGAGAAGAGGGTCGGGTTGGTAGGTCAGAATAAGAAATGGGAAGTGAGAGAAGAATTCTGATTGGATGGTGCAGAACATCACCAGATTTATCTAAAATTATAATAAAATTACTAAACTTAATGACTAATCATGTGGTTCGCCGCCATATTCGTTAGTCCGGTAGCTATGGAGTCTATAGAAGATGACCCAATTTGCCAGGTTGCAAGCTGCACAGCTCAGCACCCCAGAAACTTTGTCTGGAGGCCATTTAGTCCTTAGCACAGTCACTATAGGGGAAAGAAACTCTTCACCTCACTTCATTTCACAAACCCTCTTATCTTCTTTGTCGGGTGTGTAAGACTTGCCAGTTTGAGGAGACTGGCCATCTCCTTCGAGGAGGCTTCTCTAATAGACCACTTCTCACTTAGAACTTCTAGTTTACACTTACAAGTCATTATTTTTTTATTCCTAAAATCATTTACAGGTACCATGTGAAATCATTTATGCTTTACTGGATATGGATTCTTAATCAATTTCATGTAGATCTAATCTACATGTTGTATCAGATATTATCATTCTTTTTCTTGTCTTGTGTTCCAATAAATTACTTCTCTACCTCCTGTAAACATCTTTGCCTGTGTGGTCAGTTCCTATATGGGTGGAGTGAAAGCATTTGTTAGTTGAACCTAGTCTGGGAATTTTGCCCAGGTAATTCCTTACTATTACACCCCACTACTCCCTGCCCCCAGTTCAAATCCCAGACTGTCCTCAGCTCCTCCACCTCAGTGCCTTACTCAGGAAGAAATCTGTGCTGCTGGGCACAGAGGTGCCCCAGTGGCAGGAACAGAAGCATGTCCCCTCCCCACTTCTTCCTCCTTCACTAAAAATAAATAAATCAATCTATGTCTGTCTGCTCACCCATGAGTTTCACCTTACCCACCCCCTGCCAAGCTCCCCCCACCAACTGACTACTTCAGCCTTTCCGCTGCACCATCTTATTCCCCTCAGCCCTTCTGCCTCCACACACCATCTCTGCTTTTACCACCACATTGGGTGTTTTCAGATGGATGCAGGGCTGCCCATCCCTGCAACTACTCCTGGGGTGCACCCTCACATCTACCTGCTCCCAGCCCCACCTGGGTCAGGGTCAAATGGATCCAGCCAATGGTTTGCATGTGCGTGCCCCGCCCCTCCCGCAACACCATTGATTTGCAGGCGATTGTCCTCAACTCTATGGTGTCAGACAGACGGACGCTTTGGGCTGCTGCCCCGGGTTTGGCCAGCCTGCTCTAGGATGTTGTTGAGAACCACTGGTGCAACTGCCCAGAGGAGGCACAGTTTGCTCCACCTACACATCCGGCATGCCACCTTTACAGATTGGTTACAGATGGTGGCACAGCCAGCACTGGGGCAGCCTGTCTGTCTCAAAATGCCCATTCTCCCATGCTCTCATTGGTGCTTGGAAGTTGGGGATGTATAAAAAGGACAAAATCATAGGACAAAACAGTTGTTTTGGGAACACTGTATTATTAGGAATTTGTTAATTTCTGCAAACTTCAAATTTTAACTTATGTGTATGTTTTAATGTCTACAATTTCCGAGTTATACTTTCTGCTCTTAAAATTACTTGTCTAGTTAAACATGAAGGGATTTTATTTTAAACTGCGTGGGTATAAATATTTTTGAAGGGAGCGGAGAGGGGAGCAAGAAAACGTTGGTTTTTTTGTTTTATTTTTTTATCGTTTTTTTTAAAAGCCTGAATCCTTTGAAGAAAGCAGCAACTGTGGAGGAGAATACTTTATGGTAGTATAATGTCCTCTTTGCTGATAATACCTGACTTGTACTTGCTCGTTGGCTCCGATTTCTGTCCCCAAGTACAGTTATACAAAATGAAAAGCTCTGGAAAGTTGTAGATAATTTTGGTTCAATTATATGGTAGAAATTTTAATTTCTGAAGCTAAATTGAAAATAAAAGATAAGGGGAGAGTTGGCTTTATTTCGTCAATTGAAAAAACCTTTTTTTACAACAAAAAAAATCAATCTGTCTGGAATGCTTGGAAAGAAATTAGCCCTTTTAACTATTAGAATTGAATGTGTCAAAGTAGAGAATGAGAATGTGCATTGGGTAGCATTAACAGCACTCACAGATGGTTTGTTAAAGGGAATAATGTTTCCACTCGCTAGCACTATAGATAGTGGCTTTGGCTGAGTGGAATTTGCAGTCACAAGCATTTAGGTTAGAATAAAGAGTTTTCTCTACTCATGGGCTTTTTTATTATTTCGCTTTGTATTGGGGAAGTGTCTACAGACCCCAATCTGGTATTAGGGTCCTTTTTTACTCATTGCTGTGTGCATACACAATTTAAACTGACCCAAACCCCGACTAATGACGTTATGTATAGCTGACATGTATATATGACCCTAGTTTGCCCAATATAGAGGCTGGAAATCATTTCCCTCCACTTGCAGAGTAAGAAAGAACCTAACAGAGACTGCTTGCCCAGATTACATGAGGGGGCAGGGGGGGAATTCCATAAGCAAAACTAATGTGAGGGCTATTGTGTGAGTCCCTGATTGTGGACACAGGGGTTTTAGCATTATTTACCCATTCTCCCAGTGCTTTCAATAATGGAAGACAGTGCTCGATTTTGATTATTATTTGCTTTAATCTGTTTTCATTTTAAAAATATATATTTTAAAAAAAATTCCATGCACAATATGGCCACCAGGGTCATTCTGTGCATGCGCATCCTTTCCTAAAATGGCACCGATGCCATTTTGGAAAAGGGCGTGCATACACAGAAGGACTCCGTCACCATCCCACAGGCCAGGCACCAGCCTCTCCTGCAGCCTGCTATGTTCTTTGGCTCAGGCAACCCCCTTCTGAGCAGGGTTTTGTTCCTTGGGCTCTCACTGAGGCAGAGCACTGACCAGCTCTTGCCACCTCTCAGGCTCTCCCCTGGCTGAGCTCTTCCATGCTCTTGGGGCTTGTGTCTCTCTCAGCCACACCCAGACTCTGGTGCTAGACATTCAGGCATGATCCTGCCACTCTTAGGTGCACCTGAGCCTGCGTAGCACCTGCTCTATGCTGCCGGCGTAAATCCCCTTAAAGGGTCAGTGTCCCAATTTGGTTGCACCCTGGTCCAAGTAATAATTAATGGATCAATTATTGGGTGGCCATCTCAAGCAGGGTTCCACAGAGGTGTGTTCTGGATGTAGTACTATTCACTTTTTTCTTAATGACTTTGATGAAAGAATAGAGATTATACTTGTGAAATATCCAGATAACCAAAAATTGGGAGAGACTGTAGATACTCGGAAGGCTAGGATAAACATATTTCAAAATTAATTTAACAAATTGGAAACTGGGGTTAACAAACTGGGCTTCAAATAATAAAATGAAATTCAATGAGGCCAAATGTAAGGTAATATAGATAGGGCAGAAAAAGAAAACCCAAAGGTGTTACTATAAAATGGGGGGAATTAGGATCGGCAGATGTACTGCAGAAAAAGGTCTAGGAGCAGTTGTGGAGTGGAACACAGACTGAACACCAGTCAGCAGTGTGATTCTTTTTTAATGAAGGGGAATGCCCTTTTAGGCTGCATCAATAGACACAATGGGTGTTTTTACACACACATTTCTCCTGGATGTTTGCAGTTACATCCTGAACTTTATGTATGTCTAAATCACTCACCCAGATCTTAAACATCTGGGTCTTTGAACTTTTGCGTAGAACTTTTGTGTGTAAAATGTTCTGGTAAACTGCTTTGCTCCATGCAGCTGTGGTCACATGGTTTCCATGGCAGCCTGTCACGTCTACAGCTGCAGCTACTTTAGACTGCCTCAGGGCAGTGTGTGTGTGAAGAATGCATCCAGAACTTACTTGTGGACTTGTAAACCCAGAAGATTGAAAGACCCAGAACTTTAAGGTGTGTGTAAAAATGCCCAATGTATGTCATACATAGGAAGTAATTGTGTTGCTCTACTTAGCTCTGAGTAGACCCCAGCTGGAGTCCTAAATTCAGTCCAGAACACCCCATTTTAAGAAGGGCAGAGAAAAGTTGGTACGGGTACAGAGAAGAATAAGAAAGGTGATAAAGGATTTGGAACACAAATCATATGAGGAAAGGTTGAAGAAGCAGGGCATGTTTAGCTTGAAGAAAAGGGTGAAATATGATAGCAGGCTAAATATATTTGCAAAGCTACCATAAAATGGAGGGCAGCAGAAAAGATGATGGGTATGAGTTGAAGGAAAGCAGATTTAAACTGAAAACTGTCAGGGGAAACTTCTTGACTGTAAGGAGCATCTGCAGGGCCAGATTTAGGAATTTTTCACTCCAAGGCCCTTCTCAGACTGCTGCCCCCCCCCCCAGCAAAGCCCTGCCACCAGCAAAGCCATGCCCCCGCAGCAAAGCCCCACCCCCACCGTGAAAAGCAGATGAGTGGGTGTACAAAATATGCAAGATATACAGAGTTGAACACAGACACAGCATAAGGCAATGCACCAGGTAGCGACCTGGTGCATTGCAGGCCTGGCCTTGAGCATCCCCTTACAGCCAGCTTACACCACCAGACCATTCCCCATTAGGGGTACAAGACCATTCCTTCTGGGCCTTAGGTCCCAATACTTACGTGTACTCTGTGCAGCCCTGCAACATGTATGATGGGTGGGGAGGCACTTGTCTAATAATGCTCTGTGAGTTGATTCAGCCTGGGATTTCCTTCTCTGCTTTTCAAACCTTCTCAAGCCCTACTGAAACAGTAGCTAGCTAGCCACACTGAAGGGGCAGGGAACAAGCTGAGCATCTGTCTGGAATCCACTTGCCCAGGACAGCTGTCAGACAGACCCACTCAGCTGCAGTGTCTGTAGAGCAGAAGCAATTCAAGCATCTTTGCCAGCCTTATCACTCCCTGAAGGGCAAAACGTTTGGTGAAGAAGAACATTCCAGGACCTTCAGTATGACCTTCAGAAATTGATTTCAAAACTTATGATGAGAGGATCAGAGATAGGGGGGCAGCTACAAAGATGTACCAGAGCCCCAAATTTCTCTTAAGAATCCTGTCTCAACCAAATTTAGGAGCTTGGGGTTTCTTCTGTAGCAGTGCAAACACCTGTGACCTTCTCCACCTGCTCATGCCCCTCCTCTCAAATACCCTGGAATGGGAGAAAATCAGTGGGGAACTAGCCCTGCGGTCTTGTCACCGCAGGACTCCTTGGTTTACTGAGGGGCTGCAGTGTATGAAGTGTGTAGGCAGGAGGCTGGAGCAACACTGGCGTCGGACTCGATCTGACTCCGACCGTCTTCTCCATAGGGCCCATTTGCGGTCCTATGTTGAGGCTGTGAGGACAGCAAGGAAGGAGTTCCTTGCTGTCCTCATAGCGTCTGCGAAGTCACGCCCGGCGGAGCTGTTTCGGGTGGTGCGGGGGCTGTT
>QEPC01003269.1:29539-40382 GCA_003113815.1 Sphenodon punctatus
GGGTGGTGTTCCCCCTTTGACCCGCGCAGTCTGGATGGGGGAGGGATTGGTTTTTTTTCCCATTTATTTCAATGGGGACAGTTCCCCTTTGAAATCAATGGGGAAAAAACGGTACCGGTATACCTGATTTAATCTGGTAAACCGATTTTTTGCAAACCGGTAACTGTTAAAACTGGTATCTGTTTTTTTGCCTCAAGTCCCACCCCTACTAACCTTGTAAACACTCTACCAGTAGAGAAATATAGACAGTAAACTGTAAACACTATACTAGTAGAGCAATATAGACAGAACACCCCAACAGTAGACCACCATGGATAGAATATCCTAACAGGAGAATACAATATTCCAACAGCTAACACTATAGTTATTTATTTATTTATTTATTTATTTATTTATTTTAAACATTTATTAGTCACCCCATATGCCTATGGCATCTCGGGCCGACGTACAATTCAATAAAAACATTCATAAAAATAAAACAATTTTAAAACACAACACACAATTTAAAACCTCAAAATAGGATTAGGAAAAATAAATAAAATAGAAATATGGGTACGGAAGAGCTAAAAACCCTAACCCACCCTCCCCCCTTCTCCAAAGGGCTGGACAAACAGCCAGGTTTTACAAGCCTGCCGGAATGTTAAAAGGCTTGGGGCCAGGCAAGCTTCCTCTGGGAGGGAATTCCAAAGATGTGGCCCGGTCACAAAAAATGCCCTGTCCATTGTGGCCCCCCTGGTTGATCTGGGGGACCTCCAAGAAGGCACCCCCGGCAGACCGAAAGTGCTGTTCTGGGGCGCGAAGGGCAAGGCGGTCCCTGAGGTACGAGGGGCCAAGACCGTGAAGGGCCTTATAGATCAATACCAATACCCTGAACCTGGCTCGGCACGCTATTGGCAACCAGTGCAGAGTCCAGAGCACAGATTTTATATGCTCCCGATGACCCATCCCCATCAGGAGCCAGGCCGCTGCATTCTGCACTAGCTACAGCCCCCGGACCAGGAACAAGGGCAGTCCCACATAGAGCGCGTTGCAGTAGTCCAGCCTCGAGGTGATGAAGGCATGGATGAGGGAGGCCAGGTCTGGTCCGGAGACATACGGATGCAACCTTCGCACGAGATATAACTGGCAGAAGGCGGTCCTCACCACCACCTCTACCTGTCAATTCAGGCAGAGATCTGAGTCCAATATCACCCCCAGACTCCGAACCTGCTGATCTATAGGAGGGTGGACCCCCCAAATCAGGGGGGTCGACACCTCCCTCGCCTGCTGCCCTTGCCCTCCCCATTCACATTCCATTAAAGTGAATGGGGCTACTCATGTGTAAGTAGAGCTGAGATGAGAGCAAGTGTTCCCTTATCATCAGGAAATATCTACCTTCTAGGAGCACTTGTGACTGTTCATCAGTATTCCCATTCAGTGATTCCACGCTTCTGCCATTGTGAGATCTGTACCTGCAATTTTCGATAATTTTTGTCAGTTTCCCATATTGTTGTCAATTTCCCATGCGTCCATCAATTTTCATCAATTTCCAGATTTTCACGTCAATTTGTGTGACTTTCCGTCATTTTACGACACTTTACAGCACGTTCTGTCAATTTTACTCCTCTCAGCCAGCACTATATAAACCATAGGGTTATCCGCTCTGTTCATTTTG
Source organism: Sphenodon punctatus (assembly GCA_003113815.1). Lineage (NCBI taxonomy): Eukaryota > Metazoa > Chordata > Lepidosauria > Sphenodontia > Sphenodontidae > Sphenodon > Sphenodon punctatus. The sequence goes on from QEPC01003269.1 coordinate 31,194, forward strand.
CATTAGGATAGGGCAGCAAGGGTCTTCTCTCGCTGGGGTGTTCAATTTACTAAACAATTGCAATTTACCAAACAATTCACTGAAGTAATGAAATACTGAAAAATGCTGGAAAATAGCAAAAAAAATTAGTGAAGAATGGTGAAAAAGCTGATAATGGTGACAGCGGGGAGGGCGTTCTTGGTGGCCTCACCTCGGCTGTGGAACTCTCTCCCGTTGGAGGTCTGACTGTCCCCTGACCTCCCCTCTTTCCACAGATGTTGTAAGACCTGGTTGTTCCACTGATCCTTTGGGGAGGGGGTGGGGAGGGTGAGGAGGGGATTTTATTTTATCTGTTAGCCACTATTTTATGAGTAAATTTTATATATTTTATATATTGTAATTTAGATTATTTTATTGTGATGTTTTTATGTTGTTCGCCGCCCCAAGCTGCCAAGTTGCAGGAGGGTGTGGGATATAAATGTTTTGTAAATAAATAAATAACTTATTTATTTATCTTGTCATGCAAATGGAGACAGACAGAAACAGAATTCACTGTGATTGTTCATTTCAGGTCTATCTGTAACATGAAGTGCACACATGGATGTTTTCAGAATGATAAAAGAAAAAGAAATATTCCTCAAATAAATCATTCAATGGTTAGTTATTGGTGTTTGGTGACTACATGTTCTGTGAATGGTGTCTGAATGTTGTAAAAGATTACTTGAATAAATATACATGACAATCCACTTGTCAAATTGCTCTGTGACCAGTTCTCCACATATACCAACAGAAACACTAGCAGTGTTAAGAGAAATAAAAACTGCTTCTGTTATTGTTTCTCTTCTTCAGAAAGAGTGTCACTTTTCATGTACTCTAAAGCTATTCAAGTGCTTAAACTGTGCAATGGATGTTGTTGAGGACTTAATATAATGACAACCAGAGCATTAATACATTGCTGAATAATTTCCATATACCACAAAAACACTGTAATTCTTCCTTCAGGCAAACACCATTGTATTAGAGCATAAAACATTCTAGTAAGTGGACCACAGTGATTCAACCAGACAAGCTGTGTTCTGATTCTTCTGTATTAGAGTTTACAAGTCCTACCTACAAATTCAACTATTTTATTTATCTTGTCTTATTGTTAGAATCACATTCTCAGTTGGGGGAACAAATAGAACGCTATTGAGAATACACAAGTTGTTATTTAAACGTGCCACCAAAGCATTCAACATAAACAGAAAGGTTCAATTTTCAGCACTGAGCAGTTTCATCTGACAAACCTGTGAAGTAATTCTGCCGCAGCAATCTTCGTTTGAATAGGAAATTTGGAAGCAAAATATGTGCATGTTGAATAAAATTAGGAGGTGGAAGTGCTTTTTTTATTTTATTTTTTCAGCCAATTTGCATAATGGTTCCTGACAAGAAATCCAAAGAGCAACGTGCCAGTAAAGTCGTACATTCCAACGTTAATTAGTCTAGTTCTGTGACAAAGGGTGAAAACAGACATGACACTAACCACCCTTTAACCACCCTTGGTGGTCATTTATGCATGTTTCAGGGCTGCATAGGGCACCAATACAGCCCTGCAACATGCATAAATAACCACCAAGGGTGGTTAAAGGGTGGTTAGCATCATGTCTGTTTTCACCCAAAGTTATATTCAGTGATTGATTCTTTTAAATATTTTATCAAATTAGAGCATCATTGTAAATCTTTGGGTATTTTCAGACGTTATGAGATCACAGTGAACCATGGTCAATACCCACATGGGGCCAAAGCGCCCTGCACATCTGTTCGGCAGCCGCCAGATGTTCGCCATGCTGAATACCCACATGGGGTCAATTTCAACCACGCTTCCCAGGCTACCGGCACGAAAATCAGCTGAAGCGTGGTGAAAGTGATTCCAGGTTGGCATGAAAAAAAAAGTAACGTATGGTTGGCTATCACGGCCCGGAATCCCCGGTGAGATTTCGGGCCATGGTGAACTCGGCCAGATGCTGTGGCGGCATTGGCCTTGCCGCCCACCCGTCTCCCCGGAGGACGGGCAGCGAGGCAGCATGGAGGGGGCATGGCCGTGCGGCCGCACGTTGCGCCGTGTGGCCCTGCCCCCTCCCTGATTCCCCACCAGGACGTCTGTTTGCCATGCCTGGGTGATCCCGGCAGGGAATCTCTGGGTTGTTTTCGGTACGGGGCGAAGCTGCCCTGTCACGTCTGAAAACACCCTTTATGTTTGCCATGATAAAAACAAGGGATAGCCACAAAAATTAGATAATGGAATATCAGATTGTGTGTGTGTGTGTATGCACCCAAAGAATTAAGTTTCATAAATTCTTCACTGCCAAGAGTAAACAGTAGCTATCAGTTCTTTAACATGTCCTTATCTGCAGCATAGCACTAAAAGATAGCAGCAGCATCCTATTAATCATTCCTGAGTTTTATGCGATTTATGAGACGTTGCCCCTCAGCTTCCTTCCCCAAAAGGCATATGAGAAATAGTAGTTTGAAAAAAGGAAGTCAACCATTCTGTATAGAAAGGGTTGGAGTAGGGCTGTGCAGTACTTGTCTGTTCCATTTCTATTTTATCATTTAAAAACTCATCCATTTTTTGGGTTTCATAAAAAAACAAACCTGTTTGTTTTTGTTGATTTTATTGTTTTAAAAATAATAAAAAATAAAAAATAAATTTAAAAAATCTCTGTGCGTGTGCAAAATGGCCCCCAGAGCTGTTCACGCATGCACTCCCTTTTCCAAAATGGCAGTGGCAGCCTCCTTGCTATTTTGGAAAAAGGCAACTATTCTGCACATGTGCAGTGGCCATTTTGTGCATGTGCAAACTGGTTGCCATTTTCCAAAATGGTGGCAATGCTGCTGGAGCCATTTTGGAAAAGGGCTCCACATTTGCAGAACTGCCCTCTTTGAGCCCCTTAAGTCCCATTTAAGATGTCATTTGAGGGCATCCTTCGAACTTGAACATAAGCCTTTTACTGGTGTAAATTGGTTAGTGTGTGTTACCTGCCCTACTCTGCGATTGATCTGCAGATGATGCAAGTCCTTTATAGTCTTCCCGTACATACCATTTTTAAACAAGCTGTGAAGATACCAAATTTGACTTGGAATGGGCAGAGTGGTAGGCAGGTCAGAGATTGGTGCACTGCCAAGCACATGACAGGAGATGACCATTAGTATGGTTGAACAGGGGATGGAGCAGGGCAGAGAATGGGAATGGCATCTTTGACTCACCCCTTTCTTTTAAACCCTACATTGACTCTGTTATTAAATCCTGTCACTTCTCCCTCCATAACATTGCTAGGATTTGCCCTTTTCTCTCTGTCTCGCCTGCCAAAACTCTTGTTCATGCTCTGGTCATCTCTCGCCTCGATTACTGTAACCTCCTTCTCATTGGCCTTCCCCGGTCTCACCTTTCTCCCCTCATCTCTGTCCAAAACTCTGCTGCCAGGGTCATCTACCTCGCCAGTCGCTTCGACCATGTGCAGCCCCTCCTCTCTTCGCTTCACTGGCTTCCCCTTCCTGAACGAATCCTGCACAAGCTCCTAGTCTTCACCTATAAAGCTCTTCACAACCTTGCTCCCCCCTACCTCTCTGCACTTATCGCCCTCCATACTCCAGCCCGTGCACTTCGCTCCTCCTCTGTCCCTTCTCTCACCCTTCCACGCCTTCCCTGCTCCCCTAAGCGCCTTCGTCCCTTCTCACTTGCTGCCCCCCATGCCTGGAACTCCCTCCCTGTCCACATCCGCCTTGCCCCCTCCCTTCATACCTTCAAATCTCTCCTTAAAACTCACCTCTTTCGCTCTGCTCTGTCTGACTCTTTATCCTGCTGAGCCACTATTCCTATACCTACGATCGGTTTACCCTTATCCTTGCAACATGGACCTGCCTGCTGTCATTCTCATCGTAACCAAGCCAAGTACGTGCACTTGAGACCTCGCATCTTCATGAATGTTAGACCCCTTGTCTCTCCCTCTGTTCCCCTTCCTAAGTCTCTCCCCCAGCTCCTGTCTCTCAGATTGTAAGCCCTAGGGGCAGGGACCGTGTCTATTTTATTACTTTGTAAAGTGCCAGGTACACTGCTGGTGCTATATAAATGTTTGTTAATAATAATAATAATAATAATAATAATAATAAAATAATTAATGTGCCAGAGCTGTGCCTATCCTGCTGTTTGCCACCTAATCCTCCAAATGCTATGTTGTATTTTAGCTGGCGATGCAAATAGTGTCAGATCCAGCATTAAGCATGATGGGTTAAAATTGCTGTATTCATATGCCATAAGTCAAACTTAATTCAAAGTCCAACATTTTGAATTAAAGAAAAGCAGTGGAGTGGCATCCATATCTGGCCATATACACCTCTGGGAAATCTGTGGAGAGTTAAGATTAATTTTGAAGAACTTCTGCAGTGGAATACCCAAAGAATTTCTGGTACCTAAATCAATCTGAGAAAAGCAGGTAGTGTTCAGTAGGGATGTGCGAATGCGGTTTGGATGTTCGGTGTTGGGTCCAAACTTGGCCCGTTCAGACGGCTGAACCGAATGGCCGAACCGGACGCCAGAACCCCCAAACAGTTTGGGCACGTTCGGCCATGTTCGGATGAGTTCAGGCAGGAAAAAACAGGACAGGAAGGCCAAGGGGTGGGGGGCAGCTGAGGAGCAGACTTCCCGACATCAGGGGTGGAGAGGCTTGGACTAGCAGTCAGCCTGCCCAATCACCATCCCTCTTTTCCTCAGACCACTGGCTTCACAGTCTGTGCTTGGCCATCGGCTAGGCTGCATGGAGCCAATGGGGCTTGTGGTAAGACTGGTGCAGCAAGTAACAAAAGTCATTGCCCTCCCCCCTTCCAACTCCTTCTGAGCTAGCCACTATTCCTGTCAGCAGGCGTTTTCAGAAGTTTCCCTCTCCCAGCAGTTTATGTTCCTCCAAATCCATTGCCATCCTCCTCCTATTCACCCATTTACACACATTTACCTCCATAGTTTCATTTATTTAGATTAGATAGATGTATGTGTTATTATTATTATTATTTTTACCCCTACTTGTGTTCTTTCTCCCTACCTCCATTGAATCCTTCCCTCCTCCCTGTATATATTCCATCCCTGAATCTCCCCTTGTTTTAGGATTTATTTAGAGTAGCATTAGATGGATTTAGGTTTAATTTCACTTTTGTACCCCTCCCTGTGTTGTTTTTGTGAGCTGTCTGTGTCCCCCCCATCTCTCTGTGTGTGTGGATAGATAGATAGATAGATAGATAGATAGATAGATAGATAGATAGATAGATGTAGGAGTTATAGAGATAGATAGAGATAGTGTGTAGTGATTCAGTTTTAATATTTTATAGTGTGTTTGTAGGACTAGGCCTTTGTAGATATTAGATAATATTCCATTTACTTCCATAGGTTTCAGCATAGTTAATAGCAGTTAGAGTTAGTGTAGATATATATAATATTAGATTACCAATTTTAATAAATAAATAAAAAAGATATAAAATCTTCGTGTGCATTCTTTGGGTGGGAGAAATTGAGAAGGGAAGCACGAGAGGCCCGTCTGCTGCCCTTAAGGTGGGCAATAGGGCAATAGTGGCTGTGGCCGCACCTGCAGAGTGGCTGCAGGCATCAGCAGCAGCCCGAGCCCATTACGACACCCAAAACTCCACAGGCCTGATTTTGGCAGACAGGCTTCAGAGGCTCCCAGCAGTGGTGCTAGGGGTTTCGTTCGGCGGTGCCTCCTGCCAGCATCCTCCACTGCCACGCAGGGCACTGGAAGGCCTGCAGACCAGGAGGCTGCGGCTGTCTCTGCTGCAGCTGCAGGAGCAGGTGCAGATGCTTCGGGGTCGGATGTTCCTCCAGGGCCATCAATGGTCCTGACCCGAATTGCTGAGGTGATCCCCAGAAGTCCAAGACTGGTGGATCCCACCCCGGCTGCTAGAGGCAGGCCCCGATCCCCGGGCAATGGCAGCATGGAGAGGAGCAGCAGTAGTAGCAGCAGCAGCGATAGGAGGCACAGGGAGAGTAGCAGTAGCATAGGCAGTCGATCAGCCTCAGGGTCCCAGTACTCCCCTTTGCGGGACATCACTCTGATTGGGGACAGCGAGGCAGACACTAGTCCTGTGGAGGAGATGTCTGGTGCTGAGGCAATGGCTGTCCCTCTGAGAGCTGTGTCGCCACCATGTTCTTCCCTTCCCAGCAGCGCTGTCAGCAGTGCGCCACTTGGTGCAGGCCAGAAGGCAGGAGGGGGCAAATAATCTCGATCTGGGCACATTTTAAGTTGGTGCAGGTGGATGATCCCAAGGAGGTGCAGTGCACTTTGTGCCAGAAGGTGGTGAAGCGTGGGCAGGTGCTCACCAACCTTGGCAAAACTGCCATGGCGAGGCACCTGAAGCCATGTCACAGTGCTGTGCTGCTAAGCGGGCAGGCAGGGACAGTGGACGCCAGCAGATTCCCGACTGCAGAGGCCAGTTATCCGCCTCCATCAGCGGGCAAGAGTCCTGCTCCAACAGCTGCATCTAGCAGCAGGAGTGGTATCACTGTTAGGGGGGTGCAGCAGCACCACCAGCACCAGCAGCAGCAGTAGCAGCAGCATCAGTACACCATGGAGGAGCTGGGGTGGGGGCAGCTGCCAAGTCCATCGGCAGCTGCAGGAGGTGGAGAGCAGCGTGGCTTTCAACTGAAAGCCACGTGCATATTGGGGGAAATGATAGTGCTGGATGGGCAGCCCTTCTCAGTGGTCGGGGACATGGGGTTTAGGTGCCTGATTGGCTTCCTGGTCCCCAGTTTTAGCTGCCCTCGTGCACCAACCTAAGTCAGCAGGTGGTGCCAGCCCATTACTGGGCTTTAAAGAAGCGGGTGAGGAAGCAGCTGGCAAGGGCTTGAGGTGCTACTGTCCACTTCACCACCGACCTGTGATCGAGCAGGAACACGCAGCACACCTACCTGGTAGTGATGGCACAGTGGTGGCAGGACCCAGGGGCAGTAGTTGTCAGTTGCAGGAGAGGTGCCAAAGCAGGGTATAGGTGGGCCCTGCTTCAGGCAGAAGTAATGGATGTCCCTCACACATCTTGGAACATCAAAGCAGCCCTGACTGCCATGGTGAGGGAGTGGGACATGCCAGGCACTCCCTTTATGAAGGGGTGTGTGGTGATGGACAATGCGACCAACATATTGAGGGCAATCCACGAGGGGGGCTTCACCAGCATCCGTTGCGCCGTGCACACCCTTCACCTGGTGGTCATGGATGTTCTGGACTTGTGGTAGAAGGTGATCGGGGCAAGGACCATTAGCTCCCAGATCAAATGAGGGCTGGCTGATTTCTTTAACTGGAGCGTGAAGGGCAGCGACCTCCTCCAGGCGAAGCAGGCAGAGCAAGGCTCCCCAATATACCAGCTGGTGAATGATGTGTCCACACAGTGGAATTTGACCTTCCTGATGCTCGAGCAGCTTCTAGAGCAGAAAGCCTCCTTGCATCATGTTTAACTGGTGATGGACAGCGGGGAACCTCCAAGGTACAATGGGGCAGAATAGGAGAACCTGGCTCAGAAGGTCTTCATGCTCAGACCGTTCCTGGCCGTGACAGAAACCATGGCCACCATCAGCCAGGTGATCCCTCTGGTTCAGAGACTCCTGAGAATGCTGGAGGAGTTTCTCCAGGGGCAGGATTGTAGCCCTCAGGGTAGGAAGGTGGCAGATGAGGCATTTGCCGTGGTGCAGCAGCTGAAGGCAGGGCTGAAAGCATGGTTCGATGAGCTCCTGCAGTGGGCGGAATACATTTTGGCAACCATGCTGGACACCAGGGTCAAGGGCAGCATGGCACCCCAGACAGCGCTCTGTGGGCACTGGAAGGGTGACTTGGTGGAGAGGGTCCGGCACCCAGAGCGGGCTCTTGAGAGTGTGCGGCAGCATCAGCAGGACGTCCCTGGGAATGGTGGGAGCAGTCACCCCTTTCAGCTGGTGGGATCTATCCCTGCCCCCAGCCCTAGCAGTAACAGCACCAGCAGCAGGCTGAGCAGCAACTGCAGTACCACTATTGCCAGCAGCAGCTCATCTGCACAGGGCAGTCTGGTGAGCATTGGCTTGTGCACAGCAGGGCAGACAGCATGGCTGAGGGCAGTGGTGGAGGTGGTGCCCAGGCAGAGTTATGTGAGGGAGTACGACAGAACTTCAGCAACAGTGGAGAGCTACCTGGAGGAGGAGCCATGTATCGAACACAGCAGTGATCCCTTAGCCTACTGGGATGGCAAGAACAACGTGTGGTCAGCCCTGTCCAAAGTGGCCACAGGTCTGTTGTCCTGCTCACAAACGAGTGTCCCAAGCAAGAAGGTGTTCTCCATGGCAGGTGACATTTGCTCACCACACCACCTAAGACTGGGGGCCAAGTTGCTGGGGCAGTTGCTTTTTATAAAGGTCAACTTTCCGCTGCTGGGATTCCCTGAGCTGCCCCTGAACATGGATTGATGGTGCAGTGGCACACTCCATCCCATGCCAGGGCCAATCTTGGGATGGCGCTCCTCCTTAATCTGGGCTGCTGCTGTGCTGAGGTGCTGTCCCTCCCACCCAATACCCGGCGCCTGCCCTGCCTCTCTCTCTCTCTCTGACTAGACAGTCTCGACCGGCCTATCTGACTGACCTCATGATGCAGGGTGGCATTGGGAAACTGTAAGCCTGCCAGGCAGCCTCTAGCTAGATTATTTAGGCCCACCTATCTGACTGGCTCGCTCTCTCGCACGTGTTTCACAGTCTTCGCCAACCTATCTGAGTGCCCTGCCAAAGTCTCAGGCTGCCTTCCCTACTGCCTCTCATGCCACACTGCCTGTCTGCCCACCCACCCAGGTATCCAAGATCAAAGTCTGCCTCAGTCTACCTTCTGTTCATGTCACACTGCCTGTCTGCCCACCTGCCCAGGTGGCCAAGATAAAACCCTGATTCAGTCTGACTTCTGCTCATGCCAGTTGCCTGTCTGCCCGACTGCCCGCCAACGTGGCCAAGATCAAAGCCTGCTTCAGGATGCCTTCTGCTCATGCCAGGCTGCCTGTCTGCCTGCCCACCCATGTGAACAAGATCAAATCCTGCCTCAGCCAGCCTTCTGATGCTCATGCCATGCTGCCTGTTTGCCCGCCCACCCAGGTGGCCAAGATCAAAGCCTGCCTCAGTCTGCCTTCCCATGCTCATGTCACGCTGCCTGTCTACCCGCCCAGGTG
>QEPC01003269.1:41221-60962 GCA_003113815.1 Sphenodon punctatus
GAGCAGAAAGCCTCCTTGCATCATGTTTAACTGGTGATGGACAGCGGGGAACCTCCAAGGTACAATGGGGCAGAATAGGAGAACCTGGCTCAGAAGGTCTTCATGCTCAGACCGTTCCTGGCCGTGACAGAAACCATGGCCACCATCAGCCAGGTGATCCCTCTGGTTCAGAGACTCCTGAGAATGCTGGAGGAGTTTCTCCAGGGGCAGGATTGTAGCCCTCAGGGTAGGAAGGTGGCAGATGAGGCATTTGCCGTGGTGCAGCAGCTGAAGGCAGGGCTGAAAGCATGGTTCGATGAGCTCCTGCAGTGGGCGGAATACATTTTGGCAACCATGCTGGACACCAGGGTCAAGGGCAGCATGGCACCCCAGACAGCGCTCTGTGGGCACTGGAAGGGTGACTTGGTGGAGAGGGTCCGGCACCCAGAGCGGGCTCTTGAGAGTGTGCGGCAGCATCAGCAGGACGTCCCTGGGAATGGTGGGAGCAGTCACCCCTTTCAGCTGGTGGGATCTATCCCTGCCCCCAGCCCTAGCAGTAACAGCACCAGCAGCAGGCTGAGCAGCAACTGCAGTACCACTATTGCCAGCAGCAGCTCATCTGCACAGGGCAGTCTGGTGAGCATTGGCTTGTGCACAGCAGGGCAGACAGCATGGCTGAGGGCAGTGGTGGAGGTGGTGCCCAGGCAGAGTTATGTGAGGGAGTACGACAGAACTTCAGCAACAGTGGAGAGCTACCTGGAGGAGGAGCCATGTATCGAACACAGCAGTGATCCCTTAGCCTACTGGGATGGCAAGAACAACGTGTGGTCAGCCCTGTCCAAAGTGGCCACAGGTCTGTTGTCCTGCTCACAAACGAGTGTCCCAAGCAAGAAGGTGTTCTCCATGGCAGGTGACATTTGCTCACCACACCACCTAAGACTGGGGGCCAAGTTGCTGGGGCAGTTGCTTTTTATAAAGGTCAACTTTCCGCTGCTGGGATTCCCTGAGCTGCCCCTGAACATGGATTGATGGTGCAGTGGCACACTCCATCCCATGCCAGGGCCAATCTTGGGATGGCGCTCCTCCTTAATCTGGGCTGCTGCTGTGCTGAGGTGCTGTCCCTCCCACCCAATACCCGGCGCCTGCCCTGCCTCTCTCTCTCTCTCTGACTAGACAGTCTCGACCGGCCTATCTGACTGACCTCATGATGCAGGGTGGCATTGGGAAACTGTAAGCCTGCCAGGCAGCCTCTAGCTAGATTATTTAGGCCCACCTATCTGACTGGCTCGCTCTCTCGCACGTGTTTCACAGTCTTCGCCAACCTATCTGAGTGCCCTGCCAAAGTCTCAGGCTGCCTTCCCTACTGCCTCTCATGCCACACTGCCTGTCTGCCCACCCACCCAGGTATCCAAGATCAAAGTCTGCCTCAGTCTACCTTCTGTTCATGTCACACTGCCTGTCTGCCCACCTGCCCAGGTGGCCAAGATAAAACCCTGATTCAGTCTGACTTCTGCTCATGCCAGTTGCCTGTCTGCCCGACTGCCCGCCAACGTGGCCAAGATCAAAGCCTGCTTCAGGATGCCTTCTGCTCATGCCAGGCTGCCTGTCTGCCTGCCCACCCATGTGAACAAGATCAAATCCTGCCTCAGCCAGCCTTCTGATGCTCATGCCATGCTGCCTGTTTGCCCGCCCACCCAGGTGGCCAAGATCAAAGCCTGCCTCAGTCTGCCTTCCCATGCTCATGTCACGCTGCCTGTCTACCCGCCCAGGTGGCCAAGAGCAAACCCTGCATCAGTTTGCCTTCCCATGCTCATGCCAAAGTGCCTGTCTGCCCACCCTGTGGGAAAAGCTGAAGTCCTGCCCCAGTCTTCCTGCCTCTCATGCCAAGGTGCCTGTATGCTTGCACTGGCAAGCCTGGGTGATGTTCCCCACTGGCCTGGTAATCCCACTGCTGCTGTCTGCCGATCCATGTCTGCTCTGCCCTGACAAATCCAAATGTGTCCACACAATCCTGCTGCTGCTGTCTGCTGCTGTATTGGAGCTCTTCCCAGGAAAATACTACCATCCTGGCTCCTTGGGTGCTGTGCACAGGCAAAGCCTGCTGCTGCCGTCTCTACTGTTCCACAGGTTCTGTGCTCGGTCAATCCAATGTCTGCTGCTGCTGCTAATGCTGCCTCTGCTGTGCGTGGCATGGGTTCTGCTACCAGACAATACAATGTTGTCTGCTGCTGCCTCTGCTGCCTGTGCCATGGTTTTTGTGCCCTGGCAATCCAATGTCCGCTGCTGCTGCCAATGCTGCCTCTGATGTCTGTGCCATGGGTTCTGCTACCGGGCAATCCAATGTCTGCTGCTGCTGCCAATGCTTCCTCTGCTGTCTGTGCCATGAGTTCTGTGCCCCGGCAATCCAATGTCTGATTCTGCTGCCAATGCCGCCTCTGCTGTCTGTGCCATGGGTTTTGCTACCGGGCAATCCAATGTCTGCTGCTACTCTGTTCTCTGTGCCACAGGTTCTGTGCCCCAGAAATTCAATTCCTGCTGCTGTTGATTTCAATGCTGCCTATGCTGTTTGTGCTATGGGTTCTGTGCCCTGGCAATCCAATGTCTGCTGCTGCTGCTAATGCCGCCTCTTCTGTCTGTGCCATGGGTTCTGCTACCAGGAAATCGAATGGCTGCTGCTGCTGAAAATGTTGCTTTTGCTGTCTGTGCCATGGGTTGTGTGCCCTGGCAACCAAATGTCCACTTTTATTGCCTCTGCCTCTGCTGTGCCATGGGTACTGTGCCATGGAAATCCAATGTCTGATACTGGGTGGCCACGTGATTCACCACCGGGCAAGGCTTGACAAATAGGCAGAATAGCTTGTTGAGATCCAGAGAGTAGGATGGAAGCCTGCAGTGCCTGGCCAAGTAGGGGTGCCAGCTACCAAGCCCTGGCCAGCCTCATCCACTGCTCCGCCTATGCCAGCCAGCGTGCAACGCCCAGATGAGCAGGGGTGCCAGCCAGCAAGATGTGGCCGGGTCTGTGCTGCTGCTCCACTGATGCCAGCCATCCTGAAATGCCTGGCCAAGCAGGGGTGCCAGCCCAGAGCCCTGGTCAGACCTCTGCCGCTGCTCTGCCGATGCCAGCTAGCCTGCAATGCCCAGCCAAGCAGGGTTGCCATGCACCAAGCCCTGGCGAGGCCTCTGCCACTGCTCTGCCGATGCCAGTCAGCCTGAAATGCCCAGCCAAGCAGGGGTTCCAGCCATCAACTCCTGGCTGGGCATCTTCCACTGCTCCGTTGATGCCATCCAGCCTGTAACACCAGGCCAAGCAGGGGTGCCATCCACTCCAGCGCCAGGACCCACCATCAGGGTTCTGGGGTCGTCGTTCCAAGCAGGGAGGGCTGTCATTTCACTTAATTGTCTGAAAGTGTCCCACATCGAGGCCTGCCAGCCTTCAACACCCAGCCAAGTAGGGGTACTGGACACTCCAGTCCCAGGACCACTATCAGGGTTCTGGGGTCTACATTACAGGCAGGAAGGGTTGTCCATCCACCTCATCCAGAAGCTGATACTCTAGTCCCAGGACCAATCATCAGGGTTCTGGGTCCTACATTCCAGAACAGGAGGGCTGTCCAGTCACATCATCAAGAGTTGGGGTGGGGGAAGCTGCCAAGTCGATCAGCAGCTGCAGGATGTGGAGGGTAGAGTAGCTTTGAATGGAAATCCATGAGCATGTTGGGGGAAATTATTGCACTCCATGGGAAGCCCTTCTGGGTGCTCAGGGAAATGGGTTTTTGGCCTCATGCTGAATATTTTGTGACACAACTTCTTTTATCTTCTCTGTTAATAAGACCACTTCCCCTTGAGGATAGTACCCAGCAATCGGTGGAGCCATGGCTCTGGGCTGGCCCAGACTTGGTGGGGACTGGCACCCATATGGGGCGGCCAGGCATTGCAGGCTGGCATCCTACTCACCAGATCTCAACCAACTCTTCTGCAGATTGGTCAAGTAGCCTTGCCTGGTGGTGATTCACATGGTCAGCTAGCCACCAACTGCCGTGATGGTGACTAGAAATGGAGAACCCAACATAGACTGAGCAGAACTGGAGGCCTGCAAGCCTGCAATGCCTGACCAACTAGACATGGCAGCCACCAAGCCCTGGCCAGGCCTCTGCTGATGCTCCATCAATGCCAGCCTGCAATGCCCCTTATGGGTGCTGGCCACCAAGCCCCAAGCCTTACCGACTGCTGCTGCTGCTGCTGCTGCTGCTGCTGCTGCTGCTGCTGGGTCTCTACTGGAAGACCATGACAACATGAGAAATCCTGCTTTTGACACCGGCAGGCAGTACTTGGCTGGGAATTGCAGGCTGTCAGGCATCGGTGGAGCAGTGACAGAGGCCTGGCTATAGCTTGGTGGCTGGCACCCCTACTTGGATGGGCATTGCAGGGTGGCAGGCCTCCAGTTCTGCTCGCTCTATGCTGGGTTTTCCAGTTCTAGTCACCATCATGGCAGGAGTGACAGGGCTACAGTAGTGCCTGCTGGTGACCAAAGCAGGTTTATGTGTGTTGTCATGGCCTGCAGGCAGAGACAGGCAGCCCAGCAGAACATCTGCTTTCATCAGTCTTTGGGTGAGCAGCAGCATTGCTCATTTGTAGTCAAGAGACCCCTGTTCTAATTCATGGTTTGGAAGTCCTTTGACCTCTCTGCATTTCAGCTTTCTCAGTTCAAAACCAGATGGCTACCATTCTGGGAGCTCACAGAAGAAAAATACTGTATGGTAATTAGGCTTGGGGTACGCAGTTCCAATTGCTGTTGTGTATCCAGGCTTTTTGCAGGGTGAAGAAGAGGACTCTTCAATGCTTCCCCGTCTTCAGTAGAACGTAGGCTCACCACTTGGCCCCTGGGGGTGCCAGTCCGATTCCCATTGGGGCATGACTGACCATCTGAAACCCATCGGTGCCTGCCAGCCTGAAATGCCCAGCCAACTATGGGTGCCAGCAACCAAGCCCCAAGCCTTCCTGGCCTCTGCTGATGCTGCTTCCAGTGGCATGGCACCACGGACACCCCCAAGGGCCAAGCGCCGAGTCTGCCTGCCCGGGCAACCCGGGGTGCCAAGAACCAAGCCTTCCCAGTCTCTTCTGCTGCTGCTGCTGGGTCTCAAACAGCCAGCCCTGGTGCCACGGGCACTAGGGATGGGCGAACGCGGTTCGGAAGTTCAGAGTTCAGCCTGAACTTGGCCTGTTCGGACGACTGAATCTGAACACGAATCCGAACATGAGCTGGCTGAACCAAACTCAATTCCGAACGTCGAAATGACCGAACAGTTCGGTCAGTTCGGATCGCATTCGGAACCCGTTCGGGTGGCAAAAAAAGGTTCACTGGAAGGTCAAACATGACAGGGAGGGGTAGTTCTAGTCACTGAGGAGCAGACTTCCAGGCTCCAGGGGTGGAGAGGCTTGCAAGAAATGAAACTAATTATCTGCCTCCCCCCTTCCCAACACCTTCTGAGCTAGTCACTGTTCCTGAACAGCAGGTGTTGAGTAGGATTATTAGATTGCTTTAAGTTTCATTTCAGTTTTGTACTGAAATGAAACTTAAAACTGAAACTGAAACCTTGTGTTGTTTGTGATTCCCCTCCATCCCATCTATATCTATATCTATATTGATAGATAGATAGATAGATAGATAGATAGATTAGAGATAGTAGAAAGTTGTAGGAGTTAGCTTAGTGATAGAGATCGCATTAGTGATTTAATTTTAATGTTTGTAGGAGTAGGCCTGTGTACTTATTAGATAATCCTTTTAGTTCATAGCATTTAAAATAGTTAATAGCATTTAGATTTAGTGTAGATAGATCTATATAATATTAGATTAAAACATTAAATAAAAAACCCATATAAAAAAATAAAATAAAAATAAAAAACAAACAAACATATAAAACCAAATAAAAAACCAAAAAACCATATAAAAAGCACCCATAACAAAACATTTCTCAAATGTCCAAACCCGAACCACGATCTGTTCGCCCATCCCTAATGGGCACCCCCAGGGGCTAAGCACTGAGGATGCCTGCCCGGGCAACCCGGGGTGCCAAGCACCAAGTCTTCCCAGTCTCTGTTGCTGCTGCTGCTTCTGGGTCTCAGACAGACAGCCCTGGCGCCACAGGCACCCCCAAGGGCCAAGCGCTGAGCCTGCCTGCCCGGGAAACCCGGGGTGCCAAGGACCAAGTGTTCCTGATCTCTGCTGCTGCTGTGTCTCCGATGTCCTGCCATGCCACCATGGGCACCCCTGGAGTCCCTGGAGCACCCCAAACCTCCAGGTGGGACCGAACTTTCCAAACATTCGGAGGGGTTCCAAGCTCTGCCGGACCAAACGGCCGAACCCAAATTAAGTTTTTAGTCCGGACGTCCAAATTCCGAACTCCGTCCTGTTCACACATCCTTATTATTCACAATGTGATTGTCTCAGAAATGAGGAAACAACAAAATTGGAAGTAAAATGGTACCATTAGTAATGCAGTATTTGTTAAATGACAGGTACTCGGTAAGCGGAAAGTCAGTAAACCGTAATGGTGTCTCTCATTTGTGGAAGAATCTAGAAATATCATCGGTATCTGAAAAGAGTCAAGAAGTCAATCCTGGTTTCTAATATGGTGGGATTTTTCATGAGCAGCAATTTAGCTGCTTGTTTCAGACCTGGTTCTTACCTACCAGGCCCTTTTTATTTAAATCAACATTGGGAATAAAAGACTAATCAGGCAGGCATTTAAATGACATGAACCAGAACTCTTTCTGTGCTTTGATTTATCTTTTTTTAATAGCTTGCATGCTTCAAAAGGTATAAAACAATATCTCCCTGCTTTAACAGAACATTTAAACATGTCCTTTACTGCAGTTTTGCTATCACTCAAGCATAGGTAGAAGATTCGTGGGAATATAGGACTATATGGGTTTTTTTCCCTTTTGTTATTTCCTGATCACTTGAAGTGCTAATCCTTTTTATGACATCATGACTCTCATGGTTGATTGATTAGAAGCTGCCAGTGCTTTCACAGTCACAATTTGAAGACTTGGAAAACAAACAACTCAGAGCTCTCATACAACTGCCCCACATAATGTAAACTGAAGAAGAAATGCTGATAAAAAAAATAGGTAGAACTTCCTTACGGGGCTCAGTCCCACATCCCACTGTCAGTGCAGGAGCGAACAGGAAGCAGAGCCTGTGCTCTTTCTCCCACTGGCAGCTAGAGATGTGGGGGGGGATCCCATTTTTGTTTTCATTATTGCAATAATGAAAACAGTTCCAAAATTTTAGAATAAAATCAACAAATTTCATTGAAAATGAAAATTGTGGGACATAAATTTCAGGATGTAACTTACTTTTTTTCCCCATATGATTTGCACTTAATTTGGATAGATTATACCTCTCACCCAAGGGAAAATCCCTGCCAAATGTCAGAAAGATTGGATAAAGGTTCCTGATGTTATAAGCATCATAGGGTGAAAATAGACATGACGCTAACCACCCTATAACCACCCTTGGTGGTTATTCATGCATGTTTCAGGGCTGTATTGGTGCCCTATGCAGCCCTGAAACATGCATAAATTACCACCAAGAGTGGTTAGCGTCATGTCTGTTTTCACCCAGTTTGAGCATGCATTTCCAGCTGTACCTTCTTTTCTTCCCATCCAATATGAATGTAATTTTATCAGCTTGTACCCCTTATCAAAGGAAATATCCCTGCCAGGTTGCAAAAATATTGGAAAAAAGGTCCCTTTAGTATTTTATAAGCTAGTGGACATTTGTGATTTTACCAGAAGTTGTGCAAATACTAGACCTGAAAATTTTGGGACAAAAACAAATTTTCAGGAAATAACCCAGGACTTCAGTCAGCAAGGCAGAGGGGAGGGGGAAGCAGCCCAGAAATCAAAAGGCATGACTGACACATCCAGGATGGCTAATTGGCATCCAAACACATCTTGCAGCACTGTGACAGAGGACATAAGTGAGTTCCTCATTGGCTCTTTCCTAAGCAGATGCTTCCAACTTCCCAGTAAAAAGCAGAAGGGTTGGGGCGGGAACATCACAGAATGAGTATACATGATTGACATTTCTGCTGACCAACTGACATCACAAACCTATCTTGACCACTGTGACAAACATAAGAGAATCCCTGGTAATGAATTCTCTGTAGATGCTGGCCAGGTGTCCAACTTGTCAGTATGCAATCACTGCAATCAGGGAGACTTGGAGGTGGGCATTGGGGAGAAAATATGAGCTTCTGCAAAGCTACACATCCTGGACCATGACTAGCTGTTGTGTGTCTCATAGGTTGGCTTAGTACTCTGTGTGTGCCACAGTATTTTTAAAAAATATATAATTATTAAATTGAAATGAGAATACAAAAAATATAGAAGGAAACATATGTATAAAATATACACAATAGTCTTGGCAGCTTCACTTTGCTGCTCTCCCACTTATATACCTGTTCAGCTAACCAATAATACATACAATACCGAAAGAAAAAGAAAGAAAACTTTTGTATGTACAAACTTCCACCATTAAATATAGTTAGGTGTAACCTTCAGATTGATTTAAGGTTAAGAGATGTATTTGTCTTATCCATGTGTATGTGTTCCACAATTAAGTTCCAAGTTGGAGTCCATTTATCATAGAACTTCTCCAATGTGTCCTGTAGAACTGCAGAGATCCTTTCCATTGTTAATACGTGCCAAAGTCTCTGTATCCAGTCTCGGATTGTCGGACCCCCTGGTGTTTTCCACTTTTGTAGAATTGAATGGATGGCTGTTAGGATCATCACCCTACCTGCTGGAACTTTAGAGTGCTTCTCCAGTTCTTTGGGCCACAGCCCCAACAGTGCTAACTGTGGCATAAAAGGTATCATTGTTCCAGTATGCATCTCTATTTCACCCCATACTTTTTACTAAAACTTATTTATTATTGGACAATCCCACCATTGGTGCAAGTAAGTGCCTATCTGTCCACAGTCCCGCCAACACAGATTACTATAACTCCTATTTGCCTGGTGGAGCCTCTCCGGAGTTAGGGAGAATCTGTGAATTAATTTTATTTGCGGCTCTTGAACCATCAGGGAGCCAGCACATTTCTGCATATGGATCCAAATTTTTGTCGTACACTTGTCTGTAATTGGAAGGTTTAGCTGCTCACTCGACACAGAAATGTATCCCGCATCTGGTGGATGGAATAGATTTCTGATAATCTAGTAGAGCCTGGAAATATTTTTTCTTTGCAGAATATGGTTAAACATCTCCAATTCTATACGGTGTGGTTTCCTTACAAAGTCAAGCTTATTTCTCGGATGCATTAAGTAACAATGTAATTTAATATACAACCACCCATCAATTCTTTCCCCGCATTTTGTCTGTAACATATCTTTTGTTAATATATCCTCATTCACATAAAAGAAAATTCACATTCACTGACCTGCCAAAAACCTTGTCCCCCCACCTCTCCAACATTGCTTTCTGCCTTCAACTCAGAGAGAGCGCCTCACAGAGCACTGGCTTGAATGGGGACCTGCCCTGGGCAATATCCGCTTTATATTGACACATTTTCCAGATTCTAATCGTGTTATCAATGAACGGGTGCAATATTTTATTTTTTATTTGTATTTTAGGAGGGGGTTCTTCCATCAAATAGGATCTGAATGTAGTAATCTGTACAATTTGTTTTTTCAGATTCACCCAAGCAGGCTCCCTTCTGTCCTCAAACCACATTTTTACACCCCTCAATACAGATCCCCAATAATAGAATTTAAAATTTGGAGCATTAAGACCACCTTTTTCTGTTGATATTAACATTATAGAACGTCTAACCCTTGGGGTTTTTTTTTATTCCATACGATACTATTAATCATTTTGTTAATTTTATTAAAGAAATCTCCTGGGACATAAATAGGAAGTGCTATTATGGTATATAGCAATTTTGGTAATAGTATCATTCTAATCAAGTTTACTTTTCACATACAGGAACAATTTACTACCGCCCAGGATTCTTTCAGGCTCGTGGCTTCCTCTAGCAAAGGTAAGTAGTTATATTTGTATACATTTGTAATGTTTCTTGAAAGATTTATTCCCAAATATTTTGGGGATGTGTTATTTATTTGGAATGGGGTAATTTGTTCCAACTCTGAATAAGAAATCCCCTGCTCATTAAGTCAGGACATTTGGGATTTAGCTATGTTGACCTTATAGCCAGACAGTTTACCAAATTGCTCTAACATAGTCAAGACAACAGGAATAGATTGCTGCAAGTTAGTCAGGAACAGCATAGTATCGTCTGCATATAGGAAGATTTTAACCTGTTGTTCCCCAAACTGGACACCTGAAATCTGTGGGTTTTGTTTTATAGCAACTGCTAACAGTTCTAGCCCTATATCAAAAAGGAGCGGAGACAGGGGGCAACCCTGTCGAGTGCCTCTCTGGAGAGCAAATTTATCCATTAAGTCCCCATTCACTGTTAGCCTGGAGGTGGGGCATTTATGTAAAAGTTTAACCCATTGTATAAAATTACCTCTAAAGCCCATATGTTCTATTGTTTTGACTAAAAAAAAAAATTCCAGACGGTCAAAGACTTTCTCCGCATCTAGGGAGATTATTGCCGCCAGTGTTTTGTCTTCTGTTATCTTGTACAGCACATTAGTAACTTTCCTGACATTGTCAATTCCCATCCTGCCCCCTATGAACCCTGTTTGGTCTGCTGAGCTCAGATCTCTAATACACAATTTAAGTCTGTGTCAGCCACAATTTTAGTAAAGATCTTCAAATCCATATTGAGTAAGGATATGGGGCGGTATCCCACACATTCCTCTAAATTTTCCCCAGTTTTAGGGCATAATGCAATATTGGTCTCATAAAATGATGGTACTAAGCTTCTTTGTGATATGAATGATCTAAACACAGACTCCAAGACCAGGGTTATTTCCTTGTTGTAGATTTTATAAAATTCCGTGAGGTATCCATCTGGCCTTGGGGCCTTTTTGACGGCAGATTCTTTATTGTTCCCTCTATTTCCTCCTGTGTTATTGGAGCATTCAGGTAAGACCTTTGCGCAGCCTCCAGTTGCGGGATATTTAATTTCTCTAGAAATTCCTGTATAGCATTTTCTGATGGTTGGGTGGATTGGTAGAGGTCTGCATAGAACTGAACAAACCTGTCCTTTAATTTGACCCCCGTCAGATTAATATGCCCCGATTTATCTCTCATGTGCGAGCGATGATTTTTTTCCCTTCATTTTTTAACCATCCAGGCTAGCATTTTGTCTGCTTTGTTTGCTCTTTCAAAATAGAATTGTTTAGTGTATCACAGTTTACTGATTATATGCTCTGTGTTCATGGCATCTATCATTCCCCTCAGTTCTCCTATTTCCTTCCCTCTTTTCTTTGTTGGTTTTACCTTTTGTATCTTCTGTAGGGCAGATAGTTTGAATTGCAACTCCCTAATTTCTTTATTTTTTTCCTTCCTTTTATGTGCTGCGGCTGAGATATATGATCCCCTGATGACCGCCATCATCACATCCCATACCGTCAATGGAAAGACGTTACCCTGCCTATTATTATTAAAGTACTCCACCAGGTCGCTCTTAATTTGTTCCTTAATCTGTGGATCATTAAAACTGATTTATTCAGAATACAGCATGTGTGTGTGTCTTTAATAGCTGTCTTTTGGCTCATTTTAAGCCAGACTGCACTCTGGTCTGTGAGCGTGTTCTGTATGATCTGGCACTGGAAATCCGATTGGTAAATTCTTTTTTCTATGACTATGTGGTCAATTATGGAATATGTTAAATGCTTATTAGAATAGAAGGAATAATCTCTTTGTGTTGGATGCTTGGTGCTCCAGACGCTCACCCATCCTTCCTCTTCTATTAATCTAATTATTCTCAACTGATATTTTAAAAATTTTGCCGGGTTGGATTTATCCAATATCGATAGAGTGGTGTTAAAATCTTCACATATTATTATTTTACCTTTCTTTTCTTGCTTTACGATCGGTACAATTTTCTTAAAATACGCCAGGGTGTTCTTATTAGGCGCGTAAATGCAAACTAGTGTGTACATTTGTCCCTGTATCTCACCAACCAGGATGAGATACCTGCCTTCTTTATCTGCTATTTTCTTGTGACAGGAGAACTTTATAGTATTGGCAAATGCAACCAAGACTCCAGCCTTTTTACATTGTGCATTAGCAAAATAAATTTTATTATATTTTTTATTTTTGACCCTAACATTATCTTTACTCAACAAATGAGTTTCTCGCACCGCCATTATCTCAATTCTCTTTTGTTCTACAAACTTCCATAGTTTACGTCTTTTTATGTGATTATTTAGTCCTTTAACATTTAACGTGCCCATGATAAACTCCGCCATTTTTACTTTTATTTCTGTTTTGGTACCTGTTTTCTAGGAAATAATACATCTGCCTTCCACTCACCTTCCAAGCCGGGTGTCCATGAGCAACCCCCTTGTCTCTATGATATGCTCTCCCCACATATCCTACCTCATCCTGATTGGCCATCCTTCGCAGCCCATTACCTTGTCCCAGACTTATTGCCATTCCATCCCACACCTTCAGCACTGTATATCAAGAGAAATTATAAAAGCTAAAACAAACAATAACAATATACACAACAAACAACAGCATTTGCTCTGATGCAGTGTCCCTGCTGCTCTGCAGGGGGTCAGAGACTAACCTCGCACGGTATGGTACTATGCATCCGCCCCGCCAGATCTATTTTCCCTTAAACATCTTTTAATATGGGCTACCTATCATATTGTTCACCTCATGGCTTCATCAACTAATTTATCTTAACATTTATGGTATCTATGGGTATTTTCAGATGTTACGAGATCACGCTCAACCACAGTGAACCACGGTTGATCCCGTGGCAGGGCCAAAGCTCCCTGAATGTCTGTTCGGCGGCCGCCAGATGTTCACCATGGTCAATACCCACATGGGGTCAATTTCAACCATGCTTCCAGGGCTCCCCATGGGACAATCTCCAAAAGCGTGGTCAAAGAGATTCCCAACAGAAAACAACAAAAAGTAACATCTGGATGGTAATCACCAGCCAGAAGCAAAGAAAATAATTCCCAGCTGAGGACAAAGCATGCGGTGTCACTGCCAGGCAACCAGCAACAACACAGGCACCAGAGGGAGATTTAAAGGGAAATCTTCAGCAGGGAAGTGTGGTGGGATGGAGCGAGGAGGGAGGCGGAAGAGAGCGGTGGGAGACAGAGCGAGGGTGGAGGCGAAGGAGGCAGGGGCAACAGTGGAGGAAGTGCAGGTGGAGGAGGGAGAGGCAGGGGTCATGCTGAGGATGGAGGAGGCGGAGGGACAACACCGGCAGAAGCTGGGAGAGGAAGCCCTGTGGACATCAGCTGGACTGGGGTAGGAGGCACCCCAGAAACGGGTAAGGGGAACCAAGGGGAGGGGAACAGGGGGCACAGGGGCACCCAGGGGGGCAAGGGGCCAGAACGGGCTCCCAGCAGGGAGGGGGGAAAGGGGGCGGGTCACAAGAGGGGCCAGAACTGCACCCAACCATAACTCCCCTCCCCTGCATCCCACAGACACGGAAATGGGCTTGGGTGGATGAGCCCCTGGAGGACACCGGCCCTGCCCAGGTGGAGGAGGAGGAGGATTCACAGGGGAGATGAGGGAGGAAGCCCTACCACAGAGAGGGCCAGTGGGGGCTGCAGGAGACCCAGGACTTCATATGGATCTGGGGGACCCTGGAATACCAGTTGGAGCTCGCGCTCAACCAGTGGAATGAGCACATCTACCAGGACATAGTGCGGGACATGGTGGCAGTGGGGCACCATCGGACCATGGCACAGTGCCGCTCCAAGGCCAAGTTGCTGAAGAGGGGGTACAAGGCCATAAGGGACAACAATAGGCAGTCCGGACATGGATCCCAGACCGCCCCCTTCTATGATGCCCTGGACCATATTCTGCACATGAAGGGGTCGATAGCTGCCCCACAGCTCATGGGGAGCGCAGTGGTCCAGGGCAGGAAATGGTCCAAGGTACCCCCTCCCCTCACTGTCCTCCTGGTAGACACAAGCTCCAGGGCCCCAGAACCCCAGGAGGAATGTCCCGGGACATCCGGCACCTGCAGGCACCCCCCAGACAGCAGCCCGGAGAGCACCCTCCCCCAGGCCAGACAGGCAGAGTCTGAGGCCAGCACCCTCATCACCCTCAGCCAGTGGTCCCAGGGGAAGCATTCCCACACTGAGGGGCCAGTCTCGGAAGGATCAGAGACCAACATTGAGGGTAAGAGGGCAACCGGGAGGGGAGAGGGACCAGACCCACAGGGGCAGGGGCCAAGGGGGGGATGGATGGGCCGGGGACAGCCCTCACAAGCAAGGCCAGAAGGGGGCACGGACCCCACCCAGCCACCCACACACCCCTACACCAACAAGCCCCCCTTCGTCCACAGGACACGGAACACCCTGGCACCAGACTCAGGTGGGTGAGCAGGCCTGCACCAAGGAGCCCGGGCAGCAGGTGGAGGAACCAGGTGAGGCACGCACTCCGGTTTGGAGGGCCCACTGGGGTGCCGGCAGGGGGTCCCAGGACACCGGGAGGTGGTGGGAGGGGTCGGAGAAGGGGGGAAGGAGTCAGGAAGCATGCCCGGGGGGCTCTGGAGCCCCAGGCCCATCCCAGGGCCGAGGGCAGGTTCCCGGGGCAGCAGGTGACTCACCTTCCTGTACCCTACAGGGAAACCCCACCAGTCACTGTCCCCAGGGCCCGTACCCACAGCACAGTGCATGAGGGAGCACCGGACATGGGTCCACCAGCGGAAGGAGGACCAGGTGGAGGACATCGTCTGGACCTTGGTGAAGCAGGGGGAGAGGATGATAGTGGCCGTGGACCGGATGGAGGCAGCCATCGAGCGGTCCCTGGAGTGGACAGAGGCGTGGGACATGAGGCTCCAGGCTGAGGTGCACCTGGAGTGGAGGTGGGAGCACCAGCCACACAGCAGGCAGGTGGAAGCCCTTGGGAGTCTGGAGCAGGCCATCACAGGGATGGTGTGGGAGCACTCTGCCAAAATGGACAGGTCCCATGATATTGGGACCTTCTTGCTCCTGCACGCGGGCACCATGTGTGCCTATGTGATGACAGCCACCCCTCCAGGCACCCTACCTGCCCAGAGCCCCGTGCTGGGTCCCTCGACATCCCCACCCCCTCCCCAACCACCCCAGCCGCCCCCACGCCCGCAGGAGCTGCGTATCCGCCTCCCGGTCCCCCCTGCCCTCCAGAGGGTGAAGCCACTCTGNCCACACCTGCAGGGTCCACGCATCCGTCTCCCTGTCCCCCCTGCCCTCCAGAGGGTTCAGCCACTCAGGCCCCTCCTTGGGTCCAGGGACCCTCCTTCCCCCAACCGCCAGCCACCCCACCGGTCCAGGTGCCGGCCCAGGAGGCAGCCCAGGACACTGCTGGGGACATGGACAGTGTGAGGTGGGGGGCACTATAGGGGGCGGGGTCCAGCTAGGGTGGAGGGAGAGGGGTTGGGTGCACATGTACAAGCGGGTGAAATAAATTTTGGTTGCACTATATTGCCTCCTGTGCCCAGTGGGGCGGTGGGGAATCAGACTGGCTCCTGTGTAGGGGCCGGGCCAGGGAACCCTCGGGGTGGGCTGGGTTGTTGTAGCCCTCACACCTCGGCCTCCCGACTGATATGCCTCACCAGAGCATCCTGGATGTGCTTGGCATAACGGTACTCCCTTGAGTTCTCGGCGTTCACGTACAGGGGCACCGGGCCGGGGGGGCTCAGGGTATTCCAGGGCTGCCCCCTCGGTCTCACACAAGTTGTGCAGCACACAACAGGCACCGATCACCAGGGCCAAGGTTTCCACGGTGTAGTCCAGCTGGCCAGCTAGGCTCCTCCAGCGCTGCTTGAGGGCCCTGAAGGCTTGCTCCACCACGGTCCTGGTGGAGCACAGGAGGGTATTGTATAGCACCTCCACAGGGTTGCCTGTGACTGGGTACACCTTCATTAGCCACCTGGTGAGGGGATAGGCAGGGTCGCCCAGGATACAGGGGGCCATAGGTACCCCCTCTATCCAGGTCATCACCATGTCAGCAAAGTCCCCCCGGAACATCCGGCCATAGAAGGGGGAGATGATCATGATCCAAGATTCGTGACTGTGGCTGGAATTGCCCGTGAAGATGTCTATGAACCAGCCCTGGTGATCCACAAATGCCTGCAGCTGCAGTGAGTGATACCCGTGAGACATACTCTGCAGCCTCCCCAGCAGGGGGGTGCAGGGTCTCTATGTGGGTGCCATCCATGGTGCCCATGCAGTTGGGGAACCCTCCAGCCATGAAGCTGGCCATCACGGCCGCCTGGTCTACCAGCTGGATCACTCGGTCAAGGAGTATGCCCTCCATAGCCTCATATACATCCCAGAGAATACAGGCAATGGTGCTCACCCCGACACCGAAGTGCTGGGAGATGGACCAGCAGGAGTCAGGCTTTGCTAGGGCCCAGACCCCTATATCCACCCGCTGGACCATGGGGATGGGGGTCATCATGGGGGTGTGCTGTCGCTCAAGCCAGGGCATAAGGAGCTCAGCGAGCTGGGTCAAGGTGAGTTTGTCCATCCTAAAGTGGGCCCTCCAGCCTGTCTCGTCCCACTGGGTCAGCACCCTGGCCCACCAACCCTGTGCCCGCTCCGTGACCCATATCCACCTGTCAATGGTCATAGCGAGCAGGGCTGCCTGGCGCATGGTCTCCCTCCCCCATTGGAGGCACCTGGCCGTCTCATGGATTGCTGCAGGCCAGGTTTGGCCCCAGATCATGACCTGCTGGTCTTCCCCGGACATCCTCTGTGCCCTGAGTTGGGCAAGGGCTCTTCTGCACCCACGGTGGGCCCTGTGGGCCCGTAGAGCTCTCCAGGCCAAGGAAACCCACAGGCGGGCACCCAGTTGCTGCTCCTCAGTAAGGAGGCGCAGCTGCCCGGTGTAGTCACGGTACCACTCGACTGCGAGCACGAGGTGCATCCAGTAGGCAGCTGCCCTGTCCTGCTCCATGGTGGTGGGGGCTCCAGGGGTGGGGAATGGTTATTCTGGCCCAGTGATGGCCTGGGTGGCCCGGGGCTCTGCCCTCAGCAACCCGGGCCTCTCACTGCAATGCTGGTGTCCGTGGGTGTGCAGTTGGGTGCACCTGCTGTCTGAGCATGCGTCCTAGCGTACGCACCAGCGAGCACAGCTGTGTGTTCCTTGTGCAACTGCATGCCTTCTGCCATCACCCCCCCTCCCTGTTTGCAACACCGTGTCCTTGCCATCCTGATTAGCAGTCCTGTTGCATGCTTGTGTCCTTCAGTTGTGCCGGGTCCGCACCCAATGCCTCGCTCTGTTGCTATACAATGTTGTGGCCTGTGGCTGCCTGGCTTGTCTTTGGGACCCCTCGGAGCCCCCCCTAGCCCTGGAGGGGATGTGTGCCCCCCTGTCCATGGTGTTATTCTCCCTGTCTTGCTGGACCATGGCTGGTTGTGCTTCCACCGGGCTCCCGCTTCCCGGCCCCCATGGGGCCCCCCATAGCTGGACCTTCTTCGAGACCATGTCCCTGTCCGACCTGTGGCATACCCTGGCTGTTCAGCTGCTCCTGGGATGCCCGGACAGCCAGTCGGGTGCTTATGCGAGTCTGAGCTCTGGTCTTCGCTACTTCGGCTATGAGGCAAGTGCTTGGGATTGCCGGCTGCATGCAGAGACTCTGGGGCTGGTTCCCTTCCACGATGTGTGCATCCCGGAGATGGGGTGCTCTCATGTGGCCTGGTCCACGGCTGAGACCGTGTCTGCACTGTCTGTGTGCAGCCTGGCCACCTACACTATCTGCCTTGCGGAGGGGGGCCCTGCCTTGGCCGTGTCCTACTTTGGCTGTGTGCACGGGGTCTCTGGGTACTAGCGCTCCCGTGGGGCAATGTATCACTGACTGTTGGAGCTGGGACAGCTTCCGTGACCCCCTGCTGATGACTGCTGCATGTCTGAGCTTACCGTGGCGAAGCTGGCAGCGCTGTCGGGCGTGTGGGCCCGTTCGGATGTGCATTTGGGGCTGTCCAAGCAGGATCCCTTCGGGGCATACTACCTGATCACCCACCACATGTCTGTGCTGGGGTACCACCGGGGGATGATCCATTGGCCCCATCTGGTTCATCGGGTGGGGCACCCAGCACCTGGGCCCGTCGTGTCCCCCAGCAGCTGGCTGTGAGTCCTGGTGTGCCTCCCAGTCCCTCGGTTGCCTGCGCCCATGTGGACTCCCGCCCCTGCCTGAGGGCTGGGTTCCACTGGCTGACCCCCCTGATGTCTGTGCCATGCTGCTGTGCTGCCTGCTTCCCGGGGTGCTGCTGCCCCTGCTTGTGGCTCCAGGCCCCCTCTGCCCCCCCCTCTGCCTCCGCACCTGGTGTTCCCCTCCATGGTTGCCTTTCTCAATGCCTGGGTCTGGCCCTCTACATGACCTCATCGACCCACCTGTGTCCTCGCCCACCAGCATTGCCACCTGAGACCCCAGACCCCCCTTGGGTGCCTGTGTGACCTCAGGGTTCTGTGGCCCCCGGACTGCCCCTCCCATCTTTCTCTTGGGGAGGGGTTCATGTCCTTGTACCTGCTGTGCTGCACTGGCTCTCCTGCCTGCCCTCCATCACCCCCTCGCCAGGGTGTGGGGTCTGCGTGTGCCTCCTGGACAGTTCCCGGCCCGCTTGCTGTGCCCTGTGGGCTCCTGCTGTGCCTTGGTCCCGAGCTCCTGGCCCCCCCCATTCTGGGACTGTCTGTGTTGCTGAGGGGGTGGTCATGCAGACAGTTCCTCTGAGGGGGTTGTGGTTGCTGTTGACAGTGTCCTGCCATGCCCCTGTGTCATTTCACCCTTCTACCCTGTTCTGCACACACACCCGTGCCCGGTGTGTCTTGTGTGTCGTCCGGGCACCCGTGTCCCCCCCTTCCCTTCCCTTCCCTTCCCTTCCCTTCCCTTCCTTTCCTTTCTGTGTGTGTGTGTATGTGTATGCCCGGGCGTGTGCTTGTGCTGTGTATTCCACTGTGCCCCCACTGTCTGTGTGCCTGTTGTGTGTGGTACCTGGACAGCTCTTCTCCCTCTCCCCCCTCCCTTCCTGTTTCCCTTGTATGGGTGTTCCCTTTTGTGCCTTTTTGCTTCATTTGCCCTCAGGCAGCCATGTCTGTGTCTTGCCCCTGCCCAGTGCCTTGTGGGTGTTTTGACCATGGCCGGGACTCGGCATCACATCTGTTGCACTGCCCCGGCCTGTGATCTGCCAGCCCGATTCCCTGCCGTGGTTCCAGTCCCGTCATGTCTGTTCGGGGATTTTATTGACCCCAGGGGGCGGTTGGTCGGTTCACCCCCACCGGGAATCCACTGTGGTGAACTGGGCACCCATAACATCTGAAATCACCTTTTGTCTTTTCTACCTTTGTATCATTAGGCCCCAATGCCCTCTTGTGACCAAATAAAAAATAGACAAGACCTAAAACATTTGATAATAACAACCTTATTTTAACAACGATGACTGCCTGCTATTCAAATTTAAACATTCATAGGACCAACGTCCTTCATAACCTGTATTTTATTAGGCAACAATGCCCTCTTATAACTAAATAAGTAATGGGCATTAACTCTGATATCTCTGCCTGGATGTCCCGACGCCAACTCAAACTGAACATGGCCAAGACTGAACTCCTCATTTTTCCTCCATCCCCCTCCTCTCCCTCTGACCTGACCATCTGCATTGATGGG
>QEPC01003269.1:68951-107984 GCA_003113815.1 Sphenodon punctatus
AGCAGCCCATGGTCCACGGTGTCAAAAGCGGCCGAGAGATCGAGCAGGATGAGAAATGTCGAACATCCCGCATCCATCTCCCGGCGGAGGTCGTCCACCAAGGCCACCAACGCCGTCTCGGTGCCATAGCCGGGGCAGAACCCAGATTGAAAAGGGTCAAGGAGCCCGATATTATCTAGATGACCCTGGAGCTGGAGCGCCACTGCCCGCTCAATAACCTTCCCGCTCAATAACCTAGAGACAGGTCGGTAGCTGGCGAGCACGTCCATGTCCAACTATGGTTTTTTCAGCAGGGGGCGCACCACAGCCTCTTTTAAGCAAGGCGACAACCTCCCCTGCCGAAGGGACGCATTCACCACCCTCGCCAGCACCAGAATCAACCAGAATCAACTGGGGCTGAAGTGGTGGGGGATTTAGTCAAAGCTCTGCTGAAGGAAAACTTCCCAGACAGGGAACAGTTCCACGTGGCAGGCATGGACAGGGTCCATGGAGTTGGGCGCCGCAGAGCAGGAAACTTAGCCCCCCCTGCCCCATCATTGTTAAATTCACTGACTATCAATTAAAAGAACAGATTTTAAAGCAGGCACGCATCAAACAGAAGCTGTGATTTAATCAGAAGATAGTGAAGATTCATCCAGACTATGCCTCTGATACTATGAAGAAAAGGCTGGGATGGTCTAAGTACTTCTCTGCACTGATTGAAAGGGGTCTGATGCCCAGGCTGATCTTCCCAGCTCGTATGATGATTTTAAGAGAGGGAAAGAGGAAGACCTTTGAGAAGAGAGAGGAGTTAGAGGTTTTTTGGCTTCTCTGCCTGCAGCAGCAAACTGTCAAGAAAATGCTTGAGGAGGTTAAAGTTCCAGAGGGAACTGTACTGTTAAAATGTTGACCTTAAGAAGGTCGGTTTGCTAATTCTGTTTAAAAGGGTTATGTTAAAAGGGGAAGGTGAAATGTCTTGGTGGATGGAAGAAAATCATTTGAAAAAAAGAGCAAAGGTGGGGGGGGAGGAGATGAAGCACAAATGTGTTGCATCCAGAGGCAAAGATTCCTCAGGAGATCTCCAAGTAGGGAGAAGGAGAGGATGTTTGTGGGAAGGGGGAGGGAGGATGGAGAGGGGGTGGGAGGGATAAAGGGGGAATGTCAGGGGGGAAATTATCCATGTCCAATAGGTATGAACAAGGGAAGTAGAAAAGAAAATAAGAATGACTTGAGAGTCTGGGAAACAGTCAGTCCTGGAAAGAAAGACAAACCTCGGAATAAAGGGACTATAAAAGAGATGAAAGACCATGAACAGGAAAAGAGTGCATCTGAGGTAAAAGTTACTGGAATCTCCACATGGGGGAAATTAGGACTTTAACACTGAATGCTAAGGGACTCAATTCCCCTCAGAAAAGGAGAAGGGTAAGGTACTTAATAGAGGGTCAAAAGATTGATGGTTTTTTTATTCAGGAATCACACCTCTTGGAGAGAGATGTACGAAGATTCACTAGTAGAAATATAGGTAGTGTATATGCCTCGTATGCGAATAAGAAAAAAGCGGGAGTTTTGGTGGGGTTTAAGAAGAATAGGACTTTCAAGCTAGAGAAGATGTTAAAGGACAAAGAGGGGAGATTTATTTGCTTAACAGGAGAATTAGATGGTGTTGTGGTCACTTTTGCAAATATATATGCACCAAATGAGAGTAAAGCAGCCTTCTTCCAAAAATACCTGCAACTGGTGGCAGAAAATGTGAAGGGGCTTTTAATGGTGCAGGGTGATTTTAACACCTCTTTATCTGATTTGGATTAATCAAGGAGGGGAGAACAGGGAAGCTTTCAGAAGGGTCTAGTAAATTTATTATTATTATTATTATTATTATTATTATTATTAATAATTATTAACAAACATTTATATAGCGCCAGCAGTGTACCTGGCACTTTACAAAGTAATAAAATTTAACCCATTCATTAGGATGGACAGAAGTTTGGAGACATATGAATGGTAAGGCAAAGGTTTTCACTTTCTATTCATCCACACACAAAAGCTATACTAGAATTGACTTAGTATTTATGGTAAACACAGAGATTTATAGATGCAGGAAATCATTCATTCTACCAGCAATTTTCTCTGACCATAGCACAGTGATTACCTCCCTGTTATTAAGAACAGAAACTAAAGGTAAGGGAATAACATGGAAATTAAGGAGGGACATTTTGAAGAGTAATAAAAATAGGGAACAGATTGAGAAGGAACTGATGGAATATTTTGAAATTAATGAAAAATCAGTCTCTTCTCCAGCAATCCTCTGGGAGGCAGACAAGGGGAAAATTAATTGCATTACAAGCAAAAATCGCAAAAGAAAAGAGACAGTTAACCAGGGAATGGTATACAAAACTGCAGAGGTTGTAAGCCCAAAATAAGATGACCCCAACGAAAACCCTGAAATTTTTTTTAGTAAAATAAAAGATATAATTAATGAAACTGAGTTAGAGAAAATTAAAGGGCAAATTCACAGAATTATATTGTATTTTTTTTTTAGGGAAGCAATAAAACAGGGTAAATACTGGCAAACTTAGTTAAAGCTAGGCAGAGAAGGACACACATAACTAAAGCGATGAATGCCCAAGGGGAGGTAGTGAAGGAAGCAGAGAAGATTCAAGAGGCTTTTTTGAGGTTCTACAAAAAAATCTATTCCTCTCAAAATCCATCTGAAGAGGAGATTAATGACTTTATAGATAAAATAGAAAGACCAAAACTAAATGAGGACCAACGGGCTTTCTTAAACACAAATATCACTGAACAAGAAGTACAGGAGGCAATTAGGGACACTAAAAAGAACAAGGCAAATGGGCCAGATGGCTTCCCAAATGAATTTTATAAATAAATTGCGAAGGTACTAGCCCCTCGGTTGGCAACCGTGTTTAATAATATGTTGTTAGCGGAAGAAATGCCCCAGGACTTCTACAAGGCATTCATTTCCCTGATACCCAAGCCAGGTAGGCCACAAGATCAATGTGGGAGCTTTACGCCTATTTCTCTGTTGAACGCAGACTAAAATTTTTGCAAAGATTCTGGCAAATAGACTAAGGGCGGTGGTATCTGATATTATTCATAAGGATCAGATGGGCTTCATCCCAGACAGGCAAGGGAAAGATAATATTCGTAAAACAGTGAATGTAATTTATGCATTAAAGCAGCAAAGGAATGCAGGCATGATTATAGCAGCAGATGCTGAAAAGGCTTTTGATTTTTCGGAGCCCAAGTGCCTGTTCCTAATTATGAACAAGATGGGGTTTCAAGGTAATTTTATGACCTGGCTTGAGGTGATATACAAGGAGCCTGTTTCAAGATTAATAATAAATGGCAATTTAACGGATGGTTTCAGATTAGAGAGAGGGACTAGGCAAGGTTGTCTCCTGTCATCATTACTTTTCAACTTATCACTAGAACTACTAGCCAATGCAAGAAGGCAGAATGACTTAATAAAAGGGGTGAAGTTTGGAGATAATGTTCAGAAGCTAGCACTATATGCAGATGACCTCATATTGTATATTACTGATCCAGAAAGCTCCCTTCCAGAGTTAATGAAAGTATTTGAGCAGTTTGGAAATATATCAGGATATAAGATTAATAAGGAAAAATCATTTGCAATGATTTATGGCCAGAATCTAGAAAAAGAGAAGCACTTGACAGGACTATTGCCATTCCCAGTTACAGAAACAGGGATTAAATATTTAGGAGTAACCATACCAAAAAATCTGAAAAATCTATACTCCAAAAACTTTGTCCTACTGGTCAAAAAAACTGAAAGAAGAAACCAGGCCATGGCAGAATATGATGGTTTCCTGGATGGGCAGGATTAACCTATTCAAAATGATGATAATCCCAAAAATATTGTATAAAATGATGGCTCTCCCTATAGCACTCCCTGAAGCATTCTTCAGATAAATAGATATATTGATTAAGGATCTAATCTGGAATGGGAGGAAACCAAGAATTAAGAAAGTGGCCATTCTGAGGCCAAAAAACAAAGGGGGTGGGGGAATCAATTTTTCAGACATGAAATTGTACCACAAAGCAGCGGCAATGTGTGCCCTGCCGGAGTGGTATCATGAACCAGATACAGTGGACTCGGTGAAATTAGAGAAAACTCTGCTCCAGGTGCAAACTTTGCAAGATCTGATTGTGACCAAAGGCAAACTAAACAAACAAGTGAGACCAGAGCACCCATTTGCGGGTACGGTAATAAAAGCCTGGAATGAAAGCCAAAAGAAGTTAGGAATCAAGATAGGGAAGTCACCATACACCCCTATAGACTTGCTATACATGAAAGAAACAAATCTGGCTAGGACCCTAAGAAGAAAATTGAGAGGGGCAGGTTTGACCAGAGTACAGCAGCTTTTCAGCATGGGGAAATGTATATCAATACATAAAATAGAAAACCTAGTGAAAGAAAGGGTAGATTTCTTGCAATTTTTTGCAGCTGAAAAGTGTTTGCATTTCCTCAGCTAAGAAGGAATGGAGCAGAGAACCTTTTAAACAAGAAGAGTTTGTATTTAAAAAGAGCAAAGGAGCAGGAAGATTATGGAAAATTTACAAAGAACTGAGAGCGCATTCAGATGTGCATTTAAATAACATAGCTGCGTCGTCGTGCGATTTAAAGAACCGCGCACTTCCTGGTTGGTGTGAATGCACCGACCGCACACATTTCAGCCTAACGCGAACTGTTGGAGTGCGGTTTTGAAAGCTGCTCCAAGCAGCTTTTAAAACCGCACTCCAACAGTTCGCATTAGGCTGAATTAGGGGTGGGACATGAGGTCAAATACTGGCTACCGGATTTACCGGTTACCGGATTCCAAAAAAACGGATTGCCGGATTTGTACTAGTTTACCGGTACCGGATTTGTTCCATTGATTTCAATGGGGAACTGTCCCCATTGAAATCAATGGGGAAAAAACAAAAAACCCTCCCCCCTCCCCCTCCCAAACTGTGCGGGTGGAAGGGGGGCACCCCCCCATCCTGCCCAGCCTGGATTAAACATTTTTTTTATTTAACCCTAAGTCTCTACTAGTGCGGGCTCTGGGACGCTGCCAGCAACCTGGATCCCGCACCAGCAGGTACTAGGGTGATCCCTGGGGTGGGTCTGGTTTAACACACACCCCACCCCAGGTATCACCCTACCTCCCCAGCCAGGGATCACCTACCTTGCGCTCCAGGCAGCGGCGGAGGTCCGACTCCGGCGGTTTCAGCGCTGGCTGTGGCTGCCAGCTTCAGCGCTACTAGGCCTTCCGGGGAAACCCGGAAGTTCACCGGAAGGCCTTGTAACACTGAAGCCGGCAGCAACAGCCAGCGCTAAAGCCGCTGGAGTCGGACCGCCGCCGCCGCTGCCCGGAGCGCGGGCCTAGTACAACTGAACCTACGTACCTACCTGCTGGTGGGTCACCGGCGGCGTCCCGGAGCCCGCACTAGCAGGGACTTTGGGGAAATTATTTTTTTTTAAAGCCAGGTTGGGCAGGGTTGGTGAGGGGTGTCCCCCCTTCTACCCGCACAGCCTGGACTGGGGAGGGAAAATGTGGGGGGTTGTGGNACCCGCACAGCCTGGACTGGGGAGGGAAAATGTGGGGGGTTGTGGGTTTTTTTACATTGCGGCCATTCATTTGAATGGCCGCAATGTAAAAAATCTGGTACAAGGGGAATCAGGTAAATTACCCAGATTACCGGGTTTAATCCAATACTGCCGGTACACCAAATACTGGGCAGTATCGAATACCAGAAGATCCGGACGTCCCACCCCTAGGCTGAATTGGTGCATTCACACCAACTCGGAAGTGCGCACTGCTTTAAATCGCACGATGCCACGGCGGCGGCTGTGCGATTTAAACGCACGTCTGAATGAGCCCTGAAGAGGTGTAGCTATGAAAAAAAGATTGCATACATGGAGAGGTGGAAAAAAGACTTAAGTTTGACTTTGGGAGAAACAGAGAAAAAAAAGGTGGTGAGTCATATGCATGATTGTGCTTTCTCAATGGAGGTCAAAGAAATACAAGTTAAGTTAACAACCAGATTCTACTTGACCCCAGTGAGACTGAAGCATATGGGCACAGGGGAGAAAGGCTTTTGCTGGAAAGGATGTGGGGAGCAAGCTGACTATATACACTGTTGGTGGAGATGCAGCAAGGTCAACCTGTTCTGGGGGGAAAATTAGAAGATAGCAATAAAAACTGCTGGGGAGTTGATTCCCTTGAAACCAGAAATAGGTTTGTTGGGCCTTTACCCAGAAAATGACAGTAATAAAGGCAATCAAAATTTAGTTAAAATTTTGTTTCTGGCGGTACTGAGTATAACCACCAAACATTGGAAAGCAGAAGAAGACCTTTCAGTAGAAGAATGGACACAGAGACTGTGATACCTCTTCAGTATGGAAAAGCTGAATGCAAGGATCCAGAATGAAGATGATAAATTTAAAAAAGTATGGACTCCAATTGTGTGTGTCCTAGAAGATAAACCTCCACAAAGTGAAGACATTGCAAAATTAATGGAGATCTAATGTGTAAATACACAATCTAAGAAGAATAGAATAAATAAGGACAAGAAAATCCCTTGACATGGCTGTGATTATAGATTGGACATGGATAATGTTAGTATTGCAAGTTGTATGGGAAGCTGGTTGTATCGTTAAGTTGAAATATCTTCACAAGATAAATGTATGTAAAAGATAAACATATGGTAGAAGAGAGGAAATTGTGAAGATGTTGTATTTGATGCATTTTGGACATGAAATAATAAAAAGTTACAAATAATAATAATAAAAAAACAAACAACTTTTCCATATACGCCTTCAGTTGTGGCACATGCGTAAAAACTCTGAGTCTGTCTTGAGAGTATAAAGAGAATTTCACTGGAAACAACAGGCGTGCTCTAATGCCATTTTTGTAGCAGAGATTAAGATGGTTTTTCCATTGCTTTCTCTTGTTTAATGTTTCTGTGGCAAGGTCTGGGTAGACTAGAATTCGTTTTCCTTCAAATTTTAGCTCTCTGTCCTTTCTTGCAGCAGTTAAGATTGCCTCCTTGTCCAAATACCTGAGTCATTTGAAAATGATGGCTCGTGGGGGGTCCCCCTCTTTAGGTTTTGCACGGAGCGCCCTGTGTGCATGTTCAATCTCTATATTATGTAATTCAGAATTGCGGGGGAACACCTGTGTGAGAATTTCCAGCACTAAATTTCTGATATTCATGGTGTCTCTCTGTTCTGTCACCCTCACTATTTTGACATTACATCTTCTGCTGCGATTTTCCAAGTCTTCAATTTTATTAATCAGCATATTCACACTCAGATCCATGCCCTTTATCTTTTCGTCCCTTCTGGTAGCAAAGTCCTCCTGTTGACCCAGCCTGGTCTCCAATTCAGTCACCCTTTTTGCCAGGGTATCAAATTTCTTATTCAGGTTTTCTGTAACTGAGATCACCTTCATTAATCCCTCCTTTATAGTGTCTCTGTCCATCTGAGCACTCTCATACTGGCATTTTATCAGTTTAGTCAGGTTGGCTAACTGGGAAGATGAATCCTCCTCCTCAGCTCTCTCCCACTCAGGGCTCTCAGTTATTGCTGATGCCGCAATTTTGTCCACCTCCTCCCAGGGCCCTTGTGGAGCACCGCTCTGGGCTTTGCAAAAAGACTGGATTGTGCCTCTTACAGTGGTTTTTTTTCCAGTTGCGAGTGTCTCCGGGTCCTCGCGCTCATGAGGGAACACTTTTTTTTCTACTTTTGAGCCGGTAAGCCGCTTTTTTATCTTTGCTGGTGATTGGGCCGAGCGGAGCTGTTTCCCCACGCGGCTACTGAGGGAGCACATGCTCAGTCCACCCCCTGTGTGCTGCAGTATTCAGCCTCACTGCAAGTGATCATAACATCAGAACCTGCACCTACTCTCCCCCTTATATGCCCCACAGACTTTGGGATACCAGTGACTAAAGCCAATGCCAGTGCCTCTGGCATCTGCTCCTCCTCTGCTCTGCCCACCTCTTCCTGTCTTCTATACCCTCTGTCCAATTTTTCCAAAAATCAGATGTCTGCATCTAGTAAAACCTCTATAATTTAAAGAGAGGCAACACCTGCAAGTGATTTAAGGAAATTTGCAACTTCTGTTAAAATCATGAAACTATATTGCTTATAAAACTGGGACCCTTTATCAATTTTTCTGAACTTTGGCAGAGATGATCCCTTGGATGAGGGGAACAACCTATCCAAATTTCATCCAGATTGGATAGAAAGCAAAGATATTACAGCTGGAAATGTGTATGCAAACCATGAAACAATTAAATTGCTTATCCAATCTGGATGAAATTTGGCAGGAATGATCCCCTTTATGAGGGGTACAGTGAGTCAAATTTTCATCCAAATTGGATAGAAAGGTAAGTTTTTTTTTAACAAGAACAGTGGGAAGGTGTTCAATTGTTACTGAGTGGGATGGGCGCGGGGTACCTACGCATGTAAAGTGCACGAGTTCCCGGCATGGCTACCCTGAGCACAGAGGTGACCATCCTGGCCTGCACAGGACACTCCGGATTTTTTGGTGGCGTTCCGTGCAGGGCCTGCGTGGCCGGTGCGCCTCTCCATGCACCACCATCACATGAGCAGCTGGACACCTGGGGATGGGGAGCATGTGTGGACACATCTCGCTTAAAAACACCCAAATACGTTACAGTTGGAAATGTGTGCAAACTATGAACATTTAATTGCCTGTGGAATTGGGATGCTTTATCCAATTTTTATTAATCTAGCAGAAAGGATCCCTTGGGTGATGGTTACAAACTATCCAAATTGCATGCAAATCGGATGAAACATGAAAAAGTTATAGGCAGAAAATGCATTTCCCATTTAAACCAATGCAAAATAAAAATGCAAGTAAAAACAAAAATGAAATGTAGATACAAAATAGAAATGAATAGGGATGGGTGAACAGAACCAAGTTTGGAAATTCGGTTTGGTTCAGTTCAGAAATTCGGTTCGGTTTGGAAGTTCAGTTCAGGTGACCGAACTATTCGAGTTCAGTTCGAACTCCGAACTTCCGAACAAAGTTCGGAAATTCAAACCCCATTGAACTAAATGGAATATTATCTTTTAGGGATAGGTCAACAGAGCTGAGTTCAGAAATTTGGTTTGGTTTGGTTCGGTTCGAAAATCGAGTTCAGTTCGGAAGTTCGGTTCAGTCGACTGAACTGGTTGAGTTCGGTTTGAACTCAGAACTTCCGAACTGCGTTCGCCCATCCCTAGAAATGAAAATTAATGACATTTTAATAATAAAAATAAAATAGAATAACTAAAAAATATTTATGTGCACACATTATGTGCACAAATTAGGTTTCCCATTGAAATCTATGCAAAATAAAAATGCAAGTAAAAACGAATATGAAAGGTAGATACAAAAATAGAAACGAAAATGAACAACATTTTAATAATAAAAAAGTAATGAACTAAAAACAAAAATTATGTGCACACCCCTACTGTCAGTGAGTTGTGTGATGAGAGTTATGCAGTCCCCACAAACCTGTGCAAATCAACCTCGGGTAGCTACATGAGCGCTAAGAAGAGTGTTACGTGAAAGTTGGCATGCACGTTTGGCAGCATTCCCATCTCTGATTATTTTTGGGAGTGGAGCCAAGTACAAGACCCCACACTTCACAGGGCAGTTCTCATAAGCAAGGTCATCCAGTCTGCACATTGATTTGAGTGTGTCCAGACCCTCTTTTCCACCCTCCAGTGGCTTCCTCCTTGGGATGTGCATTCATTTTAGTTATTATTAAATAACTGAAACAAAAAAATCATCTTAGTTTTAGTTGTTACAAAAACTAAACCAAATGGGTTAATAACTAAAAAAGAATAAATGTTAGTATTATTTATTAGCTCTGCTCTGACTGCTGCATGCAGGACTAAAGCACATGCCATGGCTCCAGACTGTCTGAGCTTTGCTGTAAACAAGGGGGGGTCAGAAGGAAGGGGAAACTATGATTGAAGCTTTCTGTACCAATCAGGGACTCAGGATGGCTTTGTGGGGAGGGCGTGGGGAGTGTCCTTCTTAACCTTCTGCCAAGCTAAGGAACTTTGTCAGCATTAGTTCAGTCTCAGACAGAATGCTTGCTGGTTTTTCTCTCAGTCTCTGTGGTTGCTCTAACTCAGCCTCACTTAGACAAATTGAAAGTTATCAAAATAGATTTATTTCTCTGTCTGTGTCTCATCCCTTCCTTCCTATTAT
Source organism: Sphenodon punctatus (assembly GCA_003113815.1). Taxonomy (NCBI): domain Eukaryota; kingdom Metazoa; phylum Chordata; class Lepidosauria; order Sphenodontia; family Sphenodontidae; genus Sphenodon; species Sphenodon punctatus. The sequence goes on from QEPC01003269.1 coordinate 79,181, forward strand.
TCCATTAATCTCACTATTTATTGTTGTTTTCTGTAATCCTTGTCTGTCTGTCTGTGTAGTATTGTTATTGTTCTGTACTGTTCTTTGAAGTGTGTCAGCACTGTCTTCTGTACTACAGAACCCTTTATCCAATCTTTCTGAAATTTGGTAGGGATGATTTCCTGGGTAAGGGGTACAATCCTTCCAAATGTCATGAACATTGGATGACAAATGAAGATGTTGCAGCTGGAAATCCAGTTCCCATTAAAACGAATGGGATGGGAATAACTAAAATAATAACTAATACTAAAAGAATAACTAAAACTAATGGGATTTTAATAACTAAAACTAAAATAAAAACTAATACAAATTTTTTTTCTGCACACCCCTATCCTCTTTGCATCCAGCACAAACTCCTTGTATTCACCTTTAAGGCTCTTCATGGACTTGCTCCTCCCTACCTTTTCAATTAGATTTCCAGCTACATTACCACTCAGGAATTTTGTTCTTCCTTTAATACCACCCTCACCTTCCCCAGAGATGCATGCTCTCTAAACCATCTTTGCCCCTTCTCCCATACTACCCCTGTGCCCGAAACTCACTCCCAGAATATATATGCTCTGTTCCTTACCTCCCAACTTTTAAATCTAGTCTAAAAACCTACCTCTTCTATCAGCCTTCCCTAACTACTCAACTTTATTAAATTTAATTAATTAATTAAAATTTCTGCTGTGCTCTTCCTCTAAGGCTCGGGGTGGCATACAATATTAAAAATGGATCTGAAACAAGAACCAAAATTATTCTTATGATAATCTCATCAGAATCGAGAACCATCAATGAGATCTCGAGAAGATCTTGCTAATGGTTTGATATCTCACAAGATTCTCAATTTTTAAAAAAAACCCAGCTCTGAGCATGCGCAAATGGCTTCTGGGGCTGTTCTGTGCATGCACAACCCTTTCTCAAAGTGATGCCAATGAGGCCCAGGCCATCTTGGGAAAAGGCTTTGCATGCGCAGAATGACTCCAACAGCCATTTTGCGCATGCACAAGGCGTGTCTTAATATTTCAAGAATCTTGTGAGAGCAAGGTTGAAATGGCTGATTGTCAACAAGATTCTTGAGATAAGCAAGATCTCATTTCAGACCTAATTAAAAACAAAGAATACATTAAAATTCCTTTAAAATGCTTCTTCTTCTACTGTCTCATCCCTCAGGATCGTTCTCCTCCCTTATAACTAAGCTAAGCATACGCAGCTGTCACTTTTCATCTTCATGAATGTATCGTTTTCCCTTGTCCCTTCCTTTGCACCTCTCCCCTTGTCATCCATTCTCTTGTCCATAAATAGGCTGACCACCTAGTCTGTATTTCACAGGAAAGTTTCCACAAATAAGCCAGTTGTCCCTCTGTCCCATTCTTGAAGGGAAAATGTCCTTCTCCACCTTCAATCAGGTTTGCACCAACAGTGCACTTTCAGAAGCAAAGTTTTTGGTCACTTATTAGAAACTGTTAGCGTTTTCCTCCTACCTTTTTATGAATGCATTGAAGACCTCAGAATAGTCCTTATTTGGGGGTGGAGGCAGTCTCTTTTGGGGTAATTTCAGATGTGACGGGCCTCCTGGCCCACCACGCTGAACCATGGTCTGGGATCTGTTTTGGATCCCGGACAGGAATCAGTCCAGCCATCCATTAGACGTGCTGGCTAATTCTTACAGGGGAGCTGGGAGGGGGCGGGGTGGCGCAACGTGCAGCCGCACAGCCCCGCTGCTCCACATCCCCCTGGCCGCCCACCCTCTGGGAGATGGGCTGGCGCAGCGGCCAATCTGGCCACTGCGCCCGGTTCCGCATCGGGGTCTGGGCCATGATCTGGGCTGACAGAAGGTAACAGACGTTACTTTCCACTGATCCCAGACAGTGGTCCAGCTAACCACGATTCTGGACCTCCGGGCAGCCGGAGGTCCAGAATCGTGGTCATAGTGATTCCCACCGGAGGTTCACCATGGTGAACATCTGGTGGAATGCATTACAGATGTTACAGGACTTTCAGTCACCACAGGGGATTCACTATGGTTGACTGTGGTCTCGTATCATCTGAAATTACCCTTTGAGTGCTGAATCCCACTGTTCCTCTTTCATGGGAGTCAAAGGCTGCAGAACCCCTGCACAGGGCAACCAGGTTAAGAACACATACATTGCGTCCAAACCATGTGCATGTTTTCATTTCAGGCCCTGATTGTATTTACACGTGTGGTGATCTGTGCAATTCCTTCATGGTTTCCTCTGTCCTCCATGCACACAGGGTTCTCACTGCATGTGGGAGTTCTGGATCATGCCCATTGTTGCTCTTTCAGGAGAGAAAGAAAAACAAAAGAACTGTTATCCAAACTACAGACAACTTCTCCTTTCTTTTTCTCCTGGGAAAAATGGACATTGAGATGACATTGGGGAGATAATGATGAAATGACAAGACACTGAGTGGAATGATAATCAGGAGATTTAGAGTGACTGATGGATTTAAAAGGAAGAGACCATGAGTGTCTTTAGACATAACGTCAATGGGTGTCTGAATGTAGCCAGGTCTTGCACTGTCTACGGAAGGAGAGAGGCAAATATCCACTGGGAGGAAATTCCACAGCTACAGCTCAGCCACTGAAAACGCCCTCTCAAGGGTAGCCACATGAAATACCCAAGAGGGTGCCCCCGGCTAACCTCAGGGACCAGTCCAGGACACGGGGGTGAGGCAGTCCCATAGGTAACCAGGGCTCAGGCCATATAGGGCTTTAAAGGTAATAACCAACACCTTGAATTGGGTCTGGAAGACTATAGGCAGACAGTGCAGAGAACGGAGCACAGATGTTATGTGCTCCCTGTGACCCATCCCCATCAGGAGATGGGCTGTCGCATTCTGCACCAGCTGAAATCTCCTGGTTGTCACCAAGCATAGTCCCATGTCCACCCAGTTTTCCTAATATGCCTTTCAAGGCTGTGTTTCAAACAGATGCCTAGTGCAATGGTGGTGAACCGTAGAATGGGCATTCCAAGAAACTTATGAATATGCCCTGTGGCTTAGGTGTGATTGAGAACTTGAGTCGTTATGTTCTGGAATGCCCCTACACTATGGATGTTAGGGGGAAACTGCTTGCCTCTTATTTAATACAAATTCAATGGCTGAAAAATAATTTGGCTATGTCAACATTTGGATGCTGAGGTTATCAAAAGTCTGGCAGCCTTTGCAAAGAAGGTGGCAGAGATTAGAAAACTTTTTCCGATGATGATATTGCAGCAGTAATAAATCTGGCAATGAATGATTTTACATTAAGATTATATATAGGTTTCAGTGGTCAGAGCTGTTAGCATTTGATTTGCAGAGAGCCTGGAATCTTTAGCGGTAACATGTTGTTAATATATACTCTTGTTAATATATAGCAAGGCAATGTGGCATTTATAGGGACTAAGTGTTGTCAATATCTGCTCTGGGTCGTGGAGTTGGGGGAGGGGAGAAGAGGAGCACCCTGCCTGCCTGTTCCCAGAGTCCATTGGCTCTTTCCATCCCCTGACAGGTACTAATACAGGGGCTGGAGCCCCCTTGGGTGTCAGCCCTTGGGCGACACCTAAGGGTGTTGGCCGTTGTCGGGGCTGTTTGTGGGGTCAAGGTGGCAGTGGCGTCGGTGTCCCCCTCTTCGACGGACATCCTCAATTCATTTAATCCCTAGGGGGAGCTGAGCAGGCAGAGCTCCTACTTAACTGGCAGCTGTGAAAGGTAGGAGCAGGGCAGAGCCGGAGCCCAAAATCCACTTTCCCGACTGAGATCTTTCTTCTGCCCTTGACTAAGGGATTTATCCTAACGGACTGGAGACCCACAACTCAGTTATTAAGGGAGCTTCCTCAGGCAAGGCGCAGGAGCCCTCTCCGGTTGGTGTTTCATCTGGACCTGGATTGTTTTGCTACAATGGTGGGAAAGGGAGCTGTTAGGAAAAGTAGGAGTGCAGCGGTTCCATCTGCTCCTGGGTCATCTCAGTCGGGCCAGCGACGATTGGATAACTTTCATTTTCTCCGATCGCAGCGATGGGCTATGGTAAGAGGAACTGAATCTCCTGCTTCCAGACTTGCCCCTTCTGTGGACACCAATGACTCCTCTGTTCCCGAGGATTCAGCTCGGGCCTTGGGGTCTCCAGAACCAGAACCCTTATTTAGCGCACAAGCGCGACACTTCTGTTTTAGATCAGGACTGCGCTCCTGTTTCTTCAACCCTGCAATGCTCTGACTTGCTTGATAAGCAGTTTTCCTTGTTAGAAACTATGACCCCTAAAATACTCAAGAAACTTGGGGATATATGCACTTTACTTCAGGGTTATCAAGGGCAGATTCAGAGCATTTCTAGCTCTATAGCAAAGTTCCAGTCCCATGGCTTGAGGGCTTTGTCAGCAGAGGGCATACAGTCTCACTCTACTCAACTGTGGGGCACACTTTTGCACCAGGGGTGTCATCAAACTAGGGGAGGGATGGTTGTTGGGTATTCTGTGTCATCCAAGGAGCAGGATCTTGGCCCAAGCCCTAGGTTGGTCCCTGTGGTAGGAGCTGTGGATTTTCGAATGCAGCCCGTACCCAGCGGGGTATTTCCACGCTGGAACTCTAAAACCCTTATAACCCAACATTTAGGCTCTATTATGGGCCGGATTCCTCCTGGTGCAATCTGTTCCTTTCAGCTCCTGCCCTCATATAGAGATTGGTTGTTCAATTCCACATAACGCATATTGCTTCCAGGATTTTGGAGCAGGCTTATTTATTCTCCACGTGGGGAGTGTATTTCAGGGAAGTCTTTAAGGATTTAACTACCTATCAGTTGGTTTCTCCTTCATCTAGAACCCATATGGGTCTTTTAGTCCCTTCATCAGTGGAGCCCCAGGGGGATGAAATTGACCAAAGTAAGTGTCTATTGGATCCAGCCCCCCAAAAGACCTCTATTCAGGTTAGGTTGCAGAACCTTGCGGAGGGGATAGAGAGAGGGAGGGGCCTGTTGGCCGATATCCTAGCGGATGAAGCAGCTGTGGTTTGTAACCCCCCCCCTCCAACGTTCATAGGACATCCTTGGAGTCTAGCTCACCCAAATTGGTTATGTCCCAACCTCAGCCCAATGATCCATACCATACTCAAACTATTTCTAGTGTGTGCTGCTTGCAGCAAGTTGCCTCCATATCTCCCCCTACAGAAACAGATTTATTGGATCCTGCTACTGCCATTTCCTCCCATTTGGCAAGTTTGGGGAATTGGGGGCTCCCTTACAGGGAGGACCAGATCTCTCCCCCTTCGGAGTATCAACAGGTGGTTTGCCCTACCAGTACCGACTTTAGTCTAGGGGAAAAGCTGCCTATTCCAGCTCCCCATACCTTGCAGCCTGTAGCTGATACCCCCTTGGTAGGGGTGGGTGTGCCAGCAGTTTGACACTTTCAATGCCATGATCTAATGTCCTTAAAGATTTGTTCATGGAATGCAGCGGGGCGGATGCGTCTTTTGAGTTGCCCAGATGCTAGTAATTTCCTTAATGGTTTTCATATTATTCCCCTTCAGGAGACATGGGCTAAAGATTACTCAAATTTTCCAAATTATATAGCAATTCTCAGTCCCAGCTGTCTCCTCTGCCGCAAGGGGACGGCCTAGTGGGGACTTGGCTTGTTTTTTCAAGTCATCTATGGGGATCAGTATTCAATTGGTTCACCGTAAACCTCTGTGCTTTCTGGCAGTTACTTTTATACATGGTGGGTTTTATATAATTTTGGCAACAGTGTACATCCCTCCTGCCAATGCCAAGAAATACAGCACTAATTTTTGGTATGTGGTTCAGGAGGCATTGGAGGAGGTGGTTGCTTTACATCCAAAGGGGATGATCATTCTAGCCTGGGACTTTAACGTCCGAATTGACCCTGATGACACTTCTCTCACCCCGTATTGTGAGTTAAATAAAGAAGTTAATTCCCTGGGTCCCTGAGTTTCCATGGATAGGGTCATTAATAGTTTGGGTTTATTGCTTGCCAAATTATTGACAGAGTCTGCTTTGATTGTTCTCAATGGCTCAGGATTTAGTGACCAGAGGGGTGAGTTTACATATGTAGGCCCTGCAGGTGCTAGCGTGGGTGATTATTTTGCCATTTCCTTGGATGTTATCCCCCTGATTAAAGACTTTATGGTGGGCTTTTTCCAGGATAGTGACCATCTACCTCTGATCCTTACCTTGGGTTCTATAGAATCTGGGCCAGTATTTTGTTCATCACAAGCAGGGCAGGCTTCTTTTTCAGGGGACTGTCTGATTTCTCTGAAAGCTATCGATACACTCTCTATCCTGGCTGGTGCATTTATGGAAGATGCCTAGTCAAATTGTCTAAGGGAGGTCATTATTTCTGGCCAACAAGTGGATGCTCTGGACACTTTTTTACTGCTGCTTGCTAAATTCCGAGATACTTTGTACCAGCTGTCCGGCCATGTATATCCGAATCCCAAGAAACAACATAGGTCTTGGTATGATTGGACTGTAGGGTCGCTCAGAAGAGGGTGGTTTCTCTCTATATGCAGTTTAGAGAGAATGAGGTTGCGGTCATCTCTCCCCTTTATTTTCAGGCGAAAAGGGCATATAAGGATTTGATCAAACTTAAAAAGCAGGAATATTGGAAGGGCTATTGGGACAATCTTATTCGGGCGGCCACCTCTCGGGATAGTAGGGGTTTATGGTCACTTTTGAATGGACTAGGCAAGGGGGGACAGGGTGGTTCTTTAACAACAATCCTCGCCTCCTCTTGGTTTGCCCATTTTTGGATTTTGTATGCTGGCAATTCAGCGGCCTCAGATTGTCAACATACTCCAGAGCATTTAAGCTCCTTACCAGGCTGGCCCCCAGTCCAGGAAGCAGAAGTAATTGAGATCATCAGCTCCTTTTAAAATGGTAAGGCTCCAGGCCTAGATCTGATCCCCATTGAGGTGATTAAACTATCCTTGGACTGGTGGGTGCCTTTGCTGACATCTCTTTTTACAATTATCAATAGCACAGGCAAAATCCCGGTGCAGTGGGAAAAGGCAGTGGTTGTGCCGATATACAAGAAAGGTGACTGCTAAGCCCCTGGTAACTATAGGCCTATTAGTTTACTTTGTGTTTGTAGTAAGATCTATGGCAAATGGCTTTTGAGGAGACTCAACGATTGGATCTCTCAAAGTCAGATTCTGCATCCAGAACAAACAGGGTTTCAGAGAGTACGCTCCACCACAGAAAACTGCTTAGTTCTGCAGCACTTAGCAGAGAAATATATTAAGAAAAATTGTAGATTATTTGTGGCCTTCTTAGACCTAAAATCGGCCTTCGACATGGTGGACAGGGCCGTTCTGTGGGAGAAGCTCTCCCTTATGGGCATGGATAAACGTCTTCTCTTCCTTTTACAGCAGCTTCATGCTAATTCCTCTCTTGTTAAAACTAACTCTATGGGCCATCTGACGGATCCTGTACCTGTTTCATTTGGTGCACGGCAGGGATGTGTCCTTGGCCCTGTGCTCTTTAACTCATTTATTAATGGGGTCATTCCTTGCTTGCCCAGTCTCCTTTCTCCCCCGCTAAGTTGGCCAAACGCCATGTAGGTAGTCTCCTATATGCAGATGACATCGCCATTATCTCCCAGACCAGGGTGGGATTAAATAGGCAATTGTCCTGCTTTTTGGAATATTGTATTCAAAACAATTTACAAATCAATTATGGGAAGTCCAAGGTTTTGGTTTTTTCCCAGTCCCGTAAATGCTACTCTTGGGTACTGAAGGGGCACCCTATATTGCAAGTGAAGGTCTTCAAATATTTGGGGCTGCATTTCCAGGTCTCTGGTGCCTGGGAGGTGCATCTTGAGAGAGTGCTCACTGTTGCCAAAAGTTCCTCATTTTCTATTTCATAGTGTTTTGGAAGCACAGGGAAGTCTGCATTAGCTCTAGCCGCTAGGGTTATTAACATCAAAGCACATACTCAGCTCCTGTATGGGGCTGAGCTATGGTTACACCTTGTACATAGTAACTTTGAAAAAAGAACACCTGGATACTATCTATTTTCTCTGAGGTTTCTTAAGGTCCCCAAGGGTACCCCTTACGCTGTTATCAGGCTAGAGGTAGGACAGTGCAGGTGGTCCAAGATAACTTGGGGCCTTGTGGTAAGATTCTGGGCTAAGCTGAAGGCAAGGGAGGGGAGGATGACTCAGTATTTGAAGAAAGATATTTTTAAGAGCAGTTGGGTCAATGCTGTTGAATTATATATTTGTAGGATGGGTCTTGGCAGGGGTTGTTGGGAGGGGAAAGATTTGCCCCTGTTTGCTAGGGAAGCCGTTCTTAGGATCACTGATATAGAAAAGCAAGAAGAGCTAGCTAAAATTAGGGCCTCCCCCCATATGCAAAATTATCTGTTTTGCATACCACCTTGCCTCGGCATGGCTGCCTTTCTGGTGTCTTCTGTCCCACAAAGAGGGAAGTATCTATTTATGTCTGCCCATTTCAATGCCCTGCCCACAATGGTATTTGAGGGACTTTTTTCTGCCCTGTATTTTGCGGATCGTTTGTGCCCTTTTGATCAGCTGGAATCAGAGACCACTGAACATGTTTTGTTTAGGTGCCGGCTTAATGATGGGGCTCATTAGAAATATTTGTCCTCTTTTTTGGGAAAGTATCCTGGGAGAATTGACCATAACCTTCTAGTACTGGCCTTAGCTGACACTGATCCTCGGATTACCAACTCAATTGCTCGGTTTCTGATTGCTGCCATGAACGCTTGCCAATCATTTCTCCAGTTTAAATGTATCTCTGCTTCATGATGTTGCGTCATGGCATTGGAGTTTAGGGAAAGCTGCTGCTAGCCCAGTATATCTGGGCCAACTGAGCCATTTATATATGTCTCTCTTTTCTTTTTTGGCTACTATATTCTCTTTATGATTAGTGTCGCCTTTCAAGATATTACCCTCTTGGATTTTATCTACCTTTTAATGTATGTAGATTTTGTGTTTCCCTTTCCCTTAATAACGATGTAATATGCTGATGTTAAGGTCTTAATACGATGTGTATAAACTTGTGTTCTTTTTTTATTGGCCTTTGGCCATAAATAAACATATTATTATTATTATTATTATTATTATTTAGTAGTAGTAGTAGTAGTAGTGTTATTGTTATTGTTATTATCTGCTCCGTAAGGAGTAGCAGAGTACATGTTAACAACACTTAAGAGACCTAGACAAGTGAAGAGATCAGCACCTGAGAGTTGCTGACTTTGGTGTAATTTCAGAGCTGAGATTAAGATTTAGAAATAGTCCTTTTATAATTAAGATGGGATAGAGGGGTGATATCTTTTCCTTTTGACACAGATGTTAGAATGAAGATATTGTATTAAGTTTGTGTATATCTGTTTGTATAAAATATCTTTAGTATTTTAATTTGTTTATTTTTATGGATTTTTATTTGATTATTTGATTTTATATTATATTTGTTGTGTGTGTATTTGATGTTTAGCCATGGTGGAAGTCAGTGCCTTTAATAAAATTGATTACTTGATTACTTTCTTGGTAGCCCCATGTAGAGTGTGTTGCAGTAATCTAATCTTGAGTTTATGAATGCAAGGATGATGGTGGCAAGTTGATGGAATCAAAGATATATGGCTGAAGACGGTGGACTAGATGTAATTTACTAAATGCACTCCTTGCCACAGCCTCTACTTGGGCATCCAGATGGAGCTGCGAGTCGAGGAGGATTCCCAGACTCTGAACTTGAGGGAGCAGGGAAGGATACACCCCATCAATGATTGGGACCTCCACACCCTCACCCCTACCCACCGACATCACCTCTGTCTTTTTGGGATTCAGCTTCAGATGACTCATCCTCAGTCAATCCCCCACCACAGCCTGACATTGGATAAACACCGAGACAGTCAGGCCTGGATCAGATGAAAATGAGAGGTAGAGCTGAGTGTCATCAGCATACTGATGACACCACACCTTGAACCCTCTCACGATCTCATCCAAAGGCTGCATGTACACGTTGAACAGGAGAGGGGACAGAATTGATCCCTGAGGAACTCTACACGTGAGATCCTGAAGAAAAGATGTAAAATCCCCTAGTACCACACACTAAGTCCTTCTGGCCAGGAAAGAATGGAACCATTCAAGAACAGTCCCACCCACCCCAGCACAGTCCCACAGGAGCGCCGCCAGCATCTCATGGTCAACCATGTCAAATGCCGCTGAAAGATGTAACAAAATCAGAAGAGTGGACCGACCTCGGTCCAACTCCTGGTGCAGATCATTGACCAAGGCCACAAGTGTAGTTTCAGTGCCAAACCCAGGAGTAAAGCTAGACTGCAAGGTATCAAGAAAACCAATGCAATCCAGATGCCCCTGGAACTGCTGGTCCACCACCTGTTCAGTAACCTTCCCTAAAAAGGGAAGGTTAGAGACTGGCCGATAACTGATAATGGCATCAATGTCAAGGGATGGTTTCTTGAGCAAGGACCGCACCACAGCCTCCTCCAGGCACCACATGACCCTGCCCTCCTCAAGGGAGGCATTGACAACCCCCAACAGGAATGGCCCCAACGTCTCCTGGCTGGCTTTCACCAGCCAGGATGGGCAAGAACTAGTTCTCAAGTTGTGGCCCTCACAGCACCTAGCATCTCCACCACATTGGTGGACTACACCCGCTGAAACTGATCCCATGAACCTGGATCAGGAGGGGCATTCATAACCTCAGGTACACTTACTGCATCAAGTGCGACATCAAAATTGTGATGAATATGAGCTATTTTATCCTAAAAATAGTCAATAAATATGTCAGAGTGAGCACTGGAAGATTCCAGTTCCAGGCGGAGAGAGGCCAGACTGACCAGCCTCTTCACCAACCTGAAAAGTTTGTTGATGCTATGATGGTAGCAAAACAACTCCTTTTTGCTGCCTGCATAGACATGGCATAGGCCTTTAACTCATCTCTGTGCCACAATCGGTCAGCTTCAGTACGTGTAAGACACCACCGTTTCTCCAACTGTCTTCCTTCCTGCTTCAGCCGCTGAAGGTCATCTGTGAACCACAGGGCCCTTCAACACCTGTTCTCAGGGAGCAGATACCTGGGAGCCGTCCGGTCTATGACCTCGACCAAAAAGATGTTCCAGAGAGCAACATGGTCATCGAACAATCAGCTGTCAGGTTTGGAAAGTATTTCCCCAAGAGCATTGTGGAACCATTTCGGTTCCAGAAGTCTCTGGGGGTGAACCATATGAATGGCCCATAGATTCCACACCTTGCCAGGAGCAGACATGTGCTGGAAGACTGGCCCATAGGAGATAATTGTCTGTTCATGACAAGGGCACAGATGACACATCCCCCACTAACAGACACCCCCCCCACCTCCTCAAGGTCAATGCAAAATACCAAATCCAGAGTATGCCCCCCCCCCCTTGTGAGTCAGGCCAGATAACACTTGGGACAGGCCTATAGTTGTCATGGCGGCCATGAACTCTTGCTCCACTCCTGTAATACTTGAAGGCCATTGAGGCCTGTTTGTCCCCGGATCTCCCCTCCTTTAGACACTGTTGTAAGACCTGGCTGTTTCTCTATATGTTTTCATTCATACCCAATTGTGATCTGATTTGGGTACCTGATGTCCCAGAATGTCGACTTTCAGTGCCAATTTTTTGACTTATCAATTTATCATCTTCCAACACCTATTTATTGATTTTATGCCCCGGAACGTCAACTACCAGTCCAGAAAAATTGACTGCCAGTCCAATTTTTTTATTCCCTGATATTTCAGTTTTCTGACCCAATATACTGATTGGTAATCAGAAAAATCAAAAAATCCATACTGGAAGTTACCAATTTTTCAGGTTTCCAGTCGATACCCAGGTAACCCATTGGGTACCTAATGCGGTACCCAAAAATTCAGGTGTTACACATGGGCACTAAATTAAGCACCCATTTCAGCTCTACTGGCAGCCCTATTGAACCTCTGGGGAGTTTATACTTATTTTTTATACTTCAGTTTTTATGCCGCCTGACAAAACAGCCAGGTCTTACAACGAAATCTGAAGGAGGGGAGATCTAGGGACAAATGGCCTCATCTGGCAGGGAGTTGCACAGCCATGCCGCTGCCACAAGGAACGCCCTCTCAAACATGCTCCACCCCTGCCACATGCAGGGGACCTCTAACAGGGCATTCCTGACCAACTTTAGGGGTCGATCCAGGACCAAGGGAGTGAGGTGGTCCCACAGATAGGCTGGTCCCAGAGTGTTTAGGGTTTTATAGGTAAGGACCAGCACCTTGAAACGAGCCCAGAAGACTATAGGTAGCCAGTGCAGCGAGTGAACAGTGAGCGAGTTGGGAACATCCAGTACATCACCAGTTGCCCACCCACCAAGCCCCTGTGCCACACATGACTCATCAGTACTCAGTATCAATGTACTATGTGTTGTCTCTCTCACTGTGTGGGATCGTGTTTTATATATGTGAATGCTTGGAGGAGTGTATGTGGGGTTGTGTTCATATCATGGCTTTTGATTATGCTGACCATCTATCCTACAATGTGCATTCCATGCCCCACAAAATACCGCAGGAAACCTGGTCACCTTTTTAATTCCATTCATTTTGATGTCATCTGGAGGAGAAAGTGGAGCTGAAATTGATATTTTTTTGGTGAAAATAATATCTGAAAGATTTATCTGATCTGGGTCTGATGAAACTGAAATTATCCAGAATCCAATTCCTCTTTCCTCAGAGATTTTTAATGTTATTCCAGTTTGTTTATTTCAGTGTTTTGGTATTTTGGTTCAGTCATGTCAGTCATTTTAGCATTTCATTTTGTCCACTGTGAACGTAGGGCTCAGATGAGATCATGTTCTGAAGGGAAATACTGACTTTCTGAGAGTGCTTGTGAATGTCCATCAGTACTTCATCCGTTTCTGGCAATTCTGCACTTCTGCCATTTTTTGTCATTTCTGGGTCTTTTTTTATCACTTTATGGGACTTTTCATCACTTTTCGCCATGTTTCGGAGCTTTTCATAACTTTTGAGGAATTTTATGGTGGTTTTAAAGCATTTTAATGGCAATTTACAGAACTTCCTCAGTGATTGGCTGACATGTTTTGAGCCCTTTATAAATGGGCCACAGCTGCGAACGTGAACCACAGCGTGGATGGTGCAGGGGGCGGTGCACACAGGTGCACACCAATCCCCCCTGCATCCCCTCACATCCCAATGCATGGAGCAACCACCATTTTGGCTAATTGCTCCATGCATAGGCGATGGGTGGAGGTGGGTTGGAATGCATGTTATGCGGGAGCAGGCGCACACACACCGACTGTGGCATTCAACCAGGAGGCACCCACTCATTCCCACTGCATGGGCATCCATGGGTGCATCTCATTTGAAAGAGGCCTTCATGTCCACAGCCCCCAAGGGACACATGTGTGTCATGTGCCCATGGCACTCATGTTCAGCGTATGAAAAATAACAGAAAATGACCAAACAGTGGGAAAGCCAGTAAGTTTCTGTGTCTTGCGAATCTTGGCAAATGCCCTGCTTCTTATGGAAGCAGCTCTCACTGAGATTTTTTTGTTTCAGGCCAAAATGAAGTAAATGACCCACACAAAGTAGCCAAAATGATGAAATGGGCAAAGTTACTGAACCAGATTAAAGGAAATAACAGGTATGTAGAGATCCATTATGAAAATGAAAATGTGTTTGCATTCTGCATACTATTCTGAAAATGCAAATAATCTCTGTGGATATAAAAAGTGCAATCTATTTTGGGCCAGAAGAGAGTGTGGTGTCCATGTTGCTCCCAAGAATGGGAGGGACAGGTGACACAGCAAGTGAGAGGATACCATTTGTAGAACCAAAGTGTATGGATGAGAGCTTGTAAACTTTTGAGCTACAAAGACCTCTTTTGCTCTCAGGTATCCTATATTCACCAACAGAGGTTGGTTTAAGCCATGCAGCGTCCAGGGAAGTTGGCATGGGCTCCTTCCTGAATTTCCACGAACTCTCCCCCAGGCCAGAGTTCTCTGTGATTGAGGTCTCGGGGGAATTTGTGTTTTATTCCAGTAATTCTCATGTTTGTGTCATTTCAAGTTTGTTTATGGACTTCATGTTCTGGGGGGCTGCTATGTGACCCTCAAATACCTGGGACCCTGTGCAGTCATGTGACCCTGTGCAGTCATGTGACCCTGTGCAGGCCGATCCCAAGCCGTGTAGATTCTCTGCGTAGCTATGGGTACTTTCAGACGATACGGGGCCCTTTGGCCCCGTACCGGAACCAACGTCTTCGTTCCCCGCCGGGGTCACCCCTGCACGGCCCAACATACGTGCCGGGGGGATCCCAGCGGGGAAAGTGGGAGGGGCCGGGGCCGCGCGGCGCAACGTGCGGCCGCACGGCCCCGCCCCCTCCACGCACCCCGCCGCCTGCCCTCCGAGGAGACGGGCGGGCGGCGGGGCCAATGCGGCCGCCGCGTCTGGCCGATCGTGCCATGGCCCGGGATCCCGCTGGGGATCCCGGGCTGTGGCACGCGGCCAGACGTTACTTTTTGTTGGCCACGGCCCGGGGTCCGTTTGACCACGCTTCCCGGGACCTTCCCCCGGCTAGCCCGGGAAGCGTGGTTCAAATTGACCCCATGTGCCGATTGAGCGTGGCCAACATCTGGCGCGCCGCAAACAGACGTGCGGGACATGGTGACCCCAGGTGGGTATTCACCGTGGTTCACCGTGTCAACGTCACGTCTGAAATCACCCTATGTGTACATGTATGTGTGTGGAAATAGCGTGCACTGCCATTGCCAGCACACACTGCCATGCAGAAACTGCATGCATGCATGCAAGGGGGGATCCGCAGGGTTTGGGATTGGCCCCACTGTATATAGAATAGGTATCATGAATAGATATGCTGAACAACCATCCTGCATGAGTGGAACAGGTAGAATAGGCATCATATAAATATGTGTAGAATAGGCAGACTATGTAGGTACATAATATGTAGAATAGGTAGAGTGCAGCACAAGGATTCTGAAGTATTATAGTCATTTTTATTTTAGTTGAAATTCTCCACCTTGGATGCTAGAGTTAACTTTTAAAATCTATTATTAAGCACTCTGGTTTTTCAGATGGGCTAAGGTTCTGCAGTTCCCACGGAGGTCAATAAAAGTTATTCACTGGAGTCAGAATTTTATGGCAAGCTTGTTATATGGTGACTTATGCATGGATTTGGTTGCCTAGAAAACATACAGATATCCAGAAATTTTACTTTTCTGCTTTTTATTATCATCCTCTCAAGACAGCAATTCATGACCTGCATTCCTAAGCACATGGCATTGAAAGCCTTCTTTCTCTCTGGCATTTCTCAACTGGTTGGTGGAAGAGGAAAGAAGAGGTTAAAACTAATGTATTATGTAAATCTTCCTTAATCTCTAAATTTGTTTCCAAACAAGGGATGGGAAGGCAGGATTCCCATCTGAAGAGGTATACACATCAATTTATAGCTCTGATCTTTCTTTCACAAGATATTAGACCTTAATATTCTCACTGCCAATGACTAGAGTATTTTAGTGGTAAAGATTAATAGTGGATGCCACAGCAAATACCCTGTTATGTTGGCAACTGGAAAACCGATTAGAATCTGAGAAGCAATGGACAGTGGGTGGAGTACAGGTGACGCAACAGTCACCTGGAGATATACTCCACACTATAAGTGAAAGCGAAAAACGACCCTCTACCCAAAAAGCTAACTGTAAGTCTGATTTTCGATGTTACATGGAGGGGCAGGAACTTTAATTACAACCGAGGCTCTGTAATTGTGGCATCTGTGATAATCATTAATCCCCTTTTATCACACGAGAACAGTCACGCATTACAGGGTTCCCAAATGTAGCCTTTAGAAGAACGCATGTTCTTGCGTGATAAAAGGGCATTAGTGCATTTTCACAGATGCTAATTCCCACAATTACAGGGCCGCAGTCGTAATTGTGCAAGTTACCGCCCCTGCCATGCAATGTCGTAAAGCATCCTTACTGTTGGTGGAGTGCCCCATGGGTCTGTACTGGGACTGGTATTGTTTAATGTATTCAATAATTATCTGGAAAAGGGAGTAAGGAGTGAGGTGATCAGATTTGCAGACAACACCAAGTTCTTCAAGTTGTTAAAACATGAGCAGACTGTGAAGAACTGCAGGGGAATCTTGCGTGACTGGGTGACTGGATATTTAAATGGCAGATAAAATTTAATGTGGACAAGTGCAAAGTTATGCACATAGGGAAAAACAATCCAAACCTTATGGACACAATTCTGGGTTCTAAATTAGGACTTACCATTCAAGAAAAGGGCCTTGGAGTCATTGTGAACAATACATTGAAATCCTCAGCTCAGTGCGCAGAAGCCAACAAAAAGGCAAACAGAATGTTAGGAACTATTAATAAAGAGATAGAGAACAAAACTCTAACTCATTAGCTTTGATGTTTTTAGTGATTGTAAGCCGACCCAAGCTGTCTGTGGCAGGAGGTGTGGGGTAACATTTTAAAATAAATAAATAAATAAATAAATAAAAATAAAATAAAACTTAAAATATCATAATGCCACGGTATAAACCTATGGTGCAGCTGCATCTTGAATATTGTGTGCAGTTCTGGTTGCCCCACCTCAAAAAAGATGTAGTGGAAATAGAAAAGCTAGAGAGAAGGACAACAACAATGATAAGGGGTATGGAATGGCTCCCCTATTAAAAGAGGCTTGATCGGTTGGGGCTCTTCAGCTTGGAGAAGAGATGACTGAGAGGGGATATGATAGAAGTTCATAAAATCATGAGTGGTGTGGAACAAGTTAATAGGTATCGGTTATTTATCCTCTCAAATAGTACCAATACTAGGGGACACTCCAGGAAATTAACAGGTAACAGATTTGAAACAGATAAAAGAGTTAAATTGTGGAATTTATTTCCAGATGATGTGGTCAAGGTCAATAGTATAGCGGGGTTTAAGAAAGGATTGAACAATTTTCTGGAGGATAGGTTCATTAGCAGCTATTAGCTCGGCAGGTTTGGGGAATGTAACCTCTTATTATCAGGAGCTGGGAGTGAAAAAAAAGGGAATGGTTTGCCCCATAATGACCTGTTGGGTACTTCCTCAAAGTGACTGAGATTGGCCACTGTTGGAGACAGGTGCTGGGCTCAATGGACCATTGGTCTGACCCAGTGTGGCACTACTTATGTTTGTATGAGAAGTAATTTGCCCATGCATTAAAAAGGTATAGTTAAAATGAATAGTGGATTTTGTATTTTCAGAGATTATTCACATTTTTGGATAGCTATCCATGTATCTAATATCTGCAACCAAAATGGTTATTTGCATACCTGTTTATTTGGATATTCCTTTATTTCATTCATTTCATATTGGTTATTCAGGTATTTTGGTATCTTGGTTATTTAACTTCAGCTACTGTGCATGTGCAATACCACTCTAAGTTCGGCTGAAGGTGCCCTGTTGCAAGTACCAACTGTCCATGAGGTTCGTACAACGAGGGCACACAGAGAGACGTTCTTGCTGGCTGCTCCACACTTATGGAACTCTCTCTTCTTGGAAGTCTTCCTAATCCTGACCCTGCTCAGTGAGTGCTCACCTTTTGGAAAGGAAAGTGGTTAGAATGGTATCTTTTATTGGACCAACATATTACACACACACACACACACACACACACACACACACACACACACACACACACACAGCAAATACAGGGCAGGAAATAAAGAGGCTGGAAATAAAGAGGCACTAAAAATAATGGACTAACATGGGCATACATTTCTGCAGACACTACAAAAATCTGTACTTTACAGTCTTCTGCATTTTTACCAAGATTTTTCATATTCTGCTTAAATTGCTGTATACCTTACTGGTAGATTTCACCCCACCCCCCACCTCTGTTTCCCTCTATGACTCTCACACAGCTCCTGCCCTATGGAAATTCTACCTTGTGTCACTTGTTCCCAGTTCCTTTCTTATGTGATTTCATTTCACTTAGCTGGTCCCCCTTGCCCCCTCCCATGTCCCTCTCCCGTAACATCCTTGACAGATCTGTCTTTGTCACTCTGATTTTAATGTCTGGCATTATTTCCCTCCCCGCAAGTTGCCCCGAGCTGTTTCAGGAGGGGCAGGGTAAAAATAAGATTAAATAAATAAATCTTATTTAATCCCACTTTTTCCTGCCTCCTCATATACCTACTTCCTTCATAGTCTATATTATTATTCCTAACTCTGTGCGTCCCTCTCTGCTACTCTTCAGACCCTGTTATATGTAGATTCTACATTCCCAGATCCTTTCTCATGTGATTTCACTTCACCATAGCTGTTTCCCTTTTATCCCACACCTCTACACCTTTATCCCACTGTCTTCTACACATCCTTAACAGCCCTATACTTTGGGGTTTTTTATGACTGGCACTCTTCTCCCTGTCAAATAATCCCCCTACTAGTCACCCTTGGGTATTTTCAGACATTGCGAGATCACGCTTAACCACAGTGAATCCCCACATGGTGATCGTGATCCCATAACGTCTGTTGGGGGGAATGGAAGTTCCCCCACCAGATGTTCACCCCTGTGAATCATGGGGGGGGGGGTCACATTCAAGACACAAATGGAGCTCCTGGCTGGACCATCTCCATTTGTGTGTTGAATGTGATTCCCCCCACCCCTAAACAAGGGGACCATAACATCTGTCCCCCTACCACGGCCCAGAATCAGTGGTGGGATTCTGAGCCATGGTCAATGCGGGCGGGTGGGTGCTGTGGCCTCATTGGCCGCGGCGCCCACCCGTCTCCCAAGAGGGCAGGCGGCCTAGGGAGCATGGGGGCCGGGGCCGTGCAGCCGCACGTTGTACCACGCAGCCACTCCTCCCCCCGGATTCCCTGCTGGGAGCAGCCAACACGTCTGTTGGCTGTTATGTGTTGACCCCGGCGGGGAATCAGTAGGGTGTTTCCGTGGTGGGGTGAATTGAGCCCCATCACGTCTGAAAATACCCTTTGTCTTATCTAACCCCACTTTGCTTCCCACTTTGGGTGAAAACAGACATGACGTTAACCACCCTTTAACCACCCTTAGTGGTTATTTATGCATGTTACAGGGCTGCATAGGGCACCAATACAGCCCTGAAACATGCATAAATAACCACCAAGGTTGGTTAAAGGGTGGTTAGTGTCATGTCTGTTTTCACCCTCTGTCACTTGGGACCAAGATGGCACCCACACAATCTCTCTGGATTACCTTTCAAAAAGAGATGTAAGACTTTTTTTGTTTAGCCAGGTGTTTGGCAGGTTGGAATAGGGTTGAGTGGGATTAGGTGGATGCCTGGATGGGTTAGGGAGAGGGTTGGTGGGTGGGGCTTAAGGTTTATTAAAATCTGTTTTTATATATGTTTTATATGTTTTATGTTTATATGTCTTTTATATTTTTGTAAGCTGCTCTGAGTCTTTGGGGGAAGGGTAGGGTAAAAATTGAATGAACAAATAATAGTACCCAAAATAACCAAAATACTTAAATAACTGAAATTATGATCAAAATAACAAAAATTGAAATATCCAGAACAGGTATCTGAAAAATGTAAAGCAATAGTGACCATTATTGTTTTTGTCAGTCTTGGTTCTGGATAGCATACACTCAGTGGATTTATTCTCTTGCTCAAATATTAGTTTCAGCTCTAAACCTAGGTCATTAGCTAAGACAGGAATAGATGTCCCTTCTCCTAGACTTCACTGTAGAACAGAAATCAGCTCATTTCAGGTGTTTATTTTTTTTATTATTATTTTTATTTTTGTTTGCTTGTTGCTTTTATTTTCTTAAATTCGGATTTTCCATCCTGTTGATGATGTGCTTGAGTGGGAATAAGCAGGACAGGTGCAGTGCCTGGTTATTTCTATTTCCACCTCCGAGAAGCAGTGGTCAGTATCTGTCACAAGAACCATTGTGAGTGGGAAAAAAATATATGACAAAGTTGAACAAATTGCAGGAATTCACACTGAGGTCTCGGCATGGAGTTTCTGCAAGGCTGTGGAACCCCACAGAGCAACTCTC
Organism: Sphenodon punctatus; assembly: GCA_003113815.1. Taxonomy (NCBI): domain Eukaryota; kingdom Metazoa; phylum Chordata; class Lepidosauria; order Sphenodontia; family Sphenodontidae; genus Sphenodon; species Sphenodon punctatus. The sequence goes on from QEPC01003269.1 coordinate 99,250, forward strand.
ATAAACCTCTGCTGGGTCTGAGACGACTGCAGAGAGAAAATGAAACTCTTTGTAATTCCTGTTTTCCTCCCCATCTCTGTGTTAATCTATTTCCATCCCCTTTTCTGAAAGATGCCGTATCTTAGATAGGACTTACTGTCCTGAAGAAATCTTCATTTTTGATCTTCATGCCATCCTTATGACCTCCAAGGAAGGGGTGAAGGTTCAGTTACGAAAAGGAATTTGTGCAGTAACATTTTGCAGTAGCTTCCACTTTGAAGAGATAAAACTTAAACTCCTCAGGCTCAATATATTGGATCTTGGAAAAATAATGGGATCGGGCATGTCACCAATATTTGGACCTTCCAAGGAGCTCATCACTAAAAACTAGGCTTGATTTTCAAAAGAACTCAACTTCTATTTCTAAACGGAATGCTAAGCACCGCTGACAATCTGACCAACGTGGAGAGAATGAGTGCACCATGTGCAAACTGATTTCATTTCTGGGCGATCTGCACTCTTTTAAGAATTCACTGATGATTTTGTGGACTGGCAGGAACCAACCAGAAGTCAGGGTTGGTCACCAAACCAACAGCCAGCAGAAGGCACTGTCACAGGGATTTCCAGAGTTGTTATAAGAAGCCAGGACAGGGTCAATTGTCAGTCAGGTCTGTCTGAATCTGTCAGCAGTCCACAAGAAGATATCATTGCATGGTTGGAGGCCAGAAAGGGGAAAAATACAAAAGGTCAGAAGCAGGGCTTGTGGCATCAGAGTAAGAAAGCCAGAGCAAGGGACTCAGTACCATTAAATCAGTCCAGGTATGGTCAGCAAGAAAGGGCTGGAGGCAAGGCAATGTAAGGCCTGGAGCCAAGTTTGCAGGTCACACAGTCAGGTCTCAAGATAAGGCCATTTACAACTTTCTGGTTCCTCTGATACTCCTCCCCTTCCATTTCATGTCATGCTCTCTTAAGCGCTAGGTCAGCCAATAGGAAAGGGACACATTGCCTAGTGCATGGGAGGGTAGGCCTCCAGTATCCTAGATGCAATAGCTCTGCAATGTGGTTGAAGTAAAAGTGGCTATCTTTAAGACCAAGGGCCTGGTTTCTAGCCTGGTGGGGCCACACATGTGTCCATATTATTATTATTATTAACAAACATTTATATAGCGCCAGCAGTGTACCTGGCACTTTACAAAGTAATAAAATAGACACAGTCCCTGCCCCTAGGGCTTACAATCTGAGAGACAGGAGCTGGGGGAGAGACTTAGGAAGGGGAACAGAGGGAGAGACAAGGGGTCTAACATTCATGAAGATGCGAGGTCTCAAGTGCACGTACTTGGCTTGGTTACGATGAGAATGACAGCAGGCAGGTCCATGTTGCAAGGATAAGGGTAAACCGATCGTAGGTATAGGAATAGTGGCTCAGCAGGATAAAGAGTCAGACAGAGCAGAGCGAAAGAGGTGAGTTTTAAGGAGAGATTTGAAGGTATGAAGGGAGGGGGCAAGGCGGATGTGGACAGGGAGGGAGTTCCAGGCATGGGGGGCAGCAAGTGAGAAGGGACGAAGGCGCTTAGGGGAGCAGGGAAGGCGTGGAAGGGTGAGAGAAGGGACAGAGGAGGAGCGAAGTGCACGGGCTGGAGTATGGAGGGCGATAAGTGCAGAGAGGTAGGGGGGAGCAAGGTTGTGAAGAGCTTTATAGGTGAAGACTAGGAGCTTGTGCAGGATTCGTTCAGGAAGGGGAAGCCAGTGAAGCGAAGAGAGGAGGGGCTGCACATGGTCGAAGCGACTGGCGAGGTAGATGACCCTGGCAGCAGAGTTTTGGACAGAGATGAGGGGAGAAAGGTGAGACCGGGGAAGGCCAGTGAGAAGTAGGTTACAGTAATATCTTTCAACAATCCCTATTTACAACAAATTTGGTTGGTCTGCCCCCAGAGACTGATGGAACTGGAGAGGTTCCAGAATGCTCTTGGGGAATTACCCTCTGATCTTGATGATCGCCTGCTCGATGCCCTTGTTACTTTTTGGAACACCTTGTTGAATGAGGCCATCGATCGGATGGCTCCCAGGCATCCACTTTCCCAGCATTGGCACCACAGGCTTCCCTGGTTTACTGAGGACCTGCGGTAGCTGAAGCAAGAAGGGTGGCAGTTAGAGCAACGGTGGTGTCAATCTTGTACTGAAGCCGACAGATTGCAACATAGAGCGAGCTTACAAGCCTATAATGTGACTATGCGGTCAGCAAAGAAGAAATTCTTTGCTACTTCATAGCATCCGCAAAGTCTCATCCAGAGGAGCTCTTCCAGGTGGTGCAGGGGCTGGTCAGTCCGGCCTCCCTCCGTCTGGAACATGAACCATCTGGTGCCTACTGCGACTTGTTTGTTGATTATCTTGTGAATAAAATTGCTCAGATTCACCATGATTTCAACGCAGTGATTAATACAATAGGAGAACTAGAGACTCTGGAAGCCCCGCCTTGTCTGGTTTTATGGGATCAGTTTCAGTGGGTTTCACCTGCTGATGCAGAGGATGGTCTGGGGGAGGTCAGAGCCACCTCTTGTGAGCTGGACCAGTGCCCATCCTGGCTGGTCAAGGGTAGCCCATCCTGGCTGGTCAAGGATAACTCATTCCTGGTCTGTGTGGTACTTGGGGATTGCTCTTCATCTCCCCGGGACCTCTCATGTGGAGTCCCACAAGTTTTCATTCTGTCCCCTCTCCTGTTCAACATGTATATGCAGCCATAGGTCATGAGAGGGTTTGATGTTTGGTGTCACCAATATGCTGCTGACACCCAACTCTACCTCTCTTTTTCATCCAACACAGACTCTGCAGTCTGGGACTGGATGAGGGTGAGCTGACTGAAGCTGAATCCCAACAAGATAGAGGTGATGTGAGTGGGTAAGGCGGTGGGTGTAACGTCCCCTGTCATTGATGGGGTTCATCCCCCACTGGCATCTCGCGTTTGCAGTCTGGGAGTGCTCCTCAATTCCCGGCTCTGCCTGGATGTCCAGGTGGATGTTGTGGCGAGGCGCACATTTCGCCAATTACATCTGGTGCAACAACTCCAGCCGTATATCTCAGACTCCGACCTTGCCACTTTCATCCATGCTTATTGCATTCATTGCCTCAAGACTAGACTATTGTAATGCACTACATGTGGGACTACCCATGGTGACAATCTGAAGACTGCAGCTGGTGCAGAATGTGGTGGCCCGTCTCCCTATGGGAGCGGGACACAGTGAGCACTTTACACCGGTGCTCCATTCTCTGCACTGGCTACCTATAGTCTTCCAGACACCTGATTCAAGGTGTTGGTTTTGACCTATAAAGCTCCAGATGGCCTGGGGCCCACCTACCTCAGGACCGCCTCATTCCCCAGGCCCTGAAGCAGCCCCTGTGGTCATCCAGGTGCGCCTACCTGGAGGTCCCTCAGGTTTCCCAGGGGCCGATTCTGGAGAGGGCATTCTTGGTGGCTGCATCTAGGCTGTGGAGCTCCCTTCAGGCAGAGGCCCGGTTGGCTCCAGACCTTCCTCTTTTCAACAAAAATGCAAGACCTGGCTATTCTGCCAGGCATTCGGTGAGGGAGAAGGGGGAAATGTGTGTGGCGGTGGGTGGGAGGGGGTTGTGGTGGTAGGGTGATTTATTTTTACCCCCAATTTAATTTATAGGATAGTTTTCAGTGTTTGATATTTATATTATTGTATTTTATGTTTATTTTATTGTTATTAGCTGCCTCGAGCTGCTGTTAGCAGAAGAGGTGGGATAAAAATATTTTAATAAAATAAAAATAATAAAAATAAATTTAGGAGGGACAGTGAAACCCCCTGTCCTTCACGCGGCAAAGTCCCTCTTTCAGGGGAGACAGGGATGAAACAAAAATACACAGCATTCTCATGAGAAAGTGCAAAATTCCCTCTGTCCCAGCAAGATCTCTCCAGATCATGCTATGATTATGGGAACCTCACAAGATTCTTGAAAATCTCAAAAATTCTCTGCACATGCACAAAATGGATGATGTGGCCATTCTGCGCATTTGTGGCCCCCAGAGGCCATTTTGTGGATACACAGAGTGTTTTTTTAAGTTTGCAGAAAAATCTCATCAGATTCTTGAAACACTTCGAACATTCTACGCATGTATGGCTGCCTGGTGACCATTTTTGAAAATATCATGAGAATGCCATCGAGAACGCCAATTCTCTACGAGATTTTTGCCTAGGGTGAAAACTCGTTTAAGCCCTTTAAAAGACCAGTATTCAACCCTTAGGCACCTCTTTCCTAGGTACCTCTAGGGGAAAAAAAATTAAGAGTAATGCTGAGATGAGAGCAAGTATTCCCATTCTGAAGAGAAATACCAGTTATTTGATCGTGCTTGTGAGTGTCTGTCAGTACTGCGTCAGTTTCAGAAGTTTTTTGTCACTTTCTGGGATTTCCCCCCTCACTTTCTGGAAGTTTTTCATCAGTTTCTGGGATTTTTTGTCACTTTTCATTAATTTTAAGACTGGTTTATGGTGGTTTTACAGCACTTTTGGCATTTTAGAGCACTTCTCTGATGCTTAGCCAACAAATTTTCATCTCCACAGCCCTTGGGGGTGCGTGCAAGGTGCACTCGGGACTTGGGACTGGCCTGTGGAAGCCCCATTCAATATGCAAGAAATATTAGAAAATGACAAAAAGCAGCGGGAAAGCTGTTAAGTTTCTGTGTTGTGCAAAATTTGGTGAATGCTCTGCTTCTAACAGAAGCAGAACTCTCTGAGATTTTTCATTTCAGGTCTACTTGAGAGGACAATGGGTACATGATGAAAATGTTAAGAAACTAAGCAAAATGATAAGGAGAATTTGTGTCCCTTTTTATGCTCTTGGGATGTTAGGAGATGTGTGCGCACTCTTAGGGGTGTGCATGTCATTTTCGTTATTGCAATAATTATAATGAAAATTGTCATTTTCATTAACGGTATTGTAATAATGAAAACAAAAAATAATAATAATAAAAATAGAAACAAAAATGACATTTAAAAAAAAATAAAGGGAAAACACTGAAAAACATATTTCTGGGTATATCGTTTTTGTTTCTTATTCACTTCTGATGAAATTTGGGGAGGTTGTACCTCCAATGGAGGGCACTAAGTTGCAAAAGTATTAGATAAAGGTGAACAAATTTAAGAAGCAATTGAATGTTGTGATCTTAAGAAAAGCTCCATACACATTCATGGGTACATCATTTTTATCTTCCATCCAATTTACATGAATCCTATGAAGATTATGTTGTTCCACGAGGAGGAGGAGACTGAGGGGAGAAGGGGGGAGAGAGTGGAGGCAAAATCCAGGGGGTTAATGGTCTTCAGGTCCTGGAAGGGGCATGGAGAAGGGGAAGAGGAAGGGGGACTGTGGGAGACACTGAAAGAGGCAAGGAAGTGGTCAGAGAGGGGATGAGGATCGAAGGAGAGATCAGAAACAGAGCAGTTCCTAGAGAAGACGAGGTCAAGAGAATGGACGTTAGCATGGGTGAGGGAGTTGGTCCAAAGGTGGAGGTTGAAGGAGGATGCTAGTGAGAGGAAGCAAGAGATGGAGGGCTTGGAAGGGACATCAACGTGAATGTTGAAGTCACCGAGGATGAGAGTGGGGATATCGTCGGAGAGGAAGAAAGTGAGTCAGGACTCAAATTCAGAGAGAAAGGAAGAGAGAGAGCCAGCGGGGCGGTAGATGACAGCGACGAGGAGATGGAGTGGGGAGTAGAGTAGCACAGAGTGAGTCTCAAAGGAAGGGAAGGAGAGAGAGGAGGGAGGGAAGTGGTTGGAATTGACAGGAGTTAGTAAGGAGGAGGCCCACGCCACCACCCCAGTCTTCAGGGCGTGACTGGTGAGAAAAGGAGAGACCCCCGCCAAAGGAGCTGGGGTGTAGTAAAGGGAGCAAAGCCAGAGGAAGAAAAAAAAAAAAGCTGAAATCATATTAAAGAGCCTCAGAAATGCCTAATGAACAACATTTTGCATGGTGATTCATGTACCCCACTAAGATATTTTGAACGAAACTTTTTGATTGTCACTTGTAATTTTCAGAATGTTCTGTGATATAGCTACAAGGATTCCCTCAATTGAATGCAATAATAAAACCATATTACCTGCCAAATCATCAGCTGGTTAGGGGATACAACTGCTGATTGCTGGGAGCTTGGAGTGAACCATAGAGGTTAGATCACTCCTGGTTTTGTAGACTTCTTTTGAAGCCTGGTGGTGATGGCCACTTTTTATTGATGGTGGGAGTGATCCTAATCCATGCACACCCCTGCCATGGGGACTAGGGTGCATGCACGTAAGCCACACATGTAGGTGGGTTAGGATCGGCTCCAAGGTATCAGGCAAGATGAACCACTGGTCTGACCTAGCATAGCAGTTCTTACACTATCTTAAAACTGAAGCAACCTGGCTGGCACATGAACGAACTGAAATCTGCTGTTATGGTATATTCCCAGTAGGAATGGGGATCAAAGTAAACAATAATAATTAGAGGTGCAAGAGCAAAAGGAAAATGGGATCAGTGCACTCGTACTGGTGTTCTGCATAAACAGAATTACTTCAGAATTTAAGAGTGTTTTCAAAAGAGATGATCACCTGCTGGAGTATGTGTTTGGTCTGTGCAGCCTAATCCAAACACCTACTAAACACCCAGCTGGTATGGCCTATCATCTTGTTTGTTTTTTACCCTAAGAGAGGGACATATACAATTGAATATGATGTCAGAAAAATAATTATCCAAAGAACTTTAGAATCAAATAAGCATCTTCACAGGAACCACGTCATTCGGTGAGTATTTGCTGTAAATGTACACATTAATAATCAACTTTTACTTGAGGAATTGCTGTGGATGACTGCTTTTTCCCAACCCCAAAGCTGAAATAGGACAAATATTTTAAAAAGACAAAAGAGAAGAATTGTACAGATGTCGGGAGCGAGACAAGCACTGAGATAAGACCAATATGTCCGCATATGGGGACGACAATTATGATGGCTAGGGTGTCAAGAGTTGAAGTTGTGGGACAAAGAGAAGAGGTAGCTTTGAGATTCACATTCTGTAACATTATGTTTTTGTCATCTGAATTGACTCACAACTAGGAACTTATTGAATAAACTATTATAGAAGCTCAGGTTCTTCAATAGGCATGACAGTTTGGTAAATTGATTCCAATCTTTAGTAACTAAAAGCAAGGAGCTAATGGGATCATAATTTCCATGAGCCATATGGACACATGAATGTTTTCTAATTTTGTTGCATGAATATTATCTGTTCCTCTTTTATGCAAACACATTTCATTATAATTATTAATATTGCCCCTGGCGGAAATAAACAAAATAAATATGCTTATTGGAAGGTTAAATGAGGAAAGACAATGGCTCTGGCTCTGGAATGGGGATTGTGCCAAATGAATAAAAAAGAACTGGGACACCCACATCATTTCAAGTACATGACATGTGAAATGCTGCATAACAAGAAACAGATGGCACAGTGTGAATTCAGGAGGAATATTCTAGAGATACGGTACTGTGTTTAGGGCCTGTTTCCAAAAAGCAAGCTCTGCATCTGATCTGGTCAGTTTAAAAAAGTGGGTTCAACACTGTTGAAATTTAATTTATTTATATTTATTTATTAAAACATTTGATACCCCACCCCTCCTGCCAAGGAAGCTCGGGGCGACTTACAATATATAAAATATAAAATATATAATCAAAAGATATTAAAACATTCTAATAGGGGAAAAGGAGAAAGGGGGAAAACATCCTCCTCAACGAAAGGGGATATGAGAGCATAAAATTTCAAAGACATACAATACCCCACCCTTACCACCCAAAATCAAAGTAAAACCCACCCTCACCCATCTCTCTCACCAAAAGCCTGGTGGAAGAACCAGGTCTTGCATTGACACTGAAAAGACGAGAGGTCTGGGGCCACCCGGGCCTCTGCTGGGAGGGAGTGCCTCGGCACAGCCACCGAGAAGGCCCTCTTTACAGTCACGCGCACACACACACACACGGAATACTAGGGATGGGCGAACGCGGTTCGGAAGTTCAGAGTTCAGACCGAACTCGAATAGTTTGGTCAACCTAACCGAACGTTCGAACCGAACTCGAATTCGAACGTTCGGTTCGGATGCATTCGGTGAGTTCGGAATTGAATTTCCATTGGTTTCAATGGAAAACACATTATTGGCTGTAACTTTTATGTCTTTTAAGCTATGTGGCTGAAATCTGGAGTACCTCTACCTACAATAGACCTAATTGTGTGCACCAAACTTCAAAACAATTGGATAAAGAAAGCCGATTTTAGAAGCAGTTGAATTATTGTATTTTGCAATATTCTACATATACATTCTTAGCTTTCACTTCTTTGTCTCACATCTAATGTAGGTGAAACTTGTCCAGTTTATACCCCTTCCCATAATAACTACCTTTGCCAAATTTCAGAAGTATTGGACAAAAGGTCTTGGTGGTATAAGCAATTAACAAATAAATGTATGTCTGACTATAACATCTTTGTAGTCCAACCAGTGTACATGAAATTTGATAGTACTATATATTTCACTTTCCTAATCATCTCTGCCAAATATCAGAAAGATATTATAAAGGGTCCCAATTTTATATGCCTGTACAACAAATGTAGAGGAGGGGCCTATGCCTGGGATTCTCTTATGTCACTGTGGTATAAGATCGGTTTGTGATGCGAATTGGCCAACAGAAGTGTCAACCAAATATCCTCATTCTGTGCTGGGA